>JAOWBW010001396.1:0-318806 GCA_026119855.1 Campanula takesimana
TTCAATGACTTTGAATCTGGTGAAGAGGTACCAATTGAAGATCTTCAAGTCTACGACTCAACCTAACTTACCTCCTGAAATTCGTGAAGTTAGAGGTCACCCAATTGCTAATATCATCGGTGATTTACAAGTTGGTGTTCGTACAAGGAGAGCTACAAACTTTGATGCTTACACTGCTTTTATCTCTCAAATTGAACCGAAGAAGGCTGATGAAGCACTCCAAGATCCTAATTGGGTTATTGCAATGCAAGAAGAACTCAATCAATTTGAACGATGTAAGGTTTGGCTCTTGTTCCAAGACCAAATGATCAAGGAGTGATTGGTACGAAATGGGTGTTCAGGAACAAGATGGATGAGAATGGAACCATCACGAGAAACAAAGCAAGATTGGTTGCACAAGGCTATAGGCAAGAAGAAGGAATTGATTACGATGAAACTTTTGCGCCCGTAGCAAGACTTGAAGCTATCAGATTATTTCTAGCTTACGCCGCTCACAAGAACTTCAAGTTATATCAAATGGATGTGAAGAGCGCGTTTCTAAATGGTGAACTCCAAGAACAAGTCTATGTTGCTCAACCACCTGGGTTTGAAGATTCACAATTTCCAAATCATGTGTACAAACTCCAGAAAGCTTTGTATGGACTCAAACAAGCACCAAGAGCATGGTATGATACACTATCCAGTTTCTCATCGAAAAAGGCTTCACTCGCGGTAAAATCGATACAACTCTTTTCATTGCCAAACATAATGGTCATAAATTACTTGTTCAAATTTATGTTGATGATATTATATTTGGTTCTACTAATGAATTGTTGTGCAAGCGTTTTGAGAAACTAATGAAGAGCAAGTTTGAAATGAGCATGATGGGAGAACTCACATTCTTCCTCGGGCTTCAAATCAAGCAAATGAGTGAAGGCATTTTTATCAACAATCCAAATACACAAAGGACTTAATCAAGAAGTTTGGACTTGAGAACGCTAAATCATACGATACTCCAATGGCCACCGGCAACAAACTCGACAAAGATCTAAAAGGTAAACGTGTTGATCAAACGCTCTATCGAGGTATGATTGGCTCACTCCTTTATCTTACTGCTAGCAGGCCCGATATTATGTTTAGTGTTTGTGTTTGTGCTCGTTATCAATCCGACCCTAGAGAAGCACACTTAATTGCTGTGAAACGTATTATAAGATATCTCTCTGGCACTGTTAACCTTGGACTTTGGTACACCAAAGATTCGAACTTTAAACTTGTAGGTTACTCAGATGCGGATTATGCAGCGTGCACAATTGATAGGAAAAGCACAAGTGGCACTTGTCATTTCCTCGGATATAGACTTGTGTCATGGGCGAGTAAGAAACAGCTTCAGTATCTGTCTCAACAACCGAAGCCGAATATATCGCTGCGGGAAGTTGTTGTTGTCAAATACTCTGGATGAAGCAGCAATTGGTGGACTATGATATCATCGAAGAAAATTGTCCCATCTACTGCGACAATACATCAACAATTGCGGTTTCTGAAAATCCTGTCATGCACTCAAAGACCAAGCACATCGACATCAAATATCACTTCCTCAAAGACCACGTGGAAAAAGGCAATATTCATTGGAACACGTGGGAACCGACTATCAAATCGCCGACATTCTAACTAAAGCACTTGACGCGAAACGGTTCATGTTTTTGAGAGGTGAAATGGGTATGCTTGAACTCAACTAAATTCAATATAGTTTTGTCAATACTAATGATTTTATGTTGTGTTGAGTTATGAGTATATTAGGTACAAATGATTAAATCAATTTTTCAAAAGTTTCAAGGAATTATGCGCCATCTATGCGCCTTACTAACTGCGCGCCCATCTCTCGTTTTCTGCGCGCACAATATCTGCGCGCCTATCAATTCATGCGCGCGCTCAACAATCTTTGCGCGCCTTGATGTGTAATGCGCCTTGATGAATAATGCGCCTAGATGAGTATGCTCCTTGTTGAAGTAATGCGCCTCTTCATGCGCGCATTAACTATTGCGGCTCAATCATTTCTCAAAATTCAATTTCAATGATTGAACGTAATAAATACACAAGTACCAGGTATGTTCATTCTGTTCATTTATTATAGGAATCTATGTCTTTTGACATTCCTTAATTGTTCAAGGGTACTTGTGCAATTAAAATTTTTCCCTCGTTTTACGCTTTTCGAAAAATTTTATTTTCTGGGATATATTTCTTGCACCCCAAACTTACACCAAAATAGATGTTTTTGGTGTTTGTGCAAAAATTAGTCAAAATTGCTCATACACTTAAAGGGAAAGTGGAGCAGTTTTTCAAAAACCTAAATGTCACATCATGACACTTTGTGTCATTCAGCATTTAATGCACCTATCATGATGAGCCGCCATTTCAAATCCCTCATAAATGCCATCCCTTCAACTTCTCATCTTTTTAAATTTTTGACTGTGTTTTTGCTTTATCAGTGCAAATTTTAAACCTAAACCTATAAAAACACATCATCACCTTCCTCTCTTCTCACCTACTCTATTTCTCTCTCTCTCCCCGTCTCACTCCCTCTCTCCCAGACTCGTCTCTCTCTCTTCATCTTCATTTTTCTTCTTCATTTTACATTCATATATATAAGTTTATGGGTCCTAAGAAAGCATCAACATCTACACAAGACGATATGGTATGAATTCTCAACCTTTAATCTCCTTATATTTCTTTTTTTTCGTCATTTTCAGTGATGTTTTTCGTTTTTTTTAAACCCGGATTCATTTTCTTTGATTTCTCTTGATTCGATGATCCGTTTTCTATATCGTTTGTTGGGTTGTGTTCTATTCTTGATTTCGAATCTTTTAAAACCAACATTTTAACGATCAATGCTCTGTTTGTTACAAATCTGAGTTTTTGTTTTCAAAATTTTTCAAAATTTTCGGGCATTCTTTTGATCATTGTGCTTTCATTATTGATTTGTTCTTATTTTTGTTTGCATATTTAGATTCCTTGTCGTCATGCGGTCTTTTTGATATATTATTTGTCTAGTTTGGTGAAGTTTCATGATTTTCGTGTTCTTGGTGTTCTTCGAGCATTCAAGGGTCGTTCTTCGTGTTCTTCGTCATTTATGCATGTTTTGGTCTCTAAAAATTTTCTAACTTGTTTTCGAAAATTTGAACTTTTTGATTTTCATTTCTTTCATTTGAATGCTTGTTGTTTGTTTTTCTTTCTAAGTAAAAATTTTCACGTCATGCGCCTATGTACTTCTTTATGCGCCTATTTTTTATGCGCCTGAATGATTTATGCGCCTCTACTTGTATATGCGCTTAAATCATTCTGCGCCTAAAAACCTTATGCGCCTAACTTCGTACTTAGTCAAATTTCGTTGTTTTAATTTTTCCTTAGTATTCACATAGAACCATATTATGCGCCTTGTAACTCTATGCGCCTTCAATATTTTATGCGCCTAATTCAATCATGCGCCTTGATTCTCTATAATTTTGTGCGCCTGTTTCAATTATGCGCCTATATATTTCATACGCCTATGTTACTTTGATCATTTTATGTTTCTATGCGCCTATATCACTTCTAACATCAATCATTTTTTTCAGGACCTTGCAAATTTCAAACTTGAAGAAACTCTTGATCTATTGGAGTTATCTGGTGAAGTGATGGGAAGAGAAATAATAGAGACTCTGCGCGTCGCTGGTCTGCTCCCTTTATTCACCATGGACCAAGATTTCTTCTCTGCGCTCCTCGTGGATGAGTTCTTCTCCACTGCTGTTCTAGTGGAAATTGACGTAAATGGGCGCACTCACTACCGGATTGAGGCGCGCGTTCAAAATGTTGACGTCCATATTTCATCATCTGTGATTCGACACTTGCTCGGTTTTCCATCTACCGGTGAAGATCGCATTATTGGGCGCCCGATGACTTACTCTATTGATGATCAGAACAAGATGGCTGCCTCACTTCTAAATATTCCCACGCTTCAAAACAATATCAAAAACACCGAAATTCGAGATGGTGGAGAACTCTTGACTCACATCGCTCACTTGGTGGGAACTTCAATAGTGTTCAAAACTGGGAACGTAAACCGATTCACGGTTGAACAATGGGAATACACAGCTGCTATCATGGCCATGGAGAAGCTTCACTGGCCTCATATTCTGTTCAAGACTCTGCGTGAGCAAATTGATAAATTTGTGAAGAACAAAAGTGATGGAAAGACCCGATTCCGCTCACACTGCCTTATTCTCACAAAACTTTTTCTAACTTACCCTGAGTTAGTTAAGTTTTTGAATGAGAATCCGGAGTACAAGATCAACGATGTTCCAATGTTTGGTAAAGCTAGTTTGGACCTCAAGAAGCGAAGGAAGAAGCCCACAAAGCGCGCAAAAGGAATCCAAATCAAGACTGTTGAAGGCTTAGTTGATGAAGACACTGAGTCAGATAATGCGCCAGTCCTTAAAAGCGCACCATTATTAAAGAGCGCAGTGAAAGCAAGCGCTAGACAAAGCGCAGATCCAGTGCCAGGCGCAGATAAAAGCAAAGGCAAACGGGTAGTTGATGACCCTACTCCTGCGCCTGTCAAACGCACTAGATTTGAAACTGATGATGAGCGAGATCTGAGGCTAGCGCAGGAAGCCAGCAGGCTTGAGGCTCAACGAAAAAGAGATGAAGTCTTTCTAGCCAAACAAGCTGCTGAGTCAGAAAAGTTAGAGCGCATGAAAGGCGCCGGATCAAGCGCAGATATTGAGAAAGGGCCTTCTGTTTCCGCCCCTTCCCAGCGCGCTCCTTCTCAACGCGCCCCCACTCCTCGTGCGCCCTCACTCAAATTTCAACCTTCCAATATGTCAAGGGCACAACTCCTCTCTGATTTCTTCGGCGATGACATTTCAGACATTGAGGAACCCGTTCAGGGGGAGCAAGAGACCATCCCTCAGCGCACTCCTTCTCCAGTTGCGCCTCCACCTGGACCAGATCCGATCTCAACAGAAACTTTTGTTGTTGAAACTGTTGAAATTGAAACTGAAGATGAATTTGAGTCTCCTACTCATTCACCTCCTCCTGCGCCTCCATCTCCTTCTGCGCCCCTTCAAGATTCTGCGCCCCTTCAAGATGATGCGCCACTCTCTACCCCTGCGCCTCCTCCGTCTGCTCCTGATTTGAGCGAGGTACTTTCCATTCTTCATTCTTTACAGCAGGGGCAAGCCAATTTAGAGCAAGGACAGGCGCATATAAAGTCTCAATTTGAGCTTCTTACTTCCTTACTCACTGATCAATCTGAAGAGATTGCTGCCATTAAGGGGGAGATGAACTCTCTCAAGGCCAAACTTTCTGCTCCTTCTCCTCCTCCGGCGCAGACTCAGGTTCAAGCTCATACTGACCAGGCGCAAACCACCGCTTCTGCGCCTACGTTCATACCTCAATCTGCTGCGTCTCAATCAAATATGAATGTGCTTGTATCTAAGTTGGATGTCCTGAAAGAGTTGGTCGTCACTCATTTCACTGCTGCTCACTCAAGCTCTGACAGACGCGCTAAACATATTTCTTCAGATATTATCACGGCTCAAAATGCCATTGAAGCTCACATTCAAATCTTGGAAGAAAACATTTCACAGCAGCAGCAGATCACTCAGCGTTCCATTGATGAATACCAAAACATCAATGTGAATCACTTGAGTTATATTAGAGACGGTATTACTGCTACTCACTCCAGTGTCACGGACACTCAAGGGTTAGCGAACCGTAGTCATCAGCTCGCAAAGCAAATTCAGCGTTCTGTTTCAGAGATCGTTGAAGGATTGAAGGAAGATGATGCGCCTCCCAACCCTTAGCTTCTATTATTTTTTTTGTAAATTTTTAGAATCTTTTGTAATAGAACAATCTCTTTTGTGATAGTGATTTTGTGCTTACTTGTTTTAGCACCTTTTGTTTTTGTTCTATTCAAAACTTGTAACTTGTAACTCTTACACCCCAAGTTTTAATGAGAACAATGCATCACTCATTATCAAACCTTGTTCACTCAAACTCCTTGTTTGTAGAACAATGAATATTGTTTAAATTCATAATGCATCATATTGAATTGTTTCATACTTTCATGCATTAAGTTTAAACTTGGTTTAAACACATTTCAAAACTAAAAATCATATATCATCTTGAATGTGTTAAACTGTTGTTTCTATCTTTCCATATGTAACTCTTTATTCTTATTGGAATAGATTAGGAATCTATATTTTGGACTAGTGTGTACATTAACTTGAGACATGAATTACCAATTTCATTCATTTGGACATGTTTTTATCAAGTATAATGTTTGTCCTTGATATAGTAGGTAATGGCATCAATCAAATAGGGGGAGATTGTTGGGTATGCCCACATATATCTCAGTTTTAATGTATTAGGATTTATTAGATTTGATTGATCCATCACCTAAGTTTTATTTCATGGACTTTAGACCCACATGTAAGAAGTATTTATACTTCATTTTTTAGGTTGTCCATTGTTATAGAATAGGCTTAGAAATAGGGCAAGAAGATCAAGTTTCAAGAAAAATCACTCAGTGAGTTTGAGCCGCGCTTATGCGCCTCCTGCGCTACGCGCCATGCGCCTCTTCACTCGCGCCTTGCGCCATTTAGAGCGCGCGCATAAGGATTTCTTCATAAGCTTACGCGCCTCTGCGCCCCTTGTTTTAAAGCGCACGCTTACTGTGCGCCTATTGGCTAAATGCGCCTCTTGGCTCAAACGCGCCTCAAAGTGTTTATTCAAACACTCAGTGATTTATTGAAGACTCGAAGACTTGAAAAGAATTCAAAATTACGCCAATGATCCAACGGTGGATAAAAGATGCATATGCGCCTAATCTGTTGACACGTGTCCATAACGGTCACATTTATGTTGAGTGTCAAAATGGCCATAAAATATGCATGCTCCAATCAACGAACGACAGCTCATCTTATCCACAAGGATTTCCAAACGGCTAGTTTTTTGAAGTTCACTATAAATACCCCATAACTTCAACATTTTGAAGTTGCTGAGTTTTGCTAAGAATTTCAAGAATTTCTCTCTCAAAGCATTTGTTGAAGATTTGAAGATTGCCTTCGTTTTTCCAGATTTCTCAAGAACATCTTCATACCTTCATCCTTAGCCCAGATCTTCAAAGCCTTAACACTTTAGTTTCTTGTGCTCTCCATCTCAAAGATCTAAAGAGCCTTGATTCTAAGAACACACACGCACCTCTTTAAGATTAATCATTTAGATTCATCTTTTAGAGATACACCGGTTATTGTTTTGGATTTGTTCTTTCATAGTAATAGATCTTGAGTTAGTGTATAAGCTCAAACATTGTAATTTGTAACACTCACTCATTATATAAGATCTCGTTTAGAAATCCAAGACTAACCATCTTGGTAGAGGACGTAGATCTTTCATTGATCGAACCTCTCCAAATAGCTTGTGTTATTATCTTGTCATTTCTTTCAAGTTATTATTTTCACTCACTATTTGCTTGTTTACTCATTGTAGATTGATTGAACTGAATTGTGTTGTGTTTGTTTTATCATTTGCCTTAGTTCCTTATTTCACTCACTTTGAGCCAAAATACTTAGTGTGTGTGTTGCGCTCCCTTTATCACTTTGCGCCTACTTTCATTACTAAATTCCGCTGTGCATTTCACTCACTCACTTAGGCGCATTTCATAACGCTTACTTGATAAAGTGCGCATTCGCAATTGAGTTTTTCAAGGGTACGAAAAGAATTTTAAAACAGCTATTCACCCCCCCCCTCTAGCTATTTTTCATACCCTTGTTGCCCTTTGGGACCAACAATAAGCTCCACAGCTTATACTCAAAAGAATAAAATATACAATTCTTAATGACGTCAATAATGGTAAAACTATCCCCAAAAGGTTATACATTTAAATAATGTAAACCGATCCATAACAACCTGCCCCAAAATCTCAAACCTCTCGACGTCCTCCTCGATCCGCAAATCCTAATCCTTTTCCTCCTGGGGGGGGGGGGGTTAAGGAAAAACAATTTGAAACAAGAAACGGGGTGAGAATAAATCTCAGTAAGTTACTAATGCAACTACATGCCATGCTATTATGCAATAACCAATAGCAATTAACATATGACGGATAGCAGCGGAATAATAAGTGACATGCTGTCAAACAGTAACATCCAATAATCAATCATATAAATAAACATATAACAACAAATGAGAGGCTCCCTATCGCCAACCGTCCCATACCGGTTGGAAATAACGACCAGCTCATCATGCAACACATAAAGCTGAAATAAACACTCATAAGTGGATACATAGCCAAGGTTTTCCAAACCGGAACATCCAAATAAAGGATCGCTGCGCAGCTTCAATAATCAACAATCAACATCTTCATAGCAACATGAAAGCTCGAAGAGAAAACCCCGGTACCGGAACCAATAACCATAAAAGTGTCACAAAGGACAAGGACCATGACACAAAGTCATGCCCGTTAGCCAGATACATTCACAAAGGAACGCTGACTTAACCTTTCCAAGGCCAATCTGGAGAATGGGTAAAGAAGGGGGCAAAACAATGGTCAACATTATAATGGACTTGGCTTTGCCATTATAATCCTTCCCATCGCCCGATGCAACAAATATGCCAGCTGGGCTTCTAATTAAATGCTAAGTAATAATATTTTAGCATGAATAACAACTTAAGGTTCCAAAGTAGGGAACCACACCAATTAATCACCATAAAGATGCAAACGGTTACTCATGAAGAGTTCAACAACAACGAACACAAGAAGTTTCTCATAAAAGAGCACAACAACGATAAACAGAATTTCTCATAAAGAGCACAACAACATTGATCATTAAAACAAGATGATTCCAAGACAAGGCACGTACCAAATACCTCCTAAATATGATACCCACAAGTTAATCATAAAGAGCACAACCCAAACGGTCGCTCACAATTAGCACAATTACTATTACCAAAATGACCCTAGACATTTACTCATAAAGATATACTAGAACCATGAACTCAACCATCTCTTACACCTGGAATTCCAAAGTAGGAATTCAGAATGAATACACCTTAAGATTAATCAAACCGTAAGTAACCAATCGCCAATTTACGCTTTACCTCCGTCCATAACGAACCAACTCTAAACACCCCAAACGAATCCAAAAGATTACCCTTATTAGAACATGATCACGACCGGACTAAACCCTACATTTTAGTGTTCAATAACAACCCTCTAGGTACTATAGGACATCGCCTAAAACCTAGACCAAGTCTTACTCAGAAATCGATTCGATTGGAACGATCACGAGCACATCATAAGATGCCCACATATACCAAATGATCATCACAAAGATAAGTCAAACCAACAATACCTCAATAAGGTGTCCTAAAATCCCAATTAACGCTTAATTAATTTCAAACACAAACTTGATCACAAGGGACCCAATTCTATCACTAGAGTGCACTACAATGTTCACTAAGGTCAACTAGGAGGACACCCAAGATTTGGATCAAAACGCATTCTTCAATTACAAAATGTTAACAATTGTAAACTTCCAGAGGACTGTGCGGCCGCCCAACAGGGACTGTGCGGTCGCCCAATAAGACCCTCAAACACGACCAAAAGCTCTCAGAAAGTTGTGCGGTCGCCCAGACATTTTTGGGCGGTCGCACAAAGCTCTGGTCTGCCGGAAATCGGGAAGAACAACATGGGTTCTTCCATTTTCAAACCCAAAACACATTCAACCAAAATCAAACCTTCCAACTCACATACTAATGTACCAAAACAACTAATAAGTCTAAAAAGACTCATACAACAACTTTTAACAACCAAAATCAAGAATCAAACCCAATATTCAAGATTTCACCATTTTTTATCAAAACCCAAAATAAATTCTCAACAAATTCAAAACCCAACCAAACTTCAAATATAACACATCAAGCATTATCTAAACATTATATGAACATTTTAGCATCAAAATGGGGGAAAAGTAACTTACCCGGATTTTCTCAAAGGTGACGGAACTCGAAATTTCTTGGCTTCCTATGATCCTATCGACGATCTAAACATGATTTATGTTTTAAGAAATGAAAAATAATGAGAGGAAGATAGCTAAAATGAAGAGAGAAGGAAGAGAGAAAAACTTACCTTTTCTATGGAAGAGAGAGAGAGAAGTGACTGGGAATGGGAGAGAGTGAGGGAGAAGATGAGTAGAAGGAGTAGTTAAAACCTTTTTCATAAACTTACACTTAGGCCCCTTCTTCCACACTACACACAAATACTTGCACTCCCTACTAATTATTAAGACCCAACACTTCTATACTAGCACAAATGACCCAAATAAAATGCTAGGCACAATTTATTATGACACATAAGTGCACACATAAATATTTAAATAAATAATAATTTAAATAAATGATAATTTAAATAAATAAATAAGCAAATAAATAAATAACAATTATTTATTACTAATAAAATAGAGCCTAGTTTTCGGGTCGTGACAGTGCGGGACCCGCTCCAGGGTCCGCGCGCGCGATTTTTCGAATATATGCCCGTTTACTCGGTTTTGAGTCCTGATCACAATCTCGAACTCAGTTTCTTCATCCGATGCACCAATAAGGCGATCGGTAGTCCTAAACCGCCCTATCTAAGGTTTTTAGGTCATTCTAGGGTTTAGACCAATTCAAAGGGTTGGTTCAAGGGGTGCGAGATCGGGGTGTGTAGTCCTTGCGAACCAAACCACCTCTCACCACCTTTCCTCCCTCATTTCCTCCTATTTCTAATGTCCGAATTCTCCCATCTCCGCTCAAACTCCACGCCCTTTCTTCCCTTGTTCGTCCCTCCTCTTCCCTCACGTTTTCCCATGAATGAATCTCATTTTGATTTGGTTGTTTATCATTTGAAGACATGGACTAATGATTTGTTTGGGCTAAATAAATATGAACTCTGGGTTCTTGTTATTTGGGTTTCTTTTGTTTAAATCTTTTATGTTGGTGGTAGAGGCCAGATTTTAGGAAAATTAATGGTTGTGATGGGCGAATTTCAATAACATTGGAGATTGTGGTCGCCGAATATTAGTACAATTGGTGGCGGTGGTGGTGGCGGCTGGATTATAGTTGAGTTGGTGGTGGTGGCTAGCCCTAATCTACCCAAACTTGGAACATTCGTGGGTGATTTGAGGCCTCTTGTTATGCCCTGCGTGAAATGACCAAAAAACCCAAGCTCAATTTTAAAATAAACTTCAGTTAAGTGACATGTGTCTTGCACTTGCCACTTAACTGGGTTCTGTTAACGGAATCGTTAAAAAACCCCTATCTGCAAAACTTTTGCAACTTTGGACCCTAAATTGACAACTTTCCCTTATTTTTAGACTATGTCGTTTATAACCCTTCAAACTTAATAGCACTTCAAACTACTCAATTATGTAGTCACGTGCATGGCACATGCTTTTTAACTGAATTTTTAACGAATTTCGTCAAAAAAGCCTTAACTGGTGAGTTTTTTACACATCAATGTCTGATCTCGAGAAAAAAAAACATCAGGGTTCGTTTGGAAGGGTGTGGTATATCACTTTAGGGTCTAAATTTTCATTAACCCTTTAAACAACTATATTAAAATGTTTTCATAAACATTTTATATTTTATTTTCAAAGAAAATTATTCTATAAAATGTTATACTTTATGTATATACTAAACCTAGCCATGATGAACCGAAACCCCCACTACCACCGTCGAATCACCATCATCAACGCCCTAACATTATTGGAACCACCATCCAAACATTAATGAAGAATCATCTCCAAAGTTTAGAGAAATAGAAAGATAAAGATAATCAGATCGGAAAATGAAGAAAAATTTCAATTAAATAAATTTGCATAGTTGTTGTCTGAAGAGGAATAAATATTTGCGCTTCCTTTGCAATTACCGGTAAATAAATTTGCATAGTGTTTGTTGTCAGCGGTGTTGTTGTTGAAGTCGATGACGTTGTTGTTGAAGAAGGGAGCGAAATTATTTAAAGAGGATCGATAGTGGTTCCCCACTTACCCCCTTATAATAATGATGTCCTAGGAGGCATGGGAAGGGATCGAACCCGATACCTCACACATTGTGAAGTTTGGCTCTACCGGTAATTGCGCAAGACAAAAACTTGTACGAGAACATTATGACCCGTTTCATAGCACAGACGGAGTCTTTTTTTACCCAGGACCCAGACCCACGACTCACGGGCAAAATTATTTATTTATTTTGTTTTTTAGTTTTTTTTTTAGTTTTTATATTTTTATTTTGTTGTTTTTTCGGTTTGCCAAAAGTAATAGTTACTATAACTAAATGTAACAAGCATGTTACTTATATGTAACAGTTTGTATACATAAAAGTAATACATATATACAGAAAAGTAACAATGTTTTTTTTTACGTTTTCTTCATTTGCCAAAAATAATACTCCCTCCATCTCAAAATAGATGTCGTTTCAACCACTTCACACATATTAAGAAATACAATTAATGTATGTGAAAAAGTCTTATATACCCCTAAAGTAATTCAATTACTAGGCAATTAAATAACTGTTTAAGAGATAGTCAACTATCATTAATAAGGGTAGAGTTGGTATACAACAACAAAATAGCCTTGAAAATAGTAAAACGACATGTATTTTGAGACAAAAAATAACTCTCAAAACGACATCTATTTTGAGACGGAGGGAGTACTTATTATAACTAAAATGTAACGACGTGTTATATATACATAATTGTAACACATGTATAGAAAAGTAATAATTCAACCGCAAAATCTTGGGAAAAACGCGTTTTTCCAAACGCTTAGGAAAAACGTGTTTTAAAAAAAACGCGGTGGCATTTTTGTAAATAATCAGAACTTCTCAACGGTTCTGGATATAATTATAAAACCTTATGGATATGATATTGAAAGCCAGAACCTTTGAAAGTGATAGCCAGAAGGGTCATTTTTGTAAATAATCGGAACTTCTCAACGGTTCTGGATATCAATATAAAGTCTTCTGGATATGAGATTGATAGCCAGAATATTTGAAAGTGATAGCCAGATGGGTCATGGATATCAATGTAAAGCCTTCTGGATATGAGATTGATAGCCAGAACCTTTGAAAGTGATAGCCAGAAGGGTCCTAGATATCAATATAAAGCCTTCTGGATATCAGTATAAAGTCTTCTGGATACGAGATTGATAGCCAGAACCTTTGAAAGTGATAGCCAGAAGGTTTTGAAAAACACGTTTTTCCTAACCAGAAGGAAAAACGCGTTTTACAGGAGACCAACTCTAATCCAACCCTTTACACTTTAGAACTAAAAATTAGTAACATTGTAAAAATAAGAAAGTAACAATTTTTATAAATGAATGTTACATTTTACTTGTATAATAACATTGTAAAATATTTACGTTTACTTGTATAATAATATATACATATGTTTTCAAATAATAAGTTACGATGGGTTCAATTTATCATGATACATGTAAAAGTATTACATTATCTATAGAAATATGTTACAATTTTATCAACTAAAGTGTTACATTTAGTTATTGTTAGTGTTACACGTATTTATAGTTAGCATTACAGTTAAAAGATAAGTAAAATGAGTTTTTTTTTTTTTTTTTTTTTTTTTTTTGTAAAACTGGTGTAACTTTTACTTATAAACAATGTTACTTTATAAGTAACACAGTTGTTACATTTAGTTTTACTAAGTATTACTTTTGACAAACGTAAAAAAAAATGGGTCATGGTCGCTGCCATGTGGCAGATTTTGAGTGGAGCGTGGGTTGAGATCCTATGCTTCGCGCAAAATTACTACCGTTGCAACCGTTCTCATCCATGAGAACAGAATGGGTATGGGTGTTGTCATAGAAGACCACCTCATTGCGCAAATACTAAGTTTAATGCTATCGTAAAACAGGAATAATACACACAAGAAACGAAAAACATGAAAATTCACCGATGAAATAAATTGTAACGTACTAATTCTTTCACTCATTACGTAATATGTAGCTTGAATCTTGAAATGATTAAGATTGTTTCACGTGATAAGTAGGTCTAAAACATATAACTACGACACTTTTATTTTCTTTAGCTCCAGCCAATTCGTTTCACCCATGTATTGTTAATATTAAAAAAAAAAAAAAAAAAATCCATCAATTTTAACTAGCCACTTGCAGTCATTTGGCTTTGAGATACCATGAAAGCATTCTCCGGATAATGACATGTTGAAAACATCAAAAACCTGTTGTTTCGACCGCCACCAAAAATGACTGAAGTAAAGGGTTGTAAAGATAAAATTTTCGCAAAACTGCCAATTGGATTATGAATTATATGTGAGCATCTTGAATCCAAGATCATCATCTGCTGATTGGCAATGAATTTTAATGGTATCATTCGGAATACCATTGATAACATAAACCTATGGAAATGTATAGAAACAAGCGTTTGATAGTATCAAAAAATGAAGTTCAATAACGAATATGAGAGAAATTATTCCCAACAAACTATTCATTGTGTTTAATAAAGATATTGCGATTTTTTTTTTCAAATAATTCCCTTTTAAATCATTATCTACCTAAATGACATTTGGGAAACTTTATATACCAAAATGACCACTTTTTGTGAAATCGGCATTGGCATTGCCGACTTTGGGATGAAGTCGGCACTACCATTGCCGACATTAGGTTAAGCAAAAATCCGGTTTAGGGTTAAGAAGAATTAGGGAAGGATTAGGAAGGGAATATTTTGGGGCAGTGTGATTTCTGGCGTTGTACTGAAGTCGGCAATGGGAGTGCCGACTTTAGCTTGAACTCGGCAATGGGAGTGCCGACTTTAGGTGACCATAAAACAAACACCCGGTTTCATTTTATTTTCACTCATTTCATACTCGTTTCATATTCAAAACTCAAACCTTCTCCAATCTGATTCTCATCTTTCATTATTTTTCTCTCCCTTTCAAGTTGAAAGCTCAAAAGTTCTATTTGGTGAATTTGATTCAAGCATCTAAGGTACATTTTAATCTTTTTTATATGTTTTTATTTGTATAATGTGAATGCAAACTAGAGTTATTAAACTATAATTCAGTAAAAAAAATGGTTGTCCGTTAAATATTTAACATAAAACGCAAAACCCGTTAATTTTTTGACACATTAGTTAAGTTTGTAAAATTTTTTTGGGGTTTTTGTTAACTTTCTGACAATTTCCATGCTGCTTCATTTAAAAATGAATTTGATACCATTTTTTTTGTATATCTTAAATTTTATACAACAATTTATGTCATATGATTTTTTCCATCCATATTTGATTTACCGTTTCTTAATGTATTATACTAACATTTTAAAAATGACATTGAAGATCAAGAAACAATTTACCAAAAATACGTGTAGTTGTAACGAATTTGAATGATGTTATTTGTTGATTTTTTTAATATATTATGACTGTTGAATTAATTTGTTTAGGCAAAAAAATGAGTGGACTTCCACTTATTTTCATGTGCTATTGGGGAGGAGATGATGAACACCCGTTTGGAGATAGTAATCTTGAACAGGGGCCGAAATTTCAACTTAGGGCAAAAACTCATTGGAGTTACAAAAAATTTATTAGGAAGTTATATAAGAAAATTGATATAGATCCAAGGGATGCTAAGTTGAAAGTTATTTGTAGATATCCTCATATGAAGATTGTTCGAGTTCAACTGATAGCGAGAATGAGGGTGATGATGGGGAAGGTGGTGATGTAGGAGCACACATGGTTACTTTTCAAGGTGAACCGCATAATCAAATGTATGGGAGAGCAGACTATCCATTTTACCGCGATATTGGTGAAGGGTCAGAGAATTATGATAATAGTGAATACAAGTTTGCAGAATGGAATGCCGAGAGTGATGTAATCGCCAAAGGAATTCGCTTCGCAGAGAAGATTGATGTGCAATACCAAATAAAGAAGTACCATATTATGAAGAATTTGAGGTTCAAGGTGAGAAAGAGCACACCACAAAAGTGGGCTATTGGGTGTTTGGTGAAAGAGTTCCCCTGCAATTTCTATGTGAATGTGAGTCTGAAAAAGGGTGGGTACTGGGAAGTAACTAAGTACAAGGGTCCACATTCTTGCTTGGCTTCAGATGTTAGCGGCGATCATCCTAATTTAGATGCTAAGTTTATAGGACGAGAAGTTTTCAATCTTGTCAAGGCTGATCCAGAGTACAAGATTAAGCTTATCATGATAAATATAAAATCAAAGTACGGTAAGGATGTTTCGTATCGGAAGGCATGGTGTGGTAAACAAAAAGCCATCGCTCAAGCATATGGGGATTGGGACGAATCTTTTAGAAAGTTGCCACGTTTGTTAGCAGCTATTCAAAAATGGAACCCTTCAACCATTGTGCAGTTTTCTAATCATCCTGACGCTGGTCCTCCAGGTTCTTTTGACCACGTGTTCTGGGCATTTGGCCCTTGTTTGGAAGCATTCTCTCATTACCGTCCTGTCATTTCTGTTGATGGCACATTCTTGCATGGAAGATATAAAGGGGTAATACTTATTGCTATGGGTGTTGATGCGAATGATAGTTTACTTCCACTTGCTTTTTCTCTTGTTGAAAAAAAGGACCATGAAAACTGGTCTTGGTTCTTACATCTTGTTTGCAGACATGTTATTAGGGGTCGTGAAGTTTGTTTGATATCTGATCGCCATAATGGGATCCTTTCCACTGTTGGAGAAAATGGATGGCCACGAGATGTTGTGCACATGTGGTGCATGTTGCATTTACGAGCTAATTTCCTTTATGCTCATAAGGGTGTTGGCTTAAAAGATCTTTTTTGGCGTGCTGTTAGCGCCACCCATGAACGAAAGATGAAAAATTACTTGGCTCAGATTCGTATCATCAATCGCGAGGCAGTTAAATGGTTTGAGTTTTTGGATGTTAAAAAGTGGTCAATGGCGCATGATGGTAGATATAGGTACGGCATTAAGACTACCAATTTGTCTGAGGTTTTTAATGGTGTCATGAAAGGAGCGCGTGGGATGCCTGTTTCAGGTATTGTTGAGATGGCCTTCTATAGGTGTGTGGAATAATTTCAAAGTAGACTCTCGGGATCAATAAGGGCTTTAGGGGGGTATCCTGGTAACCCCAACGTAAATGCGAGACTACTATTCAGTCAAAGGGTCCAACAAAAGTATGACTTCAACTTGAAGAAGGCTGGGTATCATAATGTTAGAAGATTTAACAATACTGCATCAGGTGTTTATCAAGTGACAACGGGGAGACGCGGTGAAAGGGGCGGAAGGGTTCAAGTGGTGGAATTGGGTCCTCGAACATGCACTTGTGGCAAATGGGTTTAATATCATTACCCTTGTTCGCATGCTCTTGCCTGCTTCAAAGCCCAACATATTGACGGTTTGAATTATGTTGATTTCTTTTACAGTCTTGAGGCGTACTACAATACATGGAGGGGCACTTTTAATCCGATCCATGACGAGGCTTATTGGAATGCAGATCATCTTGTCCCAAGTTTTTATCCTAACCCGATGCACCGTCGTGATAAGAAGCAAGGAAGACCTAAATCAAGGCGGATTAGAAATAGGATGGATTGGCAGGTGGAGAAAAGGAAGTTTCGTTGCGGGATATGCAAGGTAGAAGGTCACACTAAAAGAAGATGTCCAACTCTTAAGGAGGAAGATTAAATGTTATTTTCTAGTACTTGTAATATGTTTGTTTAACTATTCGTGAGTGTTTGTTTTATTTGAACTTTGAACTTGTAATATATTTAAGTATTTGTGGATGTTATTATATTTGAACTTGTGATATATTTAACTATTCGTGAATGTTTTTTATTTGTTAAACTTTAAATTAGTAAGTGTTATTATTTTAATTGAAGTAGTAATATATATAACATAAATAAATAAATTCAGTGACCACAACCCGGTCACATAGGAAAATATTACATAAATAAATAAATTCAGTGACCACATCCCGGCCACATAGGAAAATATTACATAAATAAATAAATTCAGTGACCACATCCCGGTCACATAGGAAATATAACAAAAATCAAATAAATTCAGTGACCACAGTCCGGTCACATAGGAAAATATTACATAAATCCCGGTACATAGTAAATCCGACACAAATCCATATATTACATGTCCAACACATTAACTTAACAATCTTTAGGGAAGACCTTAGAAACATTAGAAAGTGTAATGTTAAGTAGTTTTTTGGAACGTGTGACGGCAAAGACAACAACCTAATAGATCAACAAAACAAAACATTTAAAACAAAATGTTAAGGAATATATCCTTAGGGAGTGTAATGTTAAGTAAAATATTTCATACCTGATTAAGTATTAGAACAGCACCAACACCTATGTCACTTCCATACTGACTTTCCTTAACCACTTTGTCAGCAATGAAAGCTTCAATTGTGTCAGTCGGATCCTTCAAAGTCACCGAAACAGAGCCATAACCAGTTGGTTTGCACTCCTTCACGACAACAACAACCTAATAGAACAAAAATATAACGATCAATTATTTTTAAATATCAACCTTAACTATAATTAATGTAAAATATTATAGCTGTTCCACCCTGTCATGTTGTTTGAATTTCTCCTTGATCGTTCTCAACGGATAATATGTACCCTCTGAAGTGAGATAATCCATTGCAGAAAGCCATGGTTTGCGCTGGAAATCTTCATCCTCCTCCGGCTCTTCAAGCTTTCTCCTTATGGCCTCTTAGGTCGACTGAGGTGGATCCTGAGAGACATGAGCTTTTCCGGAGTGATGCCGCCACACGGCCTCTGCTGCGATACCAGCGGGACCAGGTATGATACGAGGCGGTGGAGATTCTAACTCTCGTTCGATTTGAGAGAGATTAGATTGAGCATCGGAGGTTTGACCGGGATTACCATGAAGAGGTTGATTTCCACGATACCAGCGGGGGAGCGATGGATCCATTATGACAGTTAAATTTTTTTGAGAGAGATTAGTTTTGAGAGAGATGGATGAATTTGTTTTTGAGGTCACCAAGCCTTTTAAAGGGTAAGTATTCTGATAAAAACGGTATTGGTAGTGCCGTTTTTGAGAGTTCTGATAAAAATGGTATTGGAAGTGCCGTTTTTGAGAGTTCTGATAAAAACGGTATTGGTAGTGCCGTTTTTGACAGTTCTGATAAAAACGGTATTGGTAGTACCGTTTTTGACAGTTCTGATAAATTTATTTGAGTTTATGTAAATCCTTCTTTGTTTGATTTTTTGTGATGAACTTCCATGTCAATATTTGGGGTCTAAATTTATTCCAAAAATTCCACAAAATATCCATTTTATTTATATACATATAAATACTACATCAATCCAAATATTTATTGACCACATCCCGGTCAAATAGGAAATCCATTAGGGATATGCAGATGGGGTGTAATTGTTAGGAGGATTACGTGGCCTTTCACCTCTCCTAGGCATAAGGCGAGAAAATACACGACCTATTCGTGATGTGTTAGTTTGACGAGATGACGATGGTACCCGAGTTGGGTCTATGTGACCAAAAGGTGTAGCCTCCGGAAGCGACATCGGAGGTAGAGTTGGAGTATAATCCATTTGAAAGCTTCGCCTTCCACTCCCACTCCCAGAACCATACGATGTGAAACCCGTCCCTAGAGGTGGACTTGGAGCATAGTCAACGCTTCTTCTTCGACTTCCACTCCCACTCTCCGAACCATATGATGTAAAACCAAAATTTGGCGGGGGAGTTGGAGTATAATTCATCTGTGTATGAGAGAATCCATAGTTTCATGCCTGGGAGAAAGCGTCATGTCCTGTAAATGTGTTTGGACCCTCGTTATCTCCGCCCTCATCATTCCCTTCCTCGCCATTGTCCCCCTCATTCGCTGCCTCCTCAACATGTACCTCTGGATCATCCTGCACATGTTGAGCACGTCTACGAACCCGATTTCGTCTCTGTGGCACCCCTTGAACACGATCTACTGGTGGTGGAGGAGGTTGGAGGGCATCCAGTCGTTTCTGCTCTCTAATCGATGATAAGGATTGTCTGATGACACCACGGGTAACATATAGGTTTTGTGAGCGTATGCCGTATCCCTCTACCTCAGATATGGCATTCTCGTTGGATATGTACGCGCGCTGAAGGTTTTGAATCTGTTGAAAATAACAAAAAAGGAATAAATTATAACGATAAGATAAAATTGTAAACAAATAAAAATGAACTAAAGTAAATATGTACTATTCAGCTTACCAAACCCTCATAACGACTAGCATGCGCCCTGTACCCCTCATCCTCTATAGCATTCGGATTCTGGATCAATAATCGTGTAATCCTATGGTACCATAACATATAGGAATGTGTGTAATCTACATCCTCGGTACCATATTGCCCAGCCACCACCAAATTAGCCCGTTGATTCCACATTCCGATGGGAACTATGTGGAATTCAGGCCAATTAACTTCTGACCGA
This sequence comes from Campanula takesimana, assembly GCA_026119855.1. Taxonomy (NCBI): domain Eukaryota; kingdom Viridiplantae; phylum Streptophyta; class Magnoliopsida; order Asterales; family Campanulaceae; genus Campanula; species Campanula takesimana. The sequence continues at coordinate 20,465 of JAOWBW010001396.1, forward strand.
CCTCGTCGATCTAGTCCATGTAGGTAATCACTCGTGTCATGTGGGTCAGGGATATTCTGTAACATCCCGAACTGCCTCATTACACGATCGGGAAGGTGCCACTCAACCATATCAAAGCAAATGAGGGGCACCTTCGCTCTCCATATAGCCTGTCCTTGGAACCAATATGGTAGACCCTAGACATTTAAGTACGGCTGCCACTCAACCTGATCATCATTCAAATACGCCAGCTGATCCCGGTATCCACGCAAGTTGTGGACGGTAAGATGCGTATATGATAAAGGGCATTTGTTGGGTATGCTTATCACTTAACCCTCCTACATTTGTTAGAATTGATTGATACCATCACCTATGATTATTTTTATGGACTTTAGGACCTCATGTATAGAAGTTTATAACTTCAATTTTGAGCTAAGTCCTTTTTATAGTATAGGGTTAGATTATAGGACTTGAAGCTTTAAAGATGGAAGATTTCCTAAGCAGGATTCGTTTCACTGCGCAGGATGTTCTCTGCGCAGGTCGCCACTGCGCATAGATATATTGCGCAGCCCTTGACCCTGCTCAGTTTTTAAGATCTTATTTCCTAAACTCCAAAGAGATCTTTTTGTGACCAAGCATGGTGCGAATGCTGCTCATGCGCTGAATCCATGCGCGCCGGCAATGCGCATGCCTTTTGTGCGCGGACACAACCTTGGTCAAAGTTCCTTATCTCCTGATCTCACATTCTAGAAAGTTTTGAAAACGCTTAGAAGATGCACGCTTATTAAAAAGCTGAGGTGTGCACAAACAACAAATCCTGCACACTCAGCATAGCCAACGGTGGAGATGCGCTCAAACATAATATCTCAAGTGAAGACAGCTGTCAACCTTCTAGAAGAAGCTTTTGAATTTGGTCTTCATGCTCAGTCTCCAACGGCTCTAAATCACCTGCGCACCAATCATATTGTGCCAGGTCATCAGCTTTGATCAGAGCCCCAACGGCTATAAAGGACAGCTGCGCGCTAATCATGTTGTGCTAGCTCATTGTCCTTGCTCAGAGCTCCAACGGCTATATTCAAGCTCTCAGCTATAAATAGCTTGCTCATCTTCATTTCCAAGCTGCCTTCGGATTTAGCCCTTTTCATCGGCCCTTGATCATCATCTTTGATCAAGCTCCTCTTGTTGGCCATTATGCTTCAGATCTCGAGTTTCATGCTTCACTGAGAATCCATGAAGATCAGAAGTCTGCTGCTTAGTTTTTCCAGATTCTTTAGAACAGCCTTCAAGATCTTCAAAACTCCTGCTCATATCACAAAGCCTATATCACCAGAATTCTTGGTGCTCTTCATCTTTCATATTCATAGAGCCCAGAATTTCTGTCACACACACACCTCTTGAAGCGTTGATCATTTTGATCTAACTTCTTGAGATACACCGGTTTAGTCTAGGATTTGTTCTTCATAGATAATAGATCTTGAGTTAGTATTGAGCTCAATTGTTGTAATTTGTAATACTCTCTCATATAATAAGATCTCCATTAGAAATCCAAGACTAACCATCTTGGTAGAGGATGTAGATCTTTCATCGATCGAACCTCTCCAAATACCATGTTCATTACTTATTGCATATTCCCTGCTTAACCTTTTATGAACTGCTTTGTTTGATCTTTCAGATTGCCACTCTTTGATGCTATAATTGTTATTGCTCATTTGCCTTAGAATCCCATACTTAGCGCGTGCGTTTTTATCTCTGCGCAGTATACCCTGTGCAGAGCTGCCTTAAATTTTCCGCTGTGCATTTCACACTCTTGCTGCGCGCTATACTTAGCCAAAATAAGAGTTGTGCGCATCTGCCATTGAATTGCAAAAGGGTTTGAAAAGAATTTTAAAACGCTATTCACCCCCCCCCCTCTAGCGATTTTCACACCCTTGTTGCCCCTTTAGGGACCAACAAGTGGTATCAGAGCGAACACCTTCATAAAACATGTTTCTGTTTTTCAAGCTTAACAGCTTGGGTGCCGATTCAATATGGCTTCAAATCTAGGGCAATGGCTAACTTTTCACTTATTCCTGCGCCTGCTCAAACCTCAGATCAAATTCAGAAAGTTCTCCAAACCTGGTGGATCGTCAAGCAAAGATCCGTACTCTCTCTCATAAAGACTCAAAGAAAGATGACTTGGTTTACTGCAGAAAGCCAGGACATTACGCTTCAATGCCTCCTTCAAAACTTGAGTACAAGGAAAAGCAACCCTGCGCACAAAGCATCAAAGCAGTGCAGAATGGTTGCTGAGGAAAACTGCGCAGAAAAGGAGCTAAAGACTCGGAGACTTGACACTGAAGACAACGATGCTGATTCTGAGGATGGACTACTCTGCTTAATGGCAAATGCTGACTGATTCAAAAATTATTTCTGAAATGGAACCTGAGCATGCGCCAAGGAAAATCAAAGAAAGATCCCTTCAGTCCAGTGGAAACGGGACACTTTCACCAAGCAGACAGAATGACAAGCACCTATCTGCCAGAGCCAACTTGACAGAAGCTGCGTCATCACCAACTCCGCAGCCGCGCAAGGAATCTCTCAAAGTGTGCTGATCTTAAAAGATAACCCTGCTGTAGAGCGCAAGTTAATGTTTCAACAAGCAGGAAAGATCTACTTCACTACGCTCTCTCAAGCTCAGTTGATATCGACAGTGGATTCTAGACACTACTAGAGATGTCAACACTCTTAAAGGTGCGCACGAAGGAAGAGATCACTCAGTAATATATGGTGACAACAACAAAGGGCACATAATTGGATTTGGACCAATCATAAAAGATTAAGTCTCAAGCAACCTGCTCACAAGGACTCGTAAGACCATTTTCTAATCTATTTGATCTTACCCGCTATAATTTCTATTACTAATCCTTGTTTTGTAGCAATAAGCTTAAGTGAAAGCAGCTAGCAATGGTATAAGCACCATGCCAGCTTTGTAAGCAGCCTGAGCAGTTTTCCTCCAGCAAGATTGCTCCAATGTCAAAACGCTTACATCCACTTCACCTCATATGTTTGGACCGCTCACTACCGCGAAGTTTTGGACCAACCTGTGGTATCTCTAATGATATCCTGGCTGCTCTCTTACTAAATCTCCAAACATAGAAGACATCAATAGAGTTCGACACTTCAATGAAACAGAATCTATGAACAACGATGTCGCTCAATATTGTGAGAACCAACAAGAACGAACAAATGGTATTCTTCACAATTTCTCTGCTGCTAGAGTTCTGCAACAAAATGGTGTTGTGGAAAGAATCTCTCGTTGATTGAGGATGGATAAACAATGATAATAGAAGCAGTACTTCTAAATGTATTTCTGGGAAAAAACCTGTCATCAGTGCATGTTTTACTCAGGAATAGATCCCTCATCAACAAAGCCTACATCTACTCCATACAATCTATGGAGAAAGAGAAAGCGCCCAACATTGCTTTCTTCAAGTTCCTTGGCTACAAACGCTATAGAGGTAAATTCGACGCCAAAGCAGATGAAGGTATTCTCGTTGGATATGCCAATCATTCTATAAGCTTTTCATGGTCTTAATAAGATAAATCTATAGTCATTTTAGTATCTGTACATGCTACTTTTTGATAAGCATTCTCTCCTTGAGCCACATTTGGCTCCCAATGATTCTGATTACTCTGCTGAGCTTTTTAGACAGGTGCGTAGTAATTCTATTCCTGCGCAGGACATAGATCAAGCAGATTCAGAATCAGTCCATCTCATGCGCATACTATAAATGCTGCGCCTGAAGTTGCAACTCCTGATGCGCAAACACCTCATTCTGCGCATGATGTTGAAGTAAATAAAATACCCATTGATCTTCGTATTCCTATCATCACAATATAGGGATTCGCACATTGAGAGCATCAAACTTTGCGGTGCAGCATTCGTTTATCTCTCATGTCGGATCAAAGAAGATTGATAGAGTGCTCCATATTCTAAGATGAATTGATGCTATGCAAGAAGTGCAAGAAAAGCTCAACCATTATTTAGCAGTTCAATGGGTGTTCGGAAACAAGATGGATGGGAATGGAAGAATCAAAGAATCAAAGCAAGAAAGCTTTGTATGGTCTTAAGCAAGCTCCAAAAGCATGGTACAATACGCTATCAAAATTCCTACTAGAAAAAGGCTTCAAATGCGGTAAAATCAATACAACTCTTTTTATTGCTAAGTATAATGATCACTCCTTACTCGTTCAAATTTATGTCGATGATATTATATTTGGTTTTACTAATGAGTCTCTTTGTAAGCGCTCTGAAAAGCAAATGAAAAGCTGGTTTGAAATGAGCATGATGGGAGAACTCACATTCTTTCTCGGGCTTCAAATCATGCAATTGAATGATGGCATCTTCGCAAATCAAGTCAAGTACACTAGGAACTTAATCAAGAAGTTTGGACTTGAATGCTAAAGCATACGACACTCCAACGGCCACAAGCAACAAATTTAACTGACTTAAAAGGTAAAGTTGATCAGACTATATCTAGGTATGATTAACTCTCCTTCATCTTCTGCTAGCTGGCCAAGATATTATGTTGACTGGATATGTGCGCACTATCACGCTAAATTCTTCTGAAGCACACATAACTGCTGTAAAAAGTATTAGATATATTTTTAGCTCTGTTAACCTTAGACTTTGGTACACCAAAGATTCGGACTTTAAACTTGTAGGTTATTCAGATGCGGACTACGCAGCGTGCACAATTGACGGGAAGAGCACAAGTGGAACTGGTCATTTCCTTGGAAATCGACTTAGCATGGGCAAGCAAGAGACAAGCTGCTGTGTCCATCTCCACTACTGAAGCAGAATATATTGCCGGTGAAAGCTGATGCTGCCAAATCTTATGGATGAAGCAACAACCTGTGGACTATGGGATTCATGATAAGAATTATCCAACTCTCTGCGATAATGTCCACCATAGCAGTTTTCAATCCTACCAAGCACTATTATCAAGCTCATCAACATCTAATATCATCTCCTCAAGAATTAACAAGTGATCTCTTGAAAGGAGAAATGGGTATGCTTAAGCTTAGCTAACTTGTCCATATGATTTATTGATACTAATGTATTTACTTGATAAAGTGTGCAAAATAGGTTAAGTTTCATGCGCCCTATGCAACTCCTGCGCAAACAACTGTCTGCGCATGAAACAACAGTTCTGAGATTTATGGAATCTCTGCGCTATCAATGCGCTGCGCATGACTATCCATGCGCAAATCATCACTGACCGCAGGTAAGTGTTCTATTCATTAGATTTTGCACATAGGTCCTTGACTGAAAAGTCAACGCTGAGTCACAAGGGTACTTGTGTAATTCAGATTTTCCCGCGCTTTTATTTTTTGAATTTTCTTGAGAAATTACCTTTTTACCCTTGCGCATGTCCCATTGTCATTTAAGGCAGACTGCAATTAATGACAGCGCGTCTCACGTATGTCTGCTCACCATTTAATGAGGAAGGTGATGCGACAGCCGTCAGCCTCTTTTCGCTGACACACGCGCGCGTAAAGACTGCGCACGCGCATTCCCCATTCGGCCACGTCACCCTGCTAACGTGCGCCCGTCTTTTCACTGACTCACCATTTATGAGGAAATCGACTTGACAGTGACCGGCTTAGAACTTCACGCACACGCGCGCATAGGCCTGCGCACGCGCGTTCCCTTTTGTGACACGTGGTATTGCTATCCTGCGCCACTGCACAATTTCTCAACTTTTATTAGCTATCGTGCGCCTAACTTCTCCTTCCCTACTTAAACCGTTTCTCTCTCTACTTCTCTCTTCCCTCTAAATTTTCTCACGCTCCTTCTAACCCCTGCTCTAAACTCTCATCTCTCATTTCCTATTTCGTTATCTTCAACCTCAAACCTTCCTTCTTTCTAAACCATTTCAATGGCTCCTAAGAAAACTAGAACTCAACCAGAAATCATCATCTCCGACTCTTCTTCGCACTCCAACTCTGGAAACTCTCACGAAGAAGAAGTAGAACGACAATTAAGGCATCCAACCGTCAAAGACATGGTATGTTTCTCTATAACTCCTTATTTTTCGCCATTGTTGTTCTTGGAGGTCTCAAGACTCCCTTTTTCGATTTCTCCCTGATTTACTGATCATTTTTGAAATCGATCGTTGTGTTGTGTTCGTATTTGCCTGATCTATTCTTTCATGTAGTTTATTTCATGATCAATGGTCGTTACATATGTTTTTCGTCAATTTCTGTGCTTTGTAACTTCCTTAGCAGGCGAACCGTTTTTTCTGAATTTCTGGGTTTGTTTTAACGTCGTTGACCATACTTTCTATATGGTTAACTTCGTCCTGTTCACGCCGTCTTTTCGATGTATTTTTTGTTGAATTTTGTCAACTTTTGTTTTTCTGTGTTCTTGGGTGTTCATGTTCTTAAATGTTTTTTTTTATTTTATTTAGTCTATTTTTCACCCCCCCCATCTTTAGGCTCTGCGCACAGTTTCCTGCGCATAGCTTTCTGCGCTTATAGGTGTATCTATTTCTCTGCGCACACTTCTTTACTATATTTATTTTCTGTGCGCACGATCCCTCTGCATATGCATTCTTATTTCATGCGCACCCTCTTCCTATTTTCTGCGCATAATTTTGTTTATCATGGAACTTGTGCCAAGGTATATCTGCATTCCTTGCATATGCGCACAGCTCCATAAGTAATAGGGTGTCTAATTCTATCTATTGTTTTACGCAGGGACACGTCTACTTCATTCTAGGTTGGGAACTTATTCAGGCAGATCTCTCTTTAGATGCGATAGGTCGTCATCTGCTTCATCTTCTCAGCACCTCCGGCATTCTTCCATTATTCACTCTTGAGCAATCCTTCATAGTGCCTGCGCTGTTAGATGAATTCTTCAAGACAGCAAGAGTTGTTCCTGCACAACTTGAAGGCAAGACAACTGAAATGATCATGGCCACCGTTCAGCGCTGTGATATAATGGTTCACCCCAATCACATTCGCAGCCTCCTAAACTTCAATGTTGATAGTTCTTCAGTCAACTATGATGAGGCTCATCAAAATGCGCTTGCACAGAAGCTCATTGGCATCCCTTCTCTTAACAAGAAGTGGCCAATGTATAACCGAAAGGAATTTGGTGAGGTGATGTATCACCTGTGCACCCTAATTGGAGACTCCCTCAACTGCAAGAATGGAAATAATGGATATTTCATCTCTAAGCAGTGGGAATACTGCGCAGCTATCTTCAACGAAGATCAACTAGACTGGTCGCAGATAATATTCAATGAGATTGTGAAGGGGATGACAAGCTATGAGAAGAAGCTGAACGCAGGGAAGACCAAGTACCGAACTCACTGCAGACTGCTAACCAAACTCCTATTGACTTATGGTGAATTGGCCACCTATGTTGAAGAAAAGTCAATCAAGAAGCAGTCTTGCGATGCAAAGTACTATTCCAGAGTACACCTTCAGAATTTGCGCAGTGAGATAGGCAACGCCGATTACTATAAAATCTGGCTGTCTGATGCCGCTCCCAATAAGGAACCTTGGATAGGCCCAATTCCTGTGGTCAAATCCAAGAAGAGTGCAGGGCGATCTACAACGGATGCTGTGCAAGAGACCGCAGAAGAAGCGTACAATCGCAAGGGAAAGGGCATTGCTCCGCCCAGTAGCAAAAAGCTCAAGGATATTCCTTTGGTTCAATCCACCAAAGGGATTTCTATCAAAGAGGCAGATCCTCCCAGCATTCCAGCGCCTGCTCCCTCAAAGCCAACCACTATGAAGCGCAAGGCTGCTTTCCGTGGTGATTCAGATGATGATGCTGTTGAGGGGGAGCAGATGCACAAAGCCTCTCAAGAAGCCATCCCTAGTGCTGATATCGCACATACCTCTTCTCGTCTCAAGCAAAATGTACGAAGCAGTGCTAAAGGATTGAAGAAGCGCCGCACTAGTTCCGCAGCCACCAACAGCAGTGATTCTTCTCCAGTTCAACCTCCATCTTCAGCCCCTGAGACTCCTACCTCTTCAGCTGAGCTGCGCCAGATCGTGCAGAGCCTGCATTCTGTTCAAGCGAATCAAGTCGCTACGCAGCTGCAGCTTAATCAACTCCTTACTGCTCAAACTGCTTTATTATATCGTCTTGATATGCAGCGTTTGGAGATTGATACCATTAAGGGGGAGAAAGCTGCCAAAGAAGAAGCAAAGGCAAGTCCATCAGAGCCTGCGCAAGAAAAAGTTCCTATCACTTTGGAACATCTTATCCTGGACTCCCTGAAATCCATCAGCGCTCAGCTTGAAAATGTCAGCGCACAACTCAAAAATGTGTGCACCTTTGGAGCGCTTGATGGTTGACTCAGGGACATTCTAAAAAAGCTCAAGAAAACCCTTACAGATGGGTTACATAGAGGATTTGATGACCTTCAAGTTCAGATGGTGGCTCAGATAGAGAAGATTGAACAAGGAGGCTCTGCGCATAATATTGAAGAAGTGCGTCGATGCATTGCTAAGTCCATGACAGATTTTTCTTTGGCGTTCAACGACAAATTTGACTACGCAATGTTAGACATTCAAGCAAGCGTCAACACTCAGCGCCTCCATACTGACTCAAGATTAGAAGCTTCGCAAACTGCCATCCTGACGGACAGCAGAGCAAGGTTCAGAGAGCTAGTGGATGACAACGCTGATATGCGCAGAGGAATGAACATTTATGTTGGAAAATCTGTGGAGTTTCAGGACAAATTTCAAATTTTAAAGGTGGAACTCATGAACAAATTCAACGGTCTTCAGAATGAGATGCGCGAAGCCCTGCAACGGATCAACTTAGATTAGATTTCTTCTGTAAGTATTTTGTTAGTTTTTTTTTTTTTTTTTTTTGGAACCTTTTTGATTCTCGTTGCGCAGTATGTTTTTATGCGCTTTTATTTTGTGCGCTTCTGTTTTTGTGCGCACCTCTTTTGATTTTCCTCTTTAAAACTTGTAATCTGTAACAGTCAATCCTTCAAAGTTTTAATGAGAAGAATGCATCATAAAGCTTTCACAAAAACCTTGTTCAATTCAAATCATTCGTTTGTGGAACATTGAATGCACTATTACTTAAACTCATGCGCATATTATTATCTGCTCATATTTTCTACGCATGATGTTTAAACATTCAGTTTAAACGCATTCTCAAACTAAAATTCACATTATTTGTATGCGCTGCATGTTATTTCTGTCTTTCCCATATTGTAAGTTTTTAATCTTTTGGATAGATTAGAAATCTATAGCACTGGCTAGTGTGTGCATTGACTTAAGGCATGATTTACCATTCTCATTCTTATGGACATGTTATTATCAAGTACAATGAATTGCCTTTGCTATAGTAGGTAATGGCATCAATCATTTAGGGGGAGATTGTTAGGTATGCTTATCACTTAACCCTCCTACATTTGTTAGAATTGATTGATACCATCACCTATGATTATTTTTATGGACTTTAGGACCTCATGTATAGAAGTTTATAACTTCAATTTTGAGCTAAGTCCTTTTTATAGTATAGGCTTAGATTATAGGACTTGAAGCTTTAAAGATGAAAGATTTCCTAAGCAGGATTCGTTTCACTGCGCAGGATGTTCTCTGCGCAGGTCGCCACTGCGCATAGATATATTGCGCAGCCCTTGACCCTGCTCAGTTTTTAAGATCTTATTTCCTAAACTCCAAAGAGATCTTTTTGTGACCAAGCATGGTGCGCATGCTGCTCATGCGCTGAATCCATGCGCGCCGGCAATGCGCATGCCTTTTGTGCGCGGACACAACCTTGGTCAAAGTTCCTCATCTCCTGATCTCACATTCTAGAAAGTTTTGAAAACACTTAGAAGATGCACGCTTATTAAAAAGCTGAGGTGTGCACAAACGACAAATCCTGCACACTCAGCATAGCCAACGGTGGAGATGCGCTCAAACATAATATCTCAAGTGAAGACAGCTGTCAACCTTCTAGAAGAAGCTTTTGAATTTGGTCTTCATGCTCAGTCTCCAACGGCTCTAAATCACCTGCGCACCAATCATATTGTGCCAGGTCATCATCTTTGATCAGAGCCCCAACGGCTATAAAGGACAGTTGCGCGCTAATTATGTTGTGCTAGCTCATTGTCCTTGCTCAGAGCTCCAACGGCTATATTCAAGCTCTCAGCTATAAATAGCTTGCTCATCTTCATTTCCAAGCTGCCTTTTGAAGCTGCCTTCGGATTTAGCCCTTTTCATCGGCCTTTGATCATCATCTTTGATCAAGCTCCTCTTGTTGGCCATTATGCTTCAGAGCTCGAATTTCATGCTTCACTGAGAATCCATGAAGATCAAAAGTCTGCTGCTTAGTTTTTCCAGATTCTTTAGAACAGCCTTCAAGATCTTCAAACCTTCAAAACTCCTGCTCATATCACAAAGCCTATATCACCAGAATTCTTGGTGCTCTTCATCTTTCATATTCATAGAGCCCAGAATTTCTGTCACACACACACCTCTTGAAGCATTGATCATTTTGATCTAACTTCTTGAGATACACCGGTTTAGTCTAGGATTTGTTCTTCATAGATAATAGATCTTGAGTTAGTATTGAGCTCAAATGTTGTAATTTGTAATACTCTCTCATATAATAAGATCTCCATTAGAAATCCAAGACTAACCATCTTGGTAGAGGATGTAGATCTTTCATCGATCGAACCTCTCCAAATACCATGTTCATTACTTATTGCATATTCCCTGCTTAACCTTTTATGAACTGCTTTGTTTGATCTTTCAGATTGCCACTCTTTGATGCTATAATTGTTATTGCTCATTTGCCTTAGAATCCCATTTTGCGCCACTCTTTAGCCTCATACTTAGCGCGTGCATTTTTATCTCTGCGCAGTATACCCTGCGCAGAGCTGCCTTAAATTTTCCGCTGTGCATTTCACACTCTTGCTGCGCGCTATACTTAGCCAAAATAAGAGTTGTGCGCATCTGCCATTGAATTGCAAAAGGGTTTGAAAAGAATTTTAAAACGCTATTCACCCCCCCCTCTAGCGATTTTCACACCCTTGTTGCCCCTTTAGGGACCAACAGCATTGCCACCTACATATGGAGCAATTTGACATACAAATTAGTGTGTAATAATAAAAATTATGTACATAAAATATTATGTGGACTTAAATTGAATTTATTTTAGAATACCTGCAACCATATGGGGATAATGCATCCTGAAGAATGACATCTCCACGTGTCCTTACGGGTCGTAAACACAACAACCGTTCTCAAGCCCAAAGCTAAAAAAAATAACATATAAAGAAAAAATTTAGTGTCACGTACAAAACATATTTTCTTCACTACAATAATATAAGAAAATATAATTGACATACCTGTACAATTGTTAAGAATCCAGCAAAACTTTTCGCATCGGGCTTTGTCGCTACACACAAGTCCCGATATAAAAAGGCTAACATTGCGCTAGCCCAACTGTAGTTCCCGATCGTGTCAACGTCCCTAAGCAGTGGGAGGTACATGAGTTTCACTAAGACATTACTCGTATCCGGCATTAAATGTGACCCTATGCATATCAAAATATATGCCCGAGTATACTGGTTAACCAATTCGGGCGGGGCATTTGCAGGAAGCTCCTCCCACTGAGTCAGTTCGTCTATAATCCATTTAATAGACAATCTACCACCCTTCAATACGCCATCAGGTGGTTGAATCCCTAGTAATTCGTGACATAATTGAACCCATTCCAATTTTTGCATATGGGTTTGGGAACTAATCACAGGATCCCCGTCTATAGGAAGGCCACATAAAATTCCAACATCCTGAAGGGTGATGGTCATCTCCCCAACTGGCAAATGAAATGTGTGCGTCTCTAGACGCCATCTCTCAACCAAAGCCTCTAACAAATGCCAATCATATTTGAAAAAACCTAGTTTATAAACACCGTAAAACCCAACATCTAAAAGTTTACTCTGAATCCTAACATCCAAGTTTTTAGGAGGTTCCGGACCGCGCCTAAATCTAATATTCTCAACTTCTTGTTGAGCCCAAATATAACGTGACCGGTGTTTATCTTGCCATTTTAATACGGAGTCATCTAACGGCCCAAGATCAACAAATGCTTGGTTATCATGATATTGGTCCATCTGAAACAAACAACAAAACTATTAAACTAAAATTCGTTTAAAAAAGAGGCTGGTCCGTTAAATATTTAACTGAAAAAGGGCTCTTTTCTGACAGTTTAGTTAACTTTTTGACAGAAGATGGGATTTTTGATAAAAAGACACAACTGTAAATTATTATACTATAATTCAGTAAAAAGAGGGTCTGTTTGTTAAATATTTAACAGTAACGCAAAACCTGTTAAATTTCGGACAGTTCAGTTAAGTTTCTAACGGAAAGTAGGCATTTTTGTTAACTTTCCAACGAAATTCGGATGATAATGTGAAGTTCATCAACTTTTAATAAATAGCTTATTGTTAAATTCATATAAAATCACATAAGCAAATTAACATGTATTATCAGTTAATATTCTAACATAAAATGGGCATTTTTGTTAACTTTCTAACGAAATTCAGTCGATAATGTGAATTTTCATCAACTTTTAATAAATAGCTTTTTGTTAAATTAATACAAAATCACATAAGCAAATTAACATGTATATTATAAACTCAACAAATTAACATATTTTAATTTCATCGAAAAAGATAAAAGATGATAGCACTAACCTTATGATTTCGAATTTTTGACAAGATCTTCTGACAAAAAAATGGGATTTCTGAGCAATACAGTGAGATGAAGATAGGGATGGGACTTGGTTTGAATGAAGATGGATGAAGATGGGGATGGTTTGAAGGGTAGAGTTTGAATGGGGAAGGGGGAAGGGGGCGGGGCTTTTGAAGATAATTGACCGGTCCTGAAGTCGGCATTGATAGTGCCGACTTCAACCAGAAATCGGCATTGCCAATGCCGTTTTTCCTCGACAGTGGCCGACACCCAAACTCCCAAAATATTCCCCCGTGTTAACCCTAATTCCCATTAACCCTAATCCGGTTGAATTTTGATTAACAAAAGTCGGCATTGGTAATGCCGACTTCAAGCCAATGTCGGTATTGCCAATGCCGACTTTAGGAAAAGTGGTCATTTTGGTATATAAAGTTTCCCAAATGTCATTTAGGTAGATAATGATTTAAAAAGGAATTATTTGAAGAAAAAAAATCCACATATTGCTTTAAAGCCGAGCGAGTTCTCTGTTTACATAATATTGTGTATGCGTATCTTATCAACAGTTCATCCCCCTTTGTGCTGAAAAATAAAATGTAGTTTTAGGTATGATATTTTTCTTTTGTTCGAATATTATTAATTTTAAATTTGAATTACCCTCTTTTATTTTGCAAGATAGCTAAAATTTGAGTTCATTCCCCCTTGTGCTAAAATGTGATTTTAGGTATGATATTTTATTTTTGTAGTAGAATAATAATTGTAATTTCCCACCCATTTGAAATTACACTTTTTATTCCAAACACGGGGATTTATTTATGCTATATACTGTACTAATTGTTGTTCAAATATATGTTTAGGACATAGAATTGCTTAATCCCAATCATAGTTATCACTTAGGATCCCCCAATTTTATTAGAACCTTTGTAAGGTACTCTTAGGATTCTTGGTGACCAGCACAGGTGTATTCCAACTCTTCAAACAAGGCAAACCAGCAAGAGGAAGCAAATCAGCAGACCAGTAAACTAGTTACCGATCAACTCTATTCTTAACATGCGACAAGTTGCCGATCAACTTGCTAAACAAGTTGCCGATCAACTCCATTCTCAACTTGCCGATAAAGAAAGACAGTTTGTACTGTCAGTCAGGTTACATCGTTCCATCTTAAAGTCAACCTTGCTGATTGTCCCTGTCCTTTCTTACTGTTTTATCAAAAAGTAGTTTACCTGCTCTGTAATGATTGCTGCGCCGTCTGACACATAGCTACTTTTAGCTATACTCTGTCTCTACTTGCTTTTTGCAGGTAACCGGTTGAGACAAAGGGGTCTTTACCCACCAGACTTTTGCGAGCATGCGTGTACCACATATCTTCGTCATTAATGCTAAAGATACCGCATTTAATGCTCCTCAACTACCCAGCTGGATATTCATATTGCAAGCCTTCTTCTACAAGACTCAAGACATTCACTCCTCTTATAAATAGTGGACTTGGAGCATTGAAGAAGGTTGGTGAAAATAGAGCATTGAAGAGAGTTGAATGTTTTTGAGTATTCATTAAAGACTCAAACATTCTGTGTCCAGATAATCATTAGATCATTTAATAGGACATACACTTGTGCACCAACTCAAACAACATTGTTAGTATTCCTGAACTAGATCATATAAGGAATACGTTGTTTAAGTTGTTCACACACCCACCTGAGTGAGATAAGTTCTCTTGAACTTGCCGCTCAAATATACTTGGTCAGATTTGTTTTACGATCCATTAGAAATTTCTAGAACTTAGTCTTTGTATACCGGCAAAGCCGTGCTTGTAATAGACTAGACATATCTAATAGTACTCTTAACCCAAATCCAAGTTCTGACCAAACTTGGTAGAGGACGTAGCAGTATTTACACTGTGAACCTCTCCAAATCCTTGTGTCTCTGTTGCTTACCTTATCATTGCCGGTTGGAATTCTATCACCGGCAGATTGCATATGTTCTTACTGATTCATTGTAATTTCCAGTGACCAATCTCTTGAAACTGCATTGAACTTTTGGAAACAACTTTGTGTTTAAACTAAGCTCTGAAAACTATTTCTTACCGATTTAAGTGTGAGTTAAAACTTAGTCATATCTTCTCCGCTGCGCTTACTGATAATAGTTTGCAAACTTATAAGTGACTTTGAATTTAAAAGTGTTTCTTTGTAAAAGTTTTATAAAAGGCTATTCACCCCCCCTCTAGCCTATTTTCCTACCAATTGGGCCTAACAATTGGTATCAGAGCTTGGAATTTTGAAAGAAATTTCCAAGCTTTGCAGCTTGTATTGCCGATACCATGGCAGGAAAAATCATGCAGTCATTTAACATCACTACCATACCGTTGTTAAATGTCAATGAGTTTGGTGTCTGGAAATCTCGTATGATAAAGTATATGAACTCAATCGATGATCGTTTGATGAAGGTCATAGAAGGTGGTCCAATCATTCCTTTAAAAGTCTCAACCACCTATAGACCTATTCCCTCCACTCCGCTGACACAACATGCTGATCGTGACACTGAACAAGAGACCCATGTTCAGATTGAAGAAACCTTGGTCGAGAAACCAAGAGAGGAATGGACTGAGGATGACAAACTTTCAGCTGCCCTAGATGGAAAAGCATGCCACATTATTTCTTGTGGTTTGGACGACAAGCAATATAAACTCATTGACTTGTGCTCCACGGCTCAAGAATGCTGGAACAAGCTCCTTGCATACTTTGAAGGTGATGAGCAGGTAAAGGACAACAGACTCTACGATTGTATTGCTGAGTTTGAATCCTTCAACAAACAAGATGGTGAATCACTAAGGAGTGCCTACGACAGATTCTGCGAGGTAAGTAATTTATGTGCTTCATTAGGAAAGGTGTATACTATGAAAGACCTGATTATTCGTTTTCTAAGTTCTTTGGGAAATGAGTATCATACCAAGGTCACCGCTGTTAGAGAAGTGAGAGACTTGAACAAGACTTCTATTCAGAATCTTGTGTCTAGTCTATTTCTGTATGAGAGAGAACTGCAAAAACTTAACGTTCTCGATAAAAATTTCAAAAACTTGTCTCTATCAGCTCAGTCACAGATATCCTTCCCTTCAAACAAATTCCCTCTTATAGATCCCCATCCTATACCCTGCAGCTCCAAACCCCCCTGAAACTACCTCAGAACAGCCTATGGAAGAAGACGAATTTGCCGCCTTCGCTAGGAACTACAAAAGGTTTAAATAATTCAAGAGGATGCAGAAAGGAAGCTACCAGCAACCAAAATCATTCACACCAACATTTCAAAAATCAGCAAGTTACAACAAACCCTCAACAAGTGCTACCGACGGAAAGAACAACAAAGGTGATCTTGTTTACTTCAACTGCAGAAAACATGGTCACTTTGGTTCTAAATGTCCTCAACCAAAATATGAGTATGTGAGGAAATCATTCACCAAGAGACATCCCAAGTCTCGAAGCTTTGTTGCCGATGAAAGCACAGAAAAGGCCTTGCCGGTTTGGTGTGAAACTGACTCAGATGAAGATGCCGATGAAGATGAAGATGCCGATGTAAGCTTTGTCGCCCTAGACATGGAAGATGTCGATACATCCACATTACCGACTCAAGTCTACCGAGATCCATCTCCTCCAAGATCTCCAGTCACAGAAGAAGCTACTGGAAGACCTCAACCACACTTCAAAGAGATTAGTGTCAAAGCAGAGAACCCAAATGGATACAGAGTTCACCAAGTGGGAACCTCTCTCTATGGTCAGTGTAATTCTATTCAATTCACTTCCATCAAACCTAAATCCTTACCAATGACCAGAAAATTCTCATTCACCGAGCATCCTAGCATTGCCAAAAGCTTATCTAAACCCATCTCTTCTCTACCTGACTTCTCTCCCAAACCTATTCCCTCTGCCACCAAAATTTTAGCTGACCCCTTTCCTGAAATATCCAAAGCTGAAATGGTAGAGACAATGGATGAACTTTTTATTGATCATGAGAAGCTGAGTAGCGTTCATAAAGTGATGGCTGCTGATTTCAATAGAATTTCTGCAGAGAATGACTTGCTTGTGTCTGAACTTAAGGTTCTCAAAGGACATGAGCTTGAGTCTGTTCTTCTAAAGAAAGAAAACCTAGATCTCAAAAGCCAAGTAGCAGTATTGATAGCTCAGATCGAAGATCTTGTGAAAAAAAACAATCATCTCTCAAGGATTGTTGATTCTTACACAAAATCTAGAGTTGCTGTTGAAACAATCCTACAGACCCAAATGTCATATAAGGACCAATCTGGGTTAGGATTTGATTCCAGCAGCAGTAGCTCTACTGAAACTTGTGCGACCGAGAAAAAGGATGAGAAAGTTGAATGTAGTCCTGTTAACTTAGTGCATAAGGATGCTAAGCCAATATACAGTGCTGTGGCAATGAAGTATCCTAAGAACCAGAACAAAAGAAATGATAAGCACAAACAAAGATATGTTAAGGTTGCTGATACTGAGTCTGCCGATAACGGTATTCTTGTTGAATACATCAGCAGAGCTAGTACTGCCGGTCTAACCACATCTGCTGCCGATGGACAAGTACCTAAAAAGGTAACTGCCAAAGGTAAACAGAATGGAAAGAAAGGCAACACTAGCACCTTTAAAACTACTAAGTTTGTGCCTGCTAATTTCCCTAGTTCTGCTGATGCACTGACTAAACAGAATGACGTTCTACCGACTCCACAGCCTATCAGTCAAGTGAGATGTTCTAATTGTTCTGATTATGGTCACAAGGCTCATGAATGCCTCTTGAAGCACCTATCTGGACCCACTGAGGTTACATCCTCTAGTGGTGGCCAGATGTGGTTGCCAAAGAGGAACTAACCCTCGGACCCAAGAATAAGGGGGACCATAAGCATACCGTTTTATTTCAGGAATGCTTCATGGCCTCAACTGGTGCAAGCAAGGATTTGTGGATTCTAGATAGTGGCTGTTCAAGACACATGACAGGATTTGCAGATCTACTTGCCGATATCTCAGAAGCATCAGGTCCCCCAGTGGTTTTCGGTGATAATGCCAAAGGAAAAATCATCGGTATTGGTACCATCAAGAGAGGTGCAGTTACAGTACAGAAGGTCTCTCTTGTGGATGGTCTGAAACATAACCTTCGATCTATATCACAATTCTGTGATAAAGGAATGCAATGTGTATTTACTACTTCCAGTTGCTATGTGAAATACATTGCTTCCAATGAAACTCTTCTCACTGCCAAAAGAAAAGGTAACATTTATGCAGTAGACTTAAGTGCTATTACTGGTGTTGCTAATGTTTGTTTTGTAGCTAAGAACATTAGTGAGAACTCATGGCTATGGCACAAGAGACTCAGTCACTTGAACTTCAAATATCTATCCAAGCTTGCCGGTTCAAATCTGGTTACCGGTCTGCCTCAAGTGTCTGCTGATCAAGCAAAGAAATGCAAGGCCTGCCAGCTTGGAAAACAACATAAATCATCCTTCCGAAGCAAGCCATGCATGTCAACATCTAAGTGCCTCCAAATGCTACATATGGATCTATTTGGCCCCACAACTACAGCAAGTATTGGGGGAAGTAGATATACCTTGGTTGTAGTAGATGATTTCTCTAGATATACTTAGGTGGAAACCTTCAGTCACAAAGATGACACTTATGCCGTTGCTACCAAGTTATTCAGACTACTACAAACACAGAAAGAAAGCGATATTATCAGCATGAGATTAGACAACGGCACTGAATTCAAGAACAATGGTATTGCTCAGTATTGTGATGATCATGGCATAGACCACAACTTCTCAGTTGCCGGTACACCACAACAAAATGGTGTAGTTGAGAGAAAGAACAGAACTCTCATTGAAGCTGGTAAGACCATGATTGCTGAAGCAAGGCTGCCGAAATATTTTTGGGATGAAGCCATCAATACCGCCTGCTTCACTCAGAACAGATCTCTCATCAACAAATTCCATAACAAGACTCCTGATGAACTCTGGAGAGGCAGAACTCCCAACATTGGATTCTTCAAAATATTCGGCTGTAAATGTTACGTGCTTTACAACGGTAAAGAGCACAGAGGTAGATTTGATGAGAAAGATGATGAAGGAATCTTTGTTGGATACGCTAAACACAGTAAGGCCTTTCGAGTTTTTAATAAGAAACTTTTGAAAATTGTTGAATCTGTTCATGTAACCTTTGATGAATTTGATTTGTTAGAGTCTGACAAGGCTCCAAATAGTACTAATGCTTCTAGTGCTCATGAGACAGGTGAATCTAGTAATTCTAACCCTGCAGGTCATGTACCAGCTGCTGATCCAGTCATTTCAGTAGAAGAACCAGCAGATACTCACTATTTCCTATCATCGGCAGAACATGATCTTACCGATAACTTTCATAATCCATTTGCCGATGCAAATTCTGCTGATCATCCTGAAGACAGATCTAGCCCTCAACCAATTTTTGTTATAAGGCCCTTCCCAACAAGCTCTCAATCTAATCCACCTCACACCCAGAACTCTAATTCTCCTTCTCCATCTGCTGATCTTAAACCTCCTCTAGAATCACTCCAACAAGATACAGTCAGACAAGATGTGCTGAGAGAAGTTAGAACAGTTCGTGATCATCCATTAGAAAATGTGATTGGTGATGTCTTTGGACCAAGATTGACAAGAAGCCTTAGTAGAGCATTCGCCGAGAGTCTCTTCTCATCTGCTATGGTTTCCAATATAGAACCAAAGAAGACTGAAGAAGCTCTTGCTGATCCTGGCTGGGTGGAAGCTATGCAGGAGGAGCTAAATCAGTTTGAAAGATGCAATGTGTGGGAACTAGTGCCAAGACCATCATCTCAACAAGTGATCGGTACAAAATGGGTCTACAGGAATAAATTGGATGAAGCTGGGAATATTATTAGAAACAAAGCAAGGTTAGTTTCTAAAGGCTACTGACAAGAAGAAGGAATTGACTACGATGAGACATTCGCTCCGGTTGCAAGATTGGAAGCTATAAGACTTTTCTTAGCCTATGGTGCCTTCAAAGAATTCAAGTTATATCAAATGGACGTGAAAAGTGCCTTCCTAAATGGAGAACTCCAAGAACTTGTGTATGTTGAACAACCACCTGGTTTCGAGGACTCCAAGAAGCCTAATCACGTCTACCGATTGAAGAAACCTCTCTACGGCCTAAAGCAAGCTCCAAGGGCATGGTATGAAACCCTTTCTAAGTTCTTACTTAGTGATAGCTTAGGTTTCACTCGAGGTAAAATCGATACTACTTTATTTGTTGTCAAGCACAAGGGTCATTCATTATTTGTTCAAATATATGTCGATGATATTATTTTTGGTTCTACTAATGAATCACTTTGCAAGAGATTTGAGAAGCTAATGCAGAGCAAGTTCGAGATGAGCATGATGGGTGAACTAACATATTTCCTTGGACTTCAAGTCAGGCAATCCAATGAGGGAATATTCATCAGTCAAGCCAAGTACGCAAAAGAATTAATCAAGAAGTTTGGCTTTGACAATGCTCACTCTCAAAGCACACCTATGGGCACTAACATTCAGTTAGATAAGGATGAGTCTGGTAAGAAAGTAGATATGACACTCTACCGAGGTATGATCGGCTCACTCCTCTATCTTACTTCCAGTAGACCAGATATTATGTTTGTTGTTTGTGTTTGTGCCAGGTTTCAAGCTGACCCTAGAGAATCCCATCTGCAAGCTGTTAAACGTATCATTAAATATCTATGTGGCAGTGCTAACCTTAGATTATGGTATGCTAGAGATTCATCTTTTAATCTAATAGGTTATTCAGATGCAGACTTTGCAGCTTGTAGGGTGACCAAAAAAAGTACTAGTGGAACTTGCCAATTTCTTGGTGATAGATTGGTGTCTTAGTCCTGTAAGAAGCAAGCATCAATTTCCACTTCTACTACTGAAGCTGAGTACATAGCTGCCGGCAGTTGCTGTTCACAGATCCTTTGGATGAGGCAGCAGCTTGTTGACTATGAAGTTCCATCTCAAGTTTGTCCCATCTATTGTGACAATCAATCTGCCATCTCAGTTTCCAACAACCCGGTCATGCATTCCAAAACCAAGCACATATACATCAAGTATCACTTTCTGAAGGAACATGTTGAAAAGGGAAACGTGGTGCTGCTCAAAGTTCATACCGACTAACAAAGAGCAGACATACTGACAAAACCCTTAGATCAGAAAACATTTGAATTCCTCAAAGGTGAACTAGGTATGATTGATTATTATGGTTAAAATTGTGCTGACTTTGCTACTTGTGTTAGTCTGCCGATAAAATCAGCAGATCGAAAATTATCTTGCCGACAAACATCATGCCGATAATTATCTTGCTGATCAACAACTTTCCGAATCATGTCTTGCCGATTTGTCAAAATTCAAAATTCATCGGTAGATCTCATTCAAATGGATAAGGATTCTCTGACACATGACGTAAGCTTAGTCAAATCAAAGGTACAATCGGTCACACCTCCTCTCTGACACGTGTGTGCTCCGCCTTACCCAAATCGTGTCAAAGATTTATCCCAACTCTTTGTGATAAATCAGAAAGGTAACCTTAACTTTATTGTTGCCGTTTCTACCCTTTCTCTCTCCTAAGTTTAACCGTCTAAATTAAACCGTCCGGTTCGTGCATTTAATGCATTGTGTGCGCACGTTCTCCGAGGTATTCGCTACAGTTAAACTCATCATTATTTCTCTTTCTCCCATGCAAACCCTTTCTATTCTCTCTTTCTCTTCCATAACATATATAAGCTTCACTTAGAATCCTCTTGGTCTTTTCGCTCTTCACTCTCTCTTGATATCTCTACTGCTTGTGTTGTTCATCTTCTTTCATATTCTCTTACGTTCTTCAACCAGAGTTAACACTATTTTCTGGTAACTACTTGATGATTTTACACTTGCATTTCAAATCTATTTTGTACTAATTTATTCTAACTTGTGAGATCTTTTGAGTGATTTTGCAGAAAATGTCTAGCAACGAAAAGGATATCTATGGAGGCTATGTTGACTCCACCTTCTTCGACGACACTCTTGACGGTGAATTCTTGAAGAATCTTCCGATTGGCTCTCTTCTGGACTCGTTCATCACTCCAACTGATGTTGAGTTTATCTTTTTGGGTCAAGTTCAAGAGTTCTTCTCAAATGCCTCTGTCATCACTGATCGCAATGACTCCTCTGTATTCGTCTCCATCGCCTCAACCGCCGCCAGCGTGCCTATCTCCGTTACTCCTTCTTCTATTCATGAAGTATTCCCTCTGCTTGGGAATGAGGGTGATGACTCTATTACTGATGACCAGACTTTGGACAAGGCATGGACCCTTATGAGGGGAGACGGTCCTAGACTCAGTGGAGATAATCATCTCAAAGCTCACTACAGAAGGAGATTCTTTGCCCTTGCAGAGATTGTGGATAGATGTTTGGTATGCAGATCTGGCTCTCATAGCCATGTTACTGATGTCCAGTTTGAAGCAATGGCAGCCATCGTGTTGCAAGAAGAGTTCAACTGGTGTGCCTACCTGTTTAGGGTCATTGCCATTGCTGCCGTTAAGTATAAGGAGGATAGAAAGAAGAACAAAGCTCACCCCGGTAAAGGATGCCACTATATGCTGATTAGCACTATCTTGAGGCGCAACTCAGCAATTGTTAGGGCTTCACCGGCACCCCCTAGTCTTGATTTTGACAAGCTCAAATCCTTTAAGCTTACTGATTGGAATAGGATTTCCAAGAAGGCTCCTACCAGCACAATAATTGTTCCTGCTGCTGGTACTCCTAAAAAGAAGAAGGAAAAGAAGGTTGTCAAGGTTGCTGATGTAGCCCATGCCGACGTTTCTACTCCTGCTCCAACTACCGATAGGATTCTTGCCGATTCTACTCCAGCAGCTCCAAAGAAGAGAAGGCTAGTCAAAGCTCCCGATAAAGCTCAAGTCAAGAAGTCAAAGGTTGTATCTACTGATGATCTTCCTTCTGCTCCAAAGCCAAAGCCTTCAGTTGCTCAAGTTCCTTCCTCTCAAATTCCTTCTACTAATCCAAGAGCTAAGCAGATCAGGTTTGCACCATCTCTTCTTGCCGGTGCAATACTTACTGCTCCCTCTGTGGTTATCAAGTCTGAAACCGATGCTGCCGATGAAATGGCTGAGAGAAGAAGACTGATTGGATCTGACTGAAGGGTAAGAGTCCCTCTTCAAAAGGGAATTCTAGATCTTCCATACTTGCATGAGCTCCATGCTGCTGTTGATGTAGCCTCTGGACCCTCTGTCAGAAAATGCAAGCCAATCAGAAACCCAATATTTCACATCTTTTTCAGAAACCATTGGTCATTCACCAATAAGGTCTCATCAAAGAATTGGGTGTTCCCCATCGATCATCTCCATCCGTTTGTTCGCCGGTTGTTCCAATTTCATGAGGAAAGGAAAGAGACAGTTCCCCCTGGCAATCGTGCTGATTATGTTGATTTAACAAGTCTGAACAGGGTCACCGATATGTTTAAAGAAAAATTTGTGCCTGTTCAAAAATTCCAAAGGTTGTCTGAAAGTGAGTTGAGATTGAATTTTGGTAGGTATTTTGATTTGCTACCCCTTCCTTAGAATCAGGTCTATCTATTTCAAGATAGGATCAGACAGGATCTGATGGTGCAAGACGTATGGGTTGCCTATGCCTCAGTCTTCAACCAGCTGATGAACTTTGATGAACAAGATCCTTATCAGTTGGGAAGGCCAGAAGATGAGGATGATTTTCTGAACTTCAACGATAATGAATGGCTGGATAAGAGTGCTCAAGCTACTCAATTTGTAAAGAATGTGCAGAGGATTACTCTGAATCTGCTGAACGATTCAGAGGCCTTTATCAAGGCTAGAGCTGCTTCTACACCAGCATCTACCTCTATTCCTGAACAAGTTCCTTCACCAGCAATCTCACCCATTCTAACTCCAGTCAGTTTCGTTGATACTGCTAATTTTGTTTGTACTCATAAAGCTGCTGGTGAAACAATTACCTCTTCTGATTCTATCGGTGAGTATGATAAGCTGCCGATAAGTATTGTTTTTAAAAAGCCCTCTACTGATCAAGATCATGCAGCTGCTGCCCCTACTTCTATATCATCTGCTGAAGCATTTGCTGACTCAGTTCTAGCCAGTGATGGCTCTGAGCGAGGTTCTGCTGATAAGTCTGTTGAACAGACTGTTGAGAAAACTTCAGACACTCAACCTGCTGATGAGACCAGCACTGCTGATGAATCCTTAGTTAATCAAGTTGAGGAAACTATGGACACTCAACCTCTGATTGTTTCAAAAAATTGTCTTCTGATTTTTGGAAAAAATATTTAATATCATTATTCAATTATTTATGTAACTATCAAAAATATCTTTGATGCAATAATTAGTAAAAAATCTTTGATGCAATAATTAGTAAAAAAAACTTTGATGCAATAATTAGTAAAAAATCTTGATAATATGATAATTTTATCTCTATTTATATTGGTTTTTTCTATTTCACCTTTGGAAGTTTGATTTTACACATCTCACATGATCAAAATAACAAGTTGAGATGTTAATCTAATTACAAAGTGATTACTAATGTTACGGTGGGATGCGTGGTGGACTGGTGGCTGGTGGTTGTGGTAGTTACCGTGACCGTAATGGTAGTCATAATTTATAACTGAATCATTACAATTTGGCAAAAAAAAATATTATTTGATTCTTTATACATGTAACATGTGTTTGTTTTTATAAATTTTCTGTTATAAAGGTAACGTCATTAGTTTATGGTCAAAGTGACACCATTATTTGTGTAACGTCACATTTTATTTTTAAAATGTTATTGCAAAACAAGGGAGTACCAAATTACTCATAAGAGAGCATTTGAATAGGGGCATGGTTGCCCATTGTAGGGAATCAACACAAACACCAAATTAGTTGATATTGCAAACCAAAAAATGTACACTCAAGAAACATAAAGGATGAAGTAAACGCAGATTAAATAAATGATAATGTGACTCTTTCACTCATTTATTATATAGCTTGAATCTTGAAAAGTTTAAATTGTTTTACATAAATAACTAAATAAGTAGGTCAAAACATCGAAACACTGACAAAGTTTTTTCTCTTCAATGCCAGTCAATTTTTTTCTCCCATGTATTGTTATCAATATTAAAAAAATAAAATCCATCAGTTTTAACTAACCACTTGCAGTCATTTGTATTTCCCCCTTGATAGCACTTTCCACCCCACGTACGGTTGTAAACATCAAAAACCTTTTGATTTGAATGCCACCAAAAATGACAGTAGTAAAGGGTTGTGTCAATAAAATTGTCACAAAACCTCCAATTGAAATCATAATTAAACGTGAGCGATTGAAATCCAAGATCATCATCTCTTGACTGACAATGAAGGGTGACAATTTCATTTGGAATACCACCAATAACATGAAGTCGATATGGCGTCGTTATGAAACAAGCATTTGATATGGACAGAACATGAAAATTGATAGCCAAGATGAGAGAAATTATTCCCAACAAACGATTCATCGTGTTTAATCAGGCTAGCAAACTAACACTTGTGGTTTTAAAGTCGAGTGAGATATCCTATATATATAGTTGGAAAATAGGCAAAGACTTTATATGATTTACGGACATAGATAGGAACCTAGTAGTGTTTATGTTTATCTTATCAACAGTTCATCCCCCTTTGTGCTAAAATGTTTAGGTATGATATATTCTTTTGTTAGTAGAATATTAATTATACACTCCTCCACTCCATTTGAACTTACAAATTTTTGTTATGAGTTAGTCTTATGAAAACATGTTTTACACTAAGAGATGTGTAAAATTTGTTTTACATTAAGGAATGAAAATAGGTTTTACACTAAAGCGAGTGTAAAACAAGTTTTTCTCGAGACTTTCACTTTTGTTATTGCCAGTCACGAGGATTAAGGAAAGCTATGCTATATTAAAAAGTACTATACGTGTAGGTGGTATAAGTAAGACAAGCGAGGTTTGAATTCCATAATAATGAAATATTCAAAAAAAAGAAAAATATAGGTGGATTGTATAATTTTCAATTGTGTAATTTCAAATGAAACGAATGATAATACTCAGAATGATAATACTCATTCCGTCTTATTTTCAACTTTAAAAAATTTCATTTTGGTTGTCCATTTTTAAACTTCAAAACTAAAAAAATGAAAGCTTTCTATACTATTTTATTTGTGGACCCTACATGTCATATTAACACCAATTATCCACTAACTATTTCCTACCCCACTTTTTTCTCCTACCAAAACATCTACCCTCAGAATACATCACCTTTTTCTTTACTTTTATACACAACTATTTTTTGAAGTTTAAAATAGAACGTAGCGAGTATACTGTTAACTGTTAGTACAAATACTCATATTTCATGTTTTTCTAACTAAAGATACTATTTGTATTGGAATCTAGTGCCTATGCAAACTCAATGCAAACTAATTAAACTAGTCTAACACCCGTGCGTTAAACGCACGACAAAAAATCTTAACAAATAACAGGAATTAAATCAATATAGTCATTATAACTCTCTCTCATTTTATTTGTATAACTATCATTAGATAGAAATAATTATCTCATTTTTTAGTAATTGATATTATCAACAATATATAATACATGGTTGAACTTGAAAATGCTGATGCCAAATCCCAACATGGGTTCAGTGCAGGCCAATCTTTGATATTTCAGTTTCAAAGTTACATCTTCCATGAATACAAATGTATGAAGTAAATACAATGTAGATTTTTTTTTTATAAATAAAGGAATTCATTGAAAATACATAATAATAATAAAATTACAAATTTTGAAAAATTTCTTTGTAAACAACATTTGTGGTTCATCCATAGTCTTTCTCTCTTCATTAAAATATGATTATTACGCCTCATAATAATTAGTCTCGTTCTATTGCACAACCCTACACTATGGTCCTTGTTTGTTAATAACATCAATGGTTGAGCGGATGAAATGTTACAATTATATCCATCTCCACATCCTGTTATATTCACTTGCGTCGAAACATTTTCTGCATGATGCATTGTAAATTAAATGTCTAAAATAAAAAAATTTCACATGTGAATACTATATAAAATATATTTACAAGAAATTTGAATGTACTAACATAGAGCAATTTTTAAAAATATAGATCATTTAATTAAATTTTGTTTACTCTTTGTTAATTAATGTTTACATCAAAAATTAATTAAAATAAAATCCTCAATCAATTCAATAATTTCTGGCTCATGACAAATTACGGCCCAATACAGCCCATTTCAAAGTCGAAGCCCAAATTAGGTTATTTGTGACTTAACAAAACCCCAAATAGGAGACATATGGATAAGTTAGTCAATTTCCTAGCCCTAACCCTAACCATAATTTTCTCTCAGCCGCTCCTCTCTCATCTCTTTTCTTTTCAGGTCCGCTCCCAAGTTTTTAAAGGAGAGAAAAGAAAGGGAAGGGAAGGGGAGGGGAAAGAAGGGAATTCAACATTATCATGAAGTGCTCCCGAGTTTAGGAAGGAATGAGAAGGGGAAAATGACGAATTACACTTATACCCTTAATTAAAGAAAGAGAGATTTATATTTGAGGGATAAAATAGGTTCATTAGAAAATTTTGTTGTATAAGACTTCCTTTCCTTCCATTTCCTCCCACTTTTCGGAAGATTGTGTAGGAGGGAAAATCTTTAAAAATTCCTTTCTTTTCCATCCATTTCCTTCATAAAAAAAAACAGGGGAGCAAACTTTCTTTTCCTTTCCCTTGTTTTTAGAACTCGGGAGCAGAGAGCGGAAATTTCTTTCTTTCTCTCTCAAACTTATAACTCTCCGCCGTTCTCTCTCTATACACGGCTTAATTAAACAAAAATTCTCCATTGTACTCTCTCCAATATCGTGATTCAATACATTCATGGTGATTTCCAAGAAAAATTTAAACAAATGGATCGGCGTAGCAAAACAAAATCAATGGCTTCTCCGAACAGCCATTAATTTTAAGCCCTCGATTTTGGTAATTTTCATACTTTATAATACTTTGTACGAGTTTTATCATGATTTTTTTTTTTTGAGTTTGGTCTCTTATGGTTCGATTATTTTGGTCTTGTTTATGTGTTTTTAAATTTCTATTTTATTAAAAAAAACTAAAAAATAAACATTAATACGATAGTTTTGGTTGAAAAACATTGTGATTGAAAATTTAGTGCTCGTACTTGATTTTTATTCTTTTAGATTAAACAATATTAAGTTAAAAAAAAAAAGGTCAGATCTGTTAGATCTAATTGTGCATGGTTGAGTTTTTGTATTTACATACACCATCTGTCCCTGTCCCTAATATTTGTCCCAATCTGGTTTTAGTTTCAACTTACTCGTAACTCCTAAGTTATTTAATTATCCTAATAAAGTTCCATTTTTTATTTATAGTATTCTTTGTACAAATTGCAAATTTTGGAATTGTATGAGAAAGAAAGAGGACAATCAAATTTTCATGAAATCTTATTCAAAAGTCAATATAAAATTGTCAACCAAACATTGAGTGGGACTATATTTCTGAAACAGAGGAAGTGCATGATTTCAGTACTTTAAATTCAACAGAATAGATACATGTCTCTATCAGTACAACATAGTCTGGTCAATGTTATTTATGATGAATAGCAGTTAGTTACTGTCTCTGTCCCTGCAGATGCAGAGCCAGCCAGTGAAGGAGTATAGCGTAGTAGACGTGGGAAGTTCTTAGAGTTTACACTACCTGGTGGAATCTCTGACTCATGGGCAAAACTACTCGAGCTCTGAATCTTGATGACCATGAAGTCTAAAAGTCGCAGCAGCTTGAGTTGATAGTTCAGAGTTGTGTTTTTTTAGGTAAGTGGATCATTCCTTCATGTAGATATGGTGTATGGATAGTTTGTAATCTTATGGATGCCAATCATATTCATGTCTCATGGTTTGATTGTTAGGTTGGATCAATTCTTACAAAACAACTTCGACCAGCTGAGGGTTTTTTTTTTTTTTTTTTAAGTTGTAAATTTATCAGGAAACTAAGACAAGTGCAAAATTTTTAGACATATATAAAATTTAAAAATATTGTTTTTAAATCACACAAGCTTGAAAATTATTTTTCATACAAATGCTATTCAAGTTTCCTGGTTGATTTTAAACTGTTCCAAAAGTAAAAATGGTTTTAGTATCAAAAATCTAAATACAAAAAACGGTTAAGTGAAATTGAAGAAAAAAAAATCCTAGAATATTTTACTTACCTGTGTGTGTCTGCAAGAACTAACTCTACACTTGCAGGCAAGCCCATTTGATTGCAGGGTTAAATGACCCATTTCCATGCAAGCCTTACCTACAGTCATATCTTCCCTTCTGAAGATCACTAAGAAGAGAGGATACTCATTGTTTGAAATCTGGAAAGGTGTATAGTAGTTTTTTATTTTTGATGGCTAACCATTTACAAAAAGTCTCATTTAAACAGCTCTAGACCAACCTATCATATTCCGTCTTTTCATATTTCCTATTTTTTATTATGTGCAATATTCATTTATGCTAAATTTGTTAAAGACTGGACTATTCTGTACTGCCATTAATAGTTTTAAAATGAATCAGCGGGTGCAGTGATTAAATTTGTTCAATTACAAGAACAATAAATACGGGGGTAGTTTGGGGATAATTGTACCCTAAAGTGGTGTATTTCGTAAAAGAGAGCAGAGATGAATGTATCTGTCCAATTTTCTGTCTAAGTTCAAGTTTAGGCGGGAAAAAGTGGGTGTG
Organism: Campanula takesimana; assembly: GCA_026119855.1. NCBI lineage: Eukaryota > Viridiplantae > Streptophyta > Magnoliopsida > Asterales > Campanulaceae > Campanula > Campanula takesimana. Next base: position 49,975 of record JAOWBW010001396.1, read on the forward strand.
CTAGCACTTCAGCTTTTATTTAGTGATAGATTTGGCTTTGAATTTAGATGTGAATGTTCATATTATTGGCACATAATCAGTCACTCTCCATAATTGGAATTAGCAAATGTGTTGACTTTCATATTTAAAATAAGTATATGTTTCTTTAATGCTGAATCACAGTAATTAAGCTATATAATTAGCTAGAATCCCATTGTATAGTTAGCTAGAATCCAATTAATCACTCTTACTCCTTCCGTCCCAAAATGATATTCACATTTGACTATTCAAACTTTTTAAGGATAGGAACACTTGTTTCATTATCCATGTTGTGTTTATGAACATTTAAGTCTAAATTGTATAAATAGGAAGAATTCTTTGGAACAAGGAAAAATGGCAAATGAGAAGATCATTTTGGGACGGAGGGAGTAATATATATCGACCATAAATGAACATAATGAAATAAAACAAGTTTTCACAATATGTCTCAATTTTGATTCACAACTTCAAACATCCATCAAATATGAAGCCATCAGTGCCAAGAGAAGTAACAGGGTCTCTCATAATCATAGCTGATGTAATAGGTTGCAGAGGAATTAAAAGTAAATTGTAACCGGATAGACAATTAATCGAATCAACGGCTAATTGACCCAATTCGAATCCACGAATTAGGGTTTGGCAAGAACAACACCAAGATTGATGAAGATCTCGATTAAACGAAGGAATCCACCTTCACGAAGGAATCCACCTTCAACAAGCCAACAATGGCTTCTAGGATTTAACCCAAAAAGTTGCAAAGCAAACTTATAAAATAAAATAACCAAAATGTTGTTCAATACAAAGAATGAAAAGAGTATTTATAACCTAGGAGATAATAAAACCTTGTTCTAAAAAGGACCCAAAAATAGTTTAGCAAAAAGAAACCAAAACAAATAAGGAAAATAAAATAAACTTGTTCCAGCAAATCAATGTCGGAAATCATTCACGCATCAGGACATGAGGTCCGGCCGGGTGTGCTACTGGATCCGGGCGAACCTGGCTTGATCCGGCCGGGTTGTCTCTTGGTCCGGCCGGATCCTTGTACCTCGGCTGCTTCTTCGTGCGTCCTTGTGCTACATCATACACCCCCTCTTTAAAAGAACTTGTCCTCGAGTTCGTTCTTGAAACTTGAAGACGACAACTCCACTTGAAGAGATATGTAGAATAGACACGTGCTTTTCCAGGCATCAAGAAATCTGGTACCTCTTTTCGCAGCTGCCGAAGCACACTAGGTCCAGTCGGGTCGTAGGTTGTGTGCGACCGGATCAAAACACTAGGTCCGGGCGGGTGTTTGACAGGGTGCGGTCGGACCTTTGCATCTGGTCCGGTCGGGTCTTCTGTTGGTTTCGGCCGGACCTCAGCATCTGGTATGGTCGAATCCTAGCTTGGGGTCAGATGGAGCTGTGCCGGACCTGGATCCCTCGATTCCTGCGTCACGTTCAATTCTCCCAAGCACCGATCTATACAATATGCCTTCACCACCACTTCCCAAAGTGGCTCCTCGGATTTTTTTACTGGAGCAATCTCTCCACCCACAGAAAAATAATTAATACTAACCTCTTCTCCTTTGAAATCCACAACATCCCTAACAATCAGATTTTGATCAATGGGTCTAACGCTATGATTTTCCCCTATTGAATCAAAAGCAGTGCCTCCGGTCGGCGGAACACGCTGGACGAGGTTGTCCACATGTTGTATAGGTTTGATGCGAACTGCCGCTCGTTGCCTTCGAACTTCACAACCAAGCCGCAATTTTTGGATAATGTTGGTTGTCACTGTTGGGTATGCTTATTTCTTAACCCTCCTACTTATGTTAGAATTGATTGATACCATCACCTATGAGTATTTTTATGGACTTTAGGACCTTATGTAAGAAGTTTATATACTTCAAGTTTAGCCAAGTCCATTTTATAGTATTGGCTTAGATTATAGGATTTGCAGCTATAAAGGATCGAAGATTTTCTAAGCAGGATTCATTTCACTGCGCAGGATGTTCTCTGCGCAGGTCGCCACTGCGCATAGATCTCTTTCACAGCTTTTGACCCTGCTCAGTTTTCAAGATCTTATTCCCCAACTCTGAATTTAAGATCTTCCTTTGGTATGACCAAGCATGGTGCGCATGCTCCCCATGCGCAGCATCCGTGCGCACCGGCAATGCGCATGCCTTTGTGCGCGCACGCTCAACCTTGGTCAAAGTTCTTATCTCTTGATCTCATATTCTAGAAGCTTGGAAAGCATCAAGACAAGCTACGCTTTTTGGATTGAGCCAAAGTCCTGAGGTGTGCACAAACGACAAAATAAGCACACTCAGCAACACCATTAATAGAGACACGCTTCAACGGTCATATTTCAATTGAAGACAGCTGTCAACCTTCTAGAAAGAAGCTTTTGAATTTTGTCTTCATTCTCAGTCTTCAACGGCTAAAAAATACCTGCGCACCAATCATATTGTGCCAGGTCAGCAACCTTGATCAGAGCTCCAAACGGCTATAATGGACATCTGCGCACCAATCATATAGTGCCAGCTCATCGTCCTTGCTCAGAGCTCCAACGGCTAGTTTTAAGCTCTCTGCTATAAATAGCCTGCTCATCTTCTTTTCAAGTGGCCGGGCTCGTGTACTCGTTAAGCCGAGGAAAGGGAGAGTGCTTGTTCAGCCAGAGCTAAGTTTCATGCTTCATTGAGAAACCTTGAAGATCTGAAGACTGCTACTCAATATTTCCAGATTCATTAGCACAGCCTTCAAGATCTTCAAACCTTCAAACTCCTGCTCATATCCCAAGAGCCCTATATCACCAGAATTCCTCGTGCTCCTCATTTCTTATATTCATAGATCCCATAATTTCTGTCACACACACCTCTTGAAGCTTTGATCATTCCGATCTAACTTCTTGAGATACACCGGTTTAGTCTAGGATTTGTTCTTCATAGATAATAGATCTTGAGTTAGTATTGAGCTCAAAAGTTGTAATTTGTAATACTCACTCATTTTATAAGATCTCCATTAGAAATCCAAGACTAACCATCTTGGTAGAGGACGTAGATCTTTCCTTGATCGAACCTCTCCAAATAGCTTGTCCATCATTATCACTGCTTATTTCTTGCTTAACTTTTTATGTATTACTGCTTCGTTTGATCTTATCAGATTGCTATTATTGCTGTTGTGTTTGTTATTGCTTATTGCCTTAGAATCCTTTTTATCCAACACTTTAAGCCAAAACTTAGCGCGTGCGTTTTTATCTCTGCGCAGACTTTTCCTGCGCAGTAGCTGCTTAAACTTCCGCTGTGCATTTCACACTCTCACTGCGTGCTATACTTAGCTTATTTGAAAACTGTGCGCATAAGCTATTGATTTCCAAAAGGGTTTGAAAAGAATTTTAAAACGCTATTCACCCCCCCCCCTCTAGCATTTTTCATACCCTTGTTGCCCCTTTGGGACCAACAAGTGGTATCAGAGCAAACACCTTCATAAAACTTGTATCTGTTTTTCATGCTTAACAGCTTGGGTGCCGATTCAATATGGCTTCAAAATCTTGGGCAATGGCTAACTATTCACATGTTCCTGCGCCTGCTCAAAACCTCAGACCAAATTCAGAAAGTTCTCCAAACCGAGTGGATCCTAATGCAAACCTCCTGTTCTCTCTCATTAGTGACTCAAAGAAAGATGACTTGGTCTGCCACAACTGCAGAATACCAGGACATTTCGTTTCAAAATGACCTACTCCAAAATTTGAGTACGAGAAAAGCAACCCTGCACACAAAGACATACTGAATGGTTGCTGAAAAAAACAGCGATGCTGACTCTGAGGATGGACAGCTCTGCTTAGTGGCAAATGCTGACTGATTCAGAAGCTGTTTCTGAAATGGAACCTGAGCATGCGCCAAGGACAATCAAGAAAGGTCCCAACTTCACTCAACTAGTGGAAATGAGACACCTTCACCAAGCAGACAGAATGGCAAGTACCTATTTGCCAGAGCAAACCTGACAAAGCTGCGTCATCACCAACTCCGCAGCCGCGCAAGGAATCTCTTAAAGTGACTGCTGAACTTAAATGATGATAACTCTGCTGTAGAACCACAAGTCAATGTTCCAGCAAGCAAAAAAGGTCTCCCACTTTACTACGCATTCTCAAGCGCATATTTGGTATCGACAGTAGATTCTAGACACTACTGGAGATGTCAACGCTCTTGAAGATGTGCGTGAAGGAAGAGGTCTCTCAGTAAGATATGGTGACAACAACAAAGGGCACATAATTTGATATGGACTAATCATAATAGATAGTCTCAAGCACAACCTGCTCTCCATATCACAATTCTGCGATAAAAGCCTAGAATGCCTATTCACTGCAACGCATTGCTTTATAAAGGATGGCACATCTGGATTAACTTTGCTCACAAGGACTCGTAAGACCAATGTTTCCATTATTGATCTTACTGCTATAAATTCTATCACTAATCTCTGTTTTATAGCAAAGAAAGTGAAAGCAGCCTAAGCAGTCTTTCTCCAGCAAGATTGCCTCCTCAACCTCATTATGCTTACAACTGCTTCACATGGATCTGTTTGGTCCGGTCACCACCGTGAGCATTTAAGGAAACAAATATACATTAGTTGTGGTGGATGACTATCGAATTGATCATAATATCTCTGCTGCTGGAGTTCCTCAATAAAATGGCGTTGTGGAAAGAATCACACGTTGATCGAGGCTGGAAAAACAATGATAGCTGAAGCTAAGCTTCCAAAGTATTTCTGGGGAGAAGCTGTCAACACTGCTTGCTTTACTCAGAATAGATCCCTCATCAACAAAGCCTACAACAAAACTCCATATGAGTTATGGAGAGGAAGAGCGCCCAACATTGCTTTCTTCAAGACTTTTGGCTGCAAATGCTATATCCTCTACAATGGCAAAGATCATAGAGGTAAATTCGACGCCAAAGCAGATGAAGGTATTTTTGTTGGGTATGCCAAACATTCTAAAGCTTTTCGTGTTTTTAATAAAACTACTCTAGTAATTGTTGAATCCGTACATGTTACTTTTGATGAACATTCTCTCCTTGAGCCACATTTGGCTCCTAATGATTCTGATGATTCTGCTGAGAATGTTGAGACAGGTACGCAGCCACAAACTGCACCTGTGCAGAATGATAATCAAGCTGATCACAATCAGAATCAAGCAAGTCCATCCCATGCACCAACTCCGGTTGCTGCGCCAGAAGTGACGACTCCTGATGCGCATACACCCCCTCCTGCGCATGATGTTTCTCCGCTTCAGCAAATCACCTTTGATGATCTTGATGCTGGAGCTAATGAAGTACCTATTGAAGATCTTCGTATTCCTACTACTCAACCCAACTTACCTCCTGAGGTTCATGAGGTTAGAGATCATCCAACTTCAAACATCATTGGTAATCTCAATGTAGGGGTTCGTACTAGGAGAGCATCAAACTTTGATGATGAATATCACTCCTTTATCTCTCAAATCGAACCAAAGAAGATTGATGATGCGCTCCAAGATTCAAGCTGGGTTACGGCTATACAAGAAGAGCTTAACCAATTTGAGCGCTGCAAGGTTTGGACCTTAGTACCCAGACCTCATGACCAAGGAGTTATTGGTACAAAATGGGTATTCAGAAACAAGATGGATGAGAATGGAAGCATCACCAGGAACAAAGCAAGGTTGGTTGCGCAAGGCTATAGGCAAGAGGAAGGAATCGACTATGATGAAACGTTTTCCCCTGTAGCAAGACTAGAAGCTATCAGAATTTTTTTAGCTTATGCCTCTCACAAGAAATTCAAGCTTTATCAAATGGATGTGAAGAGCGCATTTCTCAACGGAGAACTCCAAGAGACGGTCTACGTAGCTCAACCTCCTGGATTTGAAGATAGCAGATTTCCAAATCACGTCTTCAAGCTTCAGAAAGCTTTGTATGGACTTAAGCAAGCTCCAAGAGCATGGTACGATACTCTATCAAAATTCCTACTAGAGAAAGGCTTTAAGCGCGGTAAAATCGATACAACTCTTTTTATTGCTAAGTATAATGATCATTCTTTACTTGTTCAAATTTATGTCGATGATATTATATTTGGTTGTACTAATAAGTTACTTTGTAAGCGCTTTTAGAAGCTCATGAAAGCAAGTTTGAAATGAGCATGATGGGAGAACTCACATTTTTCCTCGGGCTTCAAATCAAACAATTGAATGATGGCATCTTCATAAATCAAGCCAAGTACACAAGAGACCTAATCAAGAAATTTGGACTTGAAAATGCTAAAGCATACTACACTCCAATGGCCACGGGCAATAAGCTTGACAAAGACTTAAAAGGTAAGAAAGTTGATCAAACTTTATATCGAGGTATGATTGGCTCTCTTCTTTATCTGACTGCTAGTAGGCCAGATATCATGTTTAGTGTTTGTGTCTGTGCGCGCTATCAAGAGAACCCCAGAGAAGTGCACTTAACTGCTGTTAAACGCATTATTCATTATCTTTCTGAAACTGTTAACCTTGGACTTTGGTACACCAAAGATTCGAATTTCGATTTGCTAGGTTATTCAGATGCAGACTACGCAGCATGCATAATTGACAGAAAGAGCACAAGTGGAACTTGTCATTTCCTTGGAAATTGACTTGTTGCGTGGGCAAGCAAGAAGCAAGCTGCTGTGTCCATCTCCATTACAGAAGCTGAATACATTGCTGCTGGAAGCTGCTGCTGCCAAATCCTATGGATGAAGCAACAATTGGACTATAGAATTCTTGAAGGAAATTGCCCAATTTTCTGCGACAATATGTCCACCATAGCAGTCTCCAACAATCTTGTCATGCATTCTAGACAAAGCACATCGACATCAAATATCATTTTCTCAAGGATCACGTGGAAAAGGGAAACATTCATTTAGAGCACGTGGGAACAAATAATCAAATTGCTGATATCCTTACAAAGGCTCTTGACGCCAAGAGATTTGTATTCTTGAGAGGAGAAATGGGTATGCTTGAACTTAACTAAACTCGTCCATATGGTTTTGTGTTACTAATAAGTTTGCTTGATAAGTGTGCAAAATAGGTAAAAGGTTCATGCGCATGCGCAAAATGTGCACAATATATCTGCGCAACCAATTACTGCGCATGAAGCAACAGTTCAGAGATTTATAGAATCTCTGCGCTATCTATGCGCTGCGCATGACTATCCATGCGTAATCATCGTGGATCACAGGTAAGTACACTATTCATTAGAAATTGCACATAGGTCCTTGACTGAAAAGTCAACGCTAATTCACAAGGGTACTTGTGTAATTAAATTTTTCCCGCGCCTTTATCTTTTTAATTTTTTTTTTGGGAATTACCTTTATACCCCTGCGCATATCCCAGATGTCATCAATGCAAAAGGCCATTGATTTACAGCGCACGTGCTATCCTGCCAAATCATTTATGTGGGAAGTGAACCGATTGTGACTGGCCCTTAGGCTCTGACACATGCGCGCATAGGCTTTCTCACGCGCGTTCCCTAAGATGACACGTGGCATTGTTATCTTGCGCCACTGCACTTTTTCTCCAAAATCTTCCTCGCTATCGTGCGCCTAACCTCTTTATCTTCCTTCCCTACTTAAACCGATTTTCTCTCTCTATTTCTCTCTACCTTAAACCTCTCAATATTTCTCTCTCAAAGTTCCTTCTTCTCGGAAAATCTCAATCCTTTTCTTTCCTTGAAAACCTTCCTTTCGATAATGGCGCCTCGCAAGAAATCTTCAAAATCTTTGCCCATTATCGAACTCTCTGAATCTTCGTCGAGCTCCCAATCGAATCATTACCAAGACTGAGAACAAATATCTCAAGCTGCACACTCCTCTGTTAAAGACATGGTATGATTTCTGCTCCCTATTCACTTTCTGCCATTATTAAGGTTGAAGCTCTCAAACCCTCCCTTTTCGATTTCTCTCTCATCTGTTAATCATTCTTGAAATCAGTTGTTGCTGTGTATTCGTATTAACCTGATCTACTCTTTAATGTAGTTTATTTCATGATCAATCATCGTTTTATGTGGTTTCTGTTGGATTTGTTGTCCGTTAACTTCCATGGCAGACAAACGGTTATCTAGCTTTTCTGAGTCTACTGTTTGTTGTTTGACTTTATAATTCACATGGTTGAAATCGTCTGGTCAACGCGGTCAATTTGATATACTTTTTGTTCAATTTGGTCAACTTTCGATTTTCTGGTATTCTTTGTATTCTTGAATATTCCTTGTGTTCTTCATGCCTCATTTATATATATATATATATATATATATATATATTTTTGGAGTTCATGATATTTTCTCTTAAGTATTTTTCTTCATGCGCATACTTTTTATTACTGCGCATATCTTTATATTCTATTTCTGCGCATTCTTTCATGATCCTTGCATTATTATCCGCGCATCATTGCTTATTCTGTGGATTTGTGCGCACAGGTATGTTTGCGCTATTTGCGCATGCGCAAAGCTCCATGCGCAATGGATTATCTAATTCTTGTTACTGTCTTACGCAGGGTCCCCTATACTTCATCCCTGGATGGGAAATCATTGAAGCTGATCTGTCTCAAGACGCAGTTGGACGACGCCTTCTGCACCATCTCAACTCCTCTGGGATTCTTCCTCTGTTTACGCTAAATCAACCCTTCTTCGTGTCATCTCTCATCGATGAATTCTTCCGAACTGCAAAAGTTATCCTGGCAGAATTCGAAGGAAACCCAACGGAACTAATCATGGCCTCTGTTCAAAACTGCGATGTAATGGTTCATCCTAACCATATTCGTAGGCTCTGTAACTTCCAAGTCCTCAACGCTCCAGTCAACTATGATGAGGTTCATCAAAATGCTCTTGTGCAGAAACTTATTAACATTCCTTCTATGAACAAGAAATGGCCAGTACATGACAGAAAGGAATTTGGTGAGGTGATGTATCACCTATGCACCATCATTGGAGATTCCCTCAACTGCAAGAACGGAAATAATGGGCACTTCATCTCCAAGCAGTGGGAATACTGCGCGGCCATCTTCGATAATGTTCAACTTGATTGGCCTCAAATTATCTGGAATGAGATTGTAAAGAGCATGAACAACTATAGCAAAAAGCTCAACGCAGGGAAGACCAAGTATCGAACTCACTGCAGGCTACTCACTAAACTATTGTTGACTTATGATGATCTAGCTACATTTGTTACGGATAAATCAATCAAGAAGCAGTCTTGTGATTCCAAGTACTACTCAAGAATCCACCTCCAAAACTTGCGAAGTGATATTGGCAACGGTGACTACTACAACATCTGGCTGTCCGATTCTGATCCGAAGGAAACTTAGATAGGCCCAATCCCTGATGCAAAGTCCAAAAAGCGCGCAGGCAACTCTAAACCTGATCCTACGCAGGAAGCTCCAGGAGATGCGTATTTACGCAAAGGGAAGGGCATTGCTGAGCCCAGTCCCAAGAAGAGCAAAGACATCCTCCTCGTTCAATCTAACAACGGGATATCTATCAAAAATTCAGATCCTGCTCCTGCTCCTGCTCCTGCTCCTGCCTCTATCAAACCGTCCTCCGCGAAGCGCAAGAATGTTCCAAGTGATGATGCTACCGTTCAGGGAGAGCCAAAGCTCAAGGTGTCGCGACCCCGAACCCCGCGGGCCCGAGATCGCGAGCTGGACGTCGACTTAAACAATAAACTCTAAAATAATGGAGATAAAAAATTTCCTTTTATACCAAAAGAGGATAACACAAAGTTTTGGGAAAACAATTTAACAACGACAATGTACTAGTGTAAGACCCATAAGCTCACACTACAAAATAATAAAATATACAAATCTTAGTGACGTCAAAGTGTGGTACAACTATCCCCAAAAGAGTTACACATTTATATAATGTAAACCCACCAATATACACTTGCCCCAAAAGCTCAACCCTCGCGACGTCCTGTCTCGTGATCAGCGAGTCTAATCCTTTCCACCTGGGGGGGGGGGTTAAGGAAAAACAAAGACAAAGGAAAAGGGGGTGAGATAAATCTCAATAAGTTACTAATGCAACTACATGACATGCTATGATGCAATAAACAATAAACAATAATAAATATCACATAGCACATAGCAATTATCAAATATCAGATAGCAGCGGAAATAAACACATAACAAAGGATATAGCCAAGGTTTTCCAACTGATAGAACCAAATAAAGGTCGCTGCGCAGCTTCAATAATCAACAAGTCATCATCTTCGTAATAGCATGAAAGCCGAAGAGAAATCCCCGGTACCGGAACCAATAACCAAATAATGTGCCACAAAGGGCGGGAGCCATGCCACAAAGTCATGCTCCAAACGTCTCAACCAAGGCCGATCTGGAAGAGGAAAATAAGGGCAAAACAATGGTCGACACCATAATGGACTTGGCCGGTGCCATCACAATATCTCACATCGCCCGACACAACCACAAATACCAGCTGGGCTTTCAAATAAATGCTAAGTAATAAATACTAGCTTAAATAAACAACCAAGGATTCCAAAGTAGGGAACCAAACAAAGTGATCACCAATAAGATGAAATGAACCAACAACACACCAGTAAGGTGTTCCAATAAACTCAATCATGATAACACAATTCCCATATCACGTTCAATCACAAAGGATCCAGTTAACTCAAGAACACAACCAAAACTACTCACTCATCTCGAAGAGCTCAAGGAGAGCTTTAAAACGATAATTTATACGCCTAAAACGGAGTCCGGATGAACACGATATGGTCCTCGAAAGATTGGACAAAAAGGGAAATAAATTTCACAACAGGGGAGAGGGTGCGCGCCTCTTAGGGGAGGGTGCGCGCGCCTCCTTGATCAGTAGGAAAATCAAGTTTGGAGGAGGAGAGGGTGCGCGCGCCTCCTATGGGAGGGTGCGCGCGCCTCCTATGGGAGGGTGCACGCGCCTCCTTGCCCGGAAAGGCAAATTCCGGCAAAAAATCTGGGCTTCTACCATTTTCAATCCAAAACTCAAACCAAACCCAAATCTTCACCATTTCACAAATACTTGGAACCAAGACTTACAATATACACAACTATGAACCAAAACAACTTATAGACTTGCAATGGGGCTAACTAACAACATCTAGAACCCAACACAAGATTCAAATACCAAATTTCACAAAAATGAATAAAAATGTAAATCATCTCGAAATCAACCAAAGAATCAATAAATGGTAATCATAGTATCATCTAAGCATAGGATGAACATTTTTAGCATAAATGGGGGAAAACCAACTTACTTGAGATTTCTCAAAGATGATGGATTTCAAATATTTTTGGCTTCCTACGATCCTATCGACGATCTAAACAAGTTTCAAGTTATGAGAAATGAGAGATAATGAGAGGAAGAGGAAGAAAATGAAGAGAGAAGGAAGAGAGAGAAACTTACCCACAAATGGAGAGAGAGAGAGAGTTGTGCTGGGAGAGATGAGTGAAAGTGAGGGTGAAAGAGTAGGGAGGTGAGGGAGAAGAGAGGGAGTAGGGAAATTATTTCAAAATGTTACACTTAAGCCCCTCCCCCCAATACTACCCCTTTCAAATAAACTCCCCACTAACAAATAAGACTCAACACTTCTACACTAGCACAAATGACCCAAATAAAATGCTAGGCATAAATTAATATAACGCATAAAATGAACACATAAATTATTAAATAAATAATAATTTAAATAATAAATAAGCAAATAAATAAATAATAATTATTTATTACTAATAAAATAGAGCCTAGTTTTCGGGTCGTGACATTCACTCCCCCTTAAAGAAAATTCGACCCGAATTTTAACGAGACTTACCCGAATTAAAAAGCCACGGAAATTTCCTCTCTATCTCATCACGAAGCTCCCAAGTCGATTCCTCGATATTATGATTCTTCCAAATGACTCTAACCAACGCAATGCTTTTGTTTCTCAACTCTTGGACTTTGGAATCTAAAATCCGAACCGGTCGTTCCTCGTAAGTCATATCCGGCTCGATATCCTCCGGTACCCTCGGTAACACGTGAGATGGATCATGAACATACTTCCGAAGCATAGAAACGTGGAACACGTTGTGCAACCGGTCTAAAGATGGCGGTAACGCAAGTCGATACGCAAGAAGTCCCACTTTCCCCAAAATCTCAAACGGACCTATAAACCTCGGAGCCAATTTACCTTTCTTCCCAAATCTACGAATACCCACCTTCGGAGACACTTTCAAGAACACCAAATCACCGGTCTGAAAACTAAGATCTCGCCTTCGGTTATTTGCATAGCTCTTATGTCGACTCTGGGCTGTTTTCAATCGATCCCGGATAACTCTAACTTTCTCAACCGAATCCCGAAGCAAATCAATACCACGATCTTCGCTTCACCGACTTCATCCCAACAGATAGGCGATCTACATTTTCTTCCATACAAGGCCTCATACGGTGCCATCTCGATACTAGCCTGATAACTGTTGTTGTAAGAAAATTCCACTAACGGTAGGTGCGAATCCCAAGAATCAGAGAAGTCTAACGAACAAGCTCGCAACATATCCTCCAAAATCTGAATGGTCCTCTCGGATTGACCATCGGTCTGAGGGTGAAAAGCTGTGCTGAATCGCAAATCTGTACCCAAAGCTTCCTGAAACGCCTTCCAGAATCTAGAAGTAAACCTCGGGTCTCGATCTGATACAATGCTAACCGGAACCCCATGCAATCTGACAACCTCATCAATATAAAGGGTCGTAATCTTCTCCATCGAATATCTGATGTCAATAGGCAAGAAATGGGCACTCTTGGTCAATCTATCTACTATTACCCAAACACTGTCATACTTCTTACGGGTACGAGGTAGTCCCGTAACGAAATCCATAGTCACATGCTCCCATTTCCACTCGGGAATCTCTAACGGCTGAAGTAGTCCCGCTGGTCTCTGATGCTCGGCTTTGACCTGCTGACAAGTTAAACATTTCGAAACATACTTAGCTATTTCCCTTTTCATATTATTCCACCAAAAATGTTGCTTCAGATTCTGGTACATCTTCGTGCTACCCGGATGAATAGTATATCTCGATTTGTGACCCTCATCTAAAACTTGCCTCTTTATTCCACCAACGTCGGGTACGCACAAACGATCATGGAAAGTCAAAACTCTACTCGAACTCAAAGAAAAATCCATGAAGTTCTTTTCCTTCAATTTACCCATTATCTTCACTAACTCGGGATCTTTTTTTTGAGCTTCCTTTATCCTCTGAATTAGGGTCGGAGATACCCTAATATTCGCAAAAATAGCCCCATGTATCGATTCACGAGGACACCAATCTCGAACATCCTCAAGCGTTTTCCATTCACGGACCATCATCGAAGCCACATAAGACTTCCTACTAATCGCATCGGCGACCACATTCGCCTTTCCCGGGTGATAGGAAATCGTACAATCATAATCCTTCAACAATTCCATCCATCGACGTTGTCGGTTGTTCAATTCTTTCTGGGAGAAAAGGTATTTCAAACTCTTGTGATCGGTAAAAATTTCAAACTTCGCCCCATAAAGGTAGTGCTTCCATTTGTGCAATGCAAAGACTATCGCAGCCAACTCCATATCATGAGTAGGATAATTCTGTTCACTCGGGCTCAACTTCCTCGAAGCATACGCAATCACCTTCCTGTTCTGCATCAAAACACAACCCAAACCCTCTTTCGAAGCATCACTATAAATTACTAAATTATCATTCCCATTCGGCAAGGTCAAGATCGGTGCGGTAGTCAACCTCTTCTTCAATTCCTTGAAACTCTTGTCACATTTCTCGGTCCACTCAAACGGGACATTCTTCCGGGTCAACTGAGTCATCGGAGTAGCAATCCTCGAAAACCCTTCTATAAACCTTCTGTAATAACCGGCTAAACCCAGAAAACTTCTGATCTCGGTCACTGACTCGGGTCTATTCCAATCCACTATGGCTTCTATCTTTGAAGGATCCACCGAAATCCCATCTTTAGAAATAACATGACCCAGAAATGAAACCTTCTCGAGCCAAAATTCGCATTTACTAAACTTCGCAAATAATTTCTCCCTCGCAAGAACGGATAAAACTGTCCTCAAGTGTTGCTCGTGCTCTTCTCGAGATTTAGAGTAGACGAGAATGTCGTCGATGAAAACCACCACGAACGAATCAAGATACGGATGGAAAACCCGGTTCATCAAATCCATAAACACTGCAGGTGCGTTGGTCAACCCAAACGGCATAACCAAGAACTCATAATGACCATACCGAGTGCGAAAGGCAGTCTTCGAAATATCCTCCGATCGAATCTTCAACTGATGGTACCCACTCCTCAAATGAAGCTTAGAAAACACAACTGAGCCTTGAAGCTGATCAAATAAATCATCAATGTGAGGTAGAGGATACTTGTTCTTCACTGTAACCTGATTCAACTTTCGGTAGTCGATACACAATCTTAAAGAACCATCTTTCTTCCGCACAAACAAAACCGGTGCTCCCCACGGGGAAACACTAGGGCGGATAAACCATCGATCAAGCAACTCTTGCAATTGAACCTTTAGCTCCTTCAACTCTGCGGGAGCCAACCTATACGGTGCTTTCGAAATCGGAGCCGTACCCGGCAAAAGATCTATACAAAATTCTATCTCACGATCGGGAGGCATATCATATTCAGAAGAGAAAACATCGGGAAATTCTCTAACTACCCGAACACTCTCTAAACTAGGGGATTCTTTCCTAGTATCAAGAACACTAGCCAAATACCCTTCACAACCACGGTGCAATAATTTTCTCGCTTTCACATAAGAAATGATACAAAAATTTCTACCAAAAGGCATAGCCTCAAAAGTAAACTTAGGCACATCAGGGATGGAAAAATTAACGACCTTTCTACGACAGTCAACAAAAGCATGAAACTTGCTCAACCAATCCATACCCAAAATAACATCAAAGTCCTGAATAGGAAGGACTACCAAGTCCGCACGCAAGACATGACCACATATAAGCACGTCACAAGCACGGAAGACTCTATCGGTCACCAAATATTCTCCTATAGGGGTCGACACCTCTAGCACATAGGGTAAAGACTCAAATGCAGCATTTAGCATAGAAGCAAATTGCACAGATATGTATGAATGAGATGATCCTGGATGTACTAACGCTCGTGCGCTCACACTAGATATAGAAATAATACCTCCAATAACTGTGGGATCATCTGTGGCTTGTTGTTGATTCATTGCAAACACTTTCCCTTGGACCTTGGGCTTTCCCGTAGCATCTGTTTTCTGACCCTGAGGAGCCCCAGCTCCTACCCCAGACGGTTGACCTCTATTCCTCGGACAATCCCTCACATAATGCCCCATTTAGCCACAATTGGTGCACCTTCCCTGTTTCTTCCAACAACGGTCCTATGAATGGCCTTCCTTATGGCAATAGGAACAAAGCCTCCTATTTTGGTTCCCTTGGTTCCCGGAAGTAGTGCCCGGGTTCCTTGGGTTTTGTTACCCTCGGGACTGAGATTGTCCCCCAAAGTTACCTCGGTTATCAACCCTTGGTTGTGACTTGCCTTGCCCTCCCGGCTTGCTCGGGTTAGCTACCTCGGTCTTCCTTTTATGTTCTCCAATATCTTGCTCTATAAGATAGGCACGGTCTACCGCATCCTAGAATGTCACAATCCTCTGGGCTATAAGCTGTATACGAATGGAAGTCTTCAAACCCCGAATGAATCTCATAGCTTTCTGTTCTTCGGTCCTCACAAGATAGTCACAATACCGGGCTAATTCTGTGAACTTAGCCGAGTACTGAGCTATAGACAACAAACCTTGCTCCAAGTTGAGTAGCTCGATCTCCTTTCGGTTCTGGTCCACTACCGGGATGAAATGCTCTTTTAACTTCCGCACAAACAATTCCCAAGCATAGACGGTGTGAGTGTCATCCCAACTAGCCTTAACTCCTTTCCACCAATGCTCGGCGGCACCCACAAGCTTATAAGCCGCGAACCGGACCCTATCCTCGTCCGTGCACCCAAACACATCATAAATTTTTTCCATAGACTCAATCCACATCTTAGCCTTCTTTACATCCGGCTCACCGTCAAACTCTTTTGGCTTCAATTTCAGAAATTGCTCTAGCCCATATCTCGGTGGTGCCACATGCTCTTCTCGTGGCCCTTGATCATGAATGGCCTTCATAGCGGCCTCAAACATTCCTTGGAACATTGCCCGGTGTTGGTAGTGGTGCCCTAGGCACGTTTAATAAATGTTGTAATTGTTATCATTTATTTCATATCAATAAAGAGATGTTTTGATTATTATTGTTGTTCATGTTTACTTATAATAATCTCCGTCCCTAGTACTTGTTAAGAACTAGTATAAAGGCTAAATGATCATGGGATGATCATGTTAGACTTATGGGTACTTGTTTGGAACAAGGTACTGGACATGACCCGCTGTATGAGATTTATGTCATGGTCCATGTCGTACATATATCTCACATTAGTTATGTCATTTGAATCCTTAGACATGAAGTTATTATAGTCTTCCACTTGATGAACATTGTGTTTGACATATTCAAACGCTACCTTAACACGGTAGTTATAAAGGGTATGGTTGGCATAATCGGATTCCCGTTGGGAAGAATAATAAGCTAAATGGATTTGTCCCTCCACGGAGAGATGTCAAGCTTGGGCCCCTCGAAGGAATGATGTTGATGAAATGTTCGGCCGGACTCAAATGGATTGATTGTGTCGCGACCCCGGACCCCGCGGGCCCGAGACCGCGATCTGGACGTCGACTCTAAAACCAATCTTTGAAATACTGAAGTTAAAAATTCCATTTAATACCAAAAGGTAATGATCCAAAGTTTTGCAAAACCAAGTTTGATAAAAACCCAATACAACTTATCATAAACTTCCACAAGTTTATGCTAACAAAATACAAATATACACAATTCTTAGTGACGTCATTGTTTGGTATAACTACCCCAAAATGGTTACACATTTACATAATGGGAACCAACCTATATTAACCTTCCCCAAAAGAACGGATCCACACTCGACGTCCTCTTTTCTCGTGATCAGCGAGACTAATCCTTAGCACCTGGGGGGGTTAAGGAAAAACAAAGATGAAAGGAAAGGGGTGAGATAAATCTCAATAAGTTACTAATGCAACTACATGACATGCTATGATGCAATATACTATAAGCAATAAGCAATAATAATTATCACATAGCACATAGCAATTATCATATAACAGATAGCAGCGGAAATAAACACATAACAAAGGATATAGCCAAGGTTTTCCAAACCGGAACATCCAAATAAAGGATCGCTGCGCAGCTTCAATAATCAACAAATCATCATCTTCATAATAGCGTGAAACCCGAAGAGAAAACCCCGGTACCGGAACCAATAACCAATGAAGTGTCACAAGGGACGGGAGACATGCCACAAAGTCATGCTCCAAGAAGCTAAAATGCACACAAAGGAGCTAGCTCTTCTCACATCCAAGGCCAATCTGGAGGAGGGTAATAATGGGGCAAAACAATGGTCAACATCACAATGGACTTGGCCGTGCCATCATAATGTTTCGCATCGCCCAAACACACACAAAATACCAGCTGGACTTTCACGTAAAGGCTAAGTAATAAAATACTAGCACTATAAACAACAAGGGATTCCAAAGTAGGGAATCATGCCAATTAATCACCAAGAAGATGAAATGAACAAACAATGCACAATAAAGGTGCTTCAAAATCCCAATTCACCATTAATGAATTCCAAACACAAACTTGGTCACAAAGGACCCAATTCTATCACTAAAGGGTACAACAAGGTTCACTAGGGTCAACTAGAAAGACACCAAAGACCTAGACCAAAACACGATCTTCAACCACACCAAATAACAAATGTAATTTTTCAGGGGTTCTGTGCGGCCGCCCAAAGTGGGTTGTGCGGTCGCCCAAAAAGTCTCAAAACAAGAACAAAAGCTTTCAGAAAGATGCGCGGCCGCCCAGGAAGTTTTGTGCGGTCGCACAATGCTCTGGATTTCCAGAAATCGGGAAGAACAACATGGGTTCTTCCATTTTCAAACCCAAAACACATTCAACCCAAAATCCAACATTCCAACTCATATACTAAAGTGCCAAAACAACTTATAAGTCTAAAAAGACTCCTAAAACAACATTTAACAACCGAAATCGAGAATCAAACCCAACAATCAAGATTTCACCATTTTTGATCAAAAACCCAAATAAAATCCAAACAAATTCAAAACTCATCCAAACTTCAAATGTAACACATCAAACAATATCTAAACATGATATGAACATTTTAGCATTAAAATGGGGGAAAAGTAACTTACTTGCAAATTCTCAAAGTTGATGGATTTCAATTCTTTTTTACTCTACGCGATCCTATCGACGATCTAAACAAGGTTTACGTTTTAAGAAATGAGAGAAGATGAGAGGAAGAAGGAGAAAATGAAGAGAGATGAAGAGGAAGAAAACTTACCCACAAAGCTTGGAGAGAGAGAGAGTTGTCTGGGAAGGAGAAGGATGAGTGAGGGAGGAGGTGAGGGAGGAGTAGGGAGGGAGTAGGAAAATTATTTTAAAAACTTACACTTAGGCCCCCTCTCTCACACTACACACACACACTCCATACTAGCAATTAGGACCCAACACTTCTACACTAGCCCAAATAACTCAAGTAAAATGCTAGGCATAATCATTATGAAACATAAAATGCACACATAATTATTTAAATAAATAATAATTTAAATAAATAAATAAGCAAATAATTAAATAAAAATCATTTAATTACTTAATAAAATAGAGCCTATATTTTGGGTCGTGACATTCACTCCTCCTTAAAGAAAATTCGACCCGAATTTTAACGAGACTCACCTTAAACAAAAAGCCACGGAAATTTCCTCTCTATCTCATCTCGGAGCTCCCACGTCGACTCCTCGATGTTATGATTCCTCCAAAGGACTCTAACCAACGCAATGCTCTTGCTCCTCAACTCTTGGACTTTGGAATCTAAGATCCGAACCGGTCGTTCCTCATAAGTCATATCGGGCTCAATATCTTCCGGTATCCTCGGTAACACGTGAGACGGATCATGAACATACTTCCGAAGCATAGAAACGTGAAAAACATTGTGCAACCGGTCTAAGGATGGCGGTAACGCAAGTCGATACGCAAGAAGTCCAACCTTTCCCAAAATCTCAAACGGGCCAATAAACCTCGGAGCCAACTTGCCTTTCTTCCCAAATCTACGAATACCCACCTTCGGAGATACTTTCAAGAACACTAAATCATCGGTCTGAAAACTAAGGTCTCGCCTTCGGTTATCTGCGTAGCTCTTATGTCGACTCTGGGATGTCTTCAATCTATCCCGGATAACTCTAACTTTCTCAACCGAATCCCGAAGCACATCAATACCCACAATCTTCGCTTCACCAACCTCATCCCAACAAATAGGCGATCTACACTTCCTTCCATACAAAGCCTCAAACGGCGCCATCTCGATACTAGCCTGATAACTATTGTTGTAAGAGAATTCCACTAACGGTAGGTGCGAATCCCAAGAATCAGAAAAGTCTATCGAACACGCTCGCAACATATCCTCCAAAATCTGAATAGTCCTCTCGGATTGACCATCGGTCTGGGGATGAAAAGCTGTACTGAATCGCAAATCTGTACCCAAAGCTTCCTGAAACGCCTTCCAGAATCTAGAAGTAAACCTCGGGTCTCGATCTGACACAATGCTAACCGGAACCCCATGCAATCTAACGATCTCATCAATATAAAGGGTCGCAAGCTTCTCCATCGAATACCTGATGTCAATAGGCAAGAAATGGGCACTCTTGGTCAATCTATCCACTATTACCCAAACACTGTCATACTTCCTACGGGTACGAGGTAGTCCCGTAACAAAATCCATAGTCACATGCTCCCATTTCCACTCGGGAATCTCTAACGGCTGAAGTAGTCCCGCGGGTCTCTGATGCTCGGCTTTGACCTGCTGACACGTTAAACACTTCGAAACATACTCAGCTATTTCCCTTTTCATATTAATCCACCAAAATTGTTGCTTCAAATCCTGATACATCTTCGTACTACCCGGATGAATAGTATACCTCGATTTGTGACCCTCAACAAGAACTCTCTGTTTAATTCCATCGACATCCGGAACACACAAACGACCACGGAAAGTCAAAACTCCCACCGGGCTAACAGAAAAATCCTCAAAATTCTTTTCCTTCAATTTACCCATTATCTTCACCAACTCGGGATCTTCTTTCTGAGCTTCCTTTATTCTCTGAATTAGGGTCGGAGACACCCTAATATTCGCAAAAATAGCCCCATGTCTCGATTCACGAGGAGACCAATCTCGAACATCCTCAAGCATTTTCCATTCTCGAACCATCATCGAAGCCACATAAGACTTTCTACTAATCGCATCGGCTACCACATTCGCCTTCCCCGGATGATAAGAAATCGTACAGTCATAATCCTTCAACAATTCCATCCATCGGCGCTGTCGGTTGTTCAACTCTTTCTGGGAGAAAAGGTACTTCAAACTCTTGTGATCGGTAAAAATCTCAAACCTCGCTCCATAAAGGTAATGCTTCCACTTGTGCAACGCAAATACAATCGCGGCCAATTCCATATCATGAGTCGGGTAATTCTGCTCACTAGGGGTCAACTTCCTCGAAGCATACGCAATTACTTTCTCATTCTGCATCAAAACACAACCCAAACCCTCTTTTGAAGCATCACTGTAAATCACTAAGCCATCGCTCCCATTAGGCAAGGTCAAGATCGGTGCGGTAGTCAACCTCTTCTTCAATTCCTCGAAACTCTTGTCACATTTCTCGGTCCACACAAACGGAACATTCTTCCGGGTCAACTGAGTCATCGGAGTAGCAATCCTCGAAAATCCCTCAATAAACCTTCGGTAATAACCGGCTAAACCCAGAAAACTACGAATCTCGGTCACTGACTCGGGTCTCTTCCAATCCACTATTGCCTCTATCTTCGAAGGATCCACAGAAATTCCATCTTTCGAAATAACATGCCCCAGAAATGACACCTTCTCGAGCCAAAATTCGCATTTACTAAATTTCGCAAATAATTTCTCCCTCGCAAGAACGGATAAAACTGTCCTCAAATGTTGCTCGTGCTCCTCTCGAGATTTCGAATAAACAAGAATGTCATCGATGAAGACCACCACAAACGAATCAAGGCCCTGATGGCGTTTTTTGTATAGGATATCCCCCAGGATGACGTAATTGGATGCCAATCGCTTGAGTGCTGTCATACCTTTGGCTTTGATCCCGTGCAAATACTCTCCCTTTTCATTCATGAAGGAAGCTTCTCCTTATTTGAGGAATTGGTAAATCTGGTTGTACCATGGCTCCTTTACCTCTTCCAGGATTGCCCCAATTTCGAAGCAGTATGCTGGGCTTTCCTTTCTCCCGACCCGGAATGGTTTTATCAATTTTCCCTCGGGGATTTCCACTAATGAAGCCAAAGTTGCTAGGGCGTCGGCGAAACGGTTCCGGTCCCTCGGCAGGTAATGGAAGCTGACCTCTTGGAATTGTTCTATGAGCTCTTCCATATAGGCATGATATTTTCGCAAACCGGGATCCAGTGTTTTCCATTTGTTCAAGACTTGGTTGATAATCAAGGCCGAATCGCCGTATACTTCCAGCTCCTTAACATTCCTTTCCAAGGCTGCCTCCAAACCGGCTGTGCATGCCTCATATTCTGCGGCATTGTTGGTGACATCAAAGTTCAATTTGATGGTGATGGGGGTGTGCTCGTCTTTTGGGTTCACCAAGAGCAATCCTACACCGTTTCCTCTTTTATTGGCAGCTCCGTCGAAGAACAATTGCCACCTATTTCCTCCCTCGAGGGTAAAGATTCCTTCATCTTGGAATTTTGGTTTGGGCCCCCTTTCTTCATTACTAGGGAAATCTGCCAACTGTTCTGCCAAAACCCTTCCTTTGACTGCCTTTCTCGACACATAACTGATATCGTACTCGGCTAAGAAGAAGGACCATTTGGCAAGCCTCATAGACAAAGATGGCTTTTCCAACAAGCATTTGATGGGGTCTGTGTTGGAAATAAGTTGTATCGGATGAGCCTGCATGTAATGTTTTAACTTTCTCACGACCCATACCAATCCTGTGCAAGTCTTCTCAATTGGGGAGTAGTTGAGCTCGCTTCCTTGTAGCTTACGGCTCACAAAGTAAATGGCATTTTCCACCTTTGAATCTTTCTTCTCTTGGGCCAACATTGCTCCTATCGACGCATCAGTCACCGTTAGGTAAAGCAAGAGTGGCTTGTCTTTGTGCGGAGGGCATAGGATTGGCGGTTGGATGAGGTAGGCCTTAATCTTGTCGAAGGCTTTTTGGCACTCCCCGTTCCATTTGACCTCGGAATTCTTTCTTAGCAGTTTGAAGATGGGCTCACAAATGGGAGTGAGTTGGTTTATGAAGCGGCTGATGTATTGCAACTTTCCCATGAAGGCTTTTACCTCTGTTTGGGTGCGAGGCGGCCTCATTTCCACAATTTCCTTAACCTTTTGAGGATCAATTTCGATGCCTCGTTCGGTGACCATGTATCCCAAAACCTTTCCACGAGAAACCCCAAAAGCGCACTTGGCTGGATTAAGTCTCATGGAGTGCTTCCTAAGCCTGTCAAGGAACTTTCTCAAGTCTATCAAATGTTGCCCGTCAGAGCCCTTAGAATGCACGATCATGTCATCGACATACACTTCTATTTCCTTATGGATCATGTCGTGGAAGAGTGCGGTCGCAGCTCTTTGGTAAGTAGCCCCAGCGTTTCGCAACCCGAAAGGCATCACGGTATAGCAAAAGGTTCCCCATGGGGTGGTGAAGGCAGTTTTTTCCTGGCCCTCCTCTGCCATCTTAATCTGGTTATATCCGGCAAAGCCATCTGTTGGTCCCAGAGACACAACAAGGGTATGAAAAGAGGCTAGAGGGGGGGTGAATAGCCTATTTAAAATTTCAACCCTTTTTCAAAATTCAACCTTTATGCTTACACTTGAATTTTGCGGTAGATAAAAACCACGCGGTTAAGTATAAAATGCACAGCGGAAGTTTTCGTTGAAACAAGTTAAGAGTTGGTTTTGATAAGTTCAATGCGGTAGGTTTGTTTTTTTTGCGGTAGGTAGTGCGGTAGATGTATATGCGGTAGGTAGTAGTGCGGTAGGTTAAGGTGAGGTAGGTTGAAAGATTGAAAATTTGTGTCTTAGAGATTTTTGGCAAATGATAAGTTAGTCAGATTTTAACTTAGGCAATGAGGTAGACAAACAAACACAATTCACACTTGTTCTTAAATCTGAAAGATCAAACACTAAAAGACAAACAAGATTAATATGAACAAGTGAAGAACAATATGAACAAGATGAACAAGACTTAAAGTAAATTTGCAGAAAGGTAAAGTGTAGTGAGTAAATGACACAATGATTTGGAAAGGTTCGATCTGTTAAAAGATCTACGTCCTTTACCAAGATGGTCAGTCTTGGATTTTGAATGGAGGATGTATTAATTCTCTTGAGTACAGATTACAAAGATGAAGAACTGAATTAACTCCTATTTTCTATGAAGAACAATCCTAGACTTAGACCAGTGTATCCCTAATGATTCAATCTATGTGATTGATCAATCGGGGTGAGTGTGTGTGTAAGAATCAAGAGCTCTTTGAAATCTATATGATTTTAGAGCCTAATGAATCTTGTGTTGAGAGGCTTGAGATTTGATCTTGAAGGTTGCTGGAGATTTGTTGAAGACTTGAAGGTTGAGTGCTTGAAGATTCAAAGGATTCTGGAAATCTTGAGTATGATCTTCAATCACCAAGAATTTCAACAGCAATTTCTCTCTTGGAATCTCAGCTTTTTTTCAATGAAGAATTCAAGGTCTATTTATAGCCTTGAAGGAGAAACTAGCCGTTTGAATTCTTGGAGGGCAAGTTTGGAGGACAATGAGCTGTTGATTTCTAATTGGAGCTCATTCTGAGTTGTCCTTTTGTTGCAGAGTCATGGTGGTCCAACTGTACTATGATGACAGTTGTATTCAAATTTGAAATTTGAATTTGCAACGTTCTAAACTAACCAAGGTTTTGGACACAAGTGTGACCATGGTTAAGTTTGAACCAAACTTGAGTTTATTCAACTCTGGTTACATGCGGTCGAATGAGCCATGCGGTAGGCTTGCATTATGCGGTCGATGTCTTGCATGTGGCAAGCATGGAGCATGCGGTAGATAGTTTTATGCGGTAGATAGTTTCATGCGGTAGGTTGAGTACTTGCCACATATCTCCAGACTTAGAAAAATTTTAGGGTCCTAATCTGCTAAGCCTAACAAACTAAAAAATGGACTATTCTAAATGAAGTACAAGTACTTCTTACAATATATCCTAAAGTCCACAAAGAGTAAAATAAGGTTATGGGATCAATCAAATCTAGGTAATAGGAGTGGTTTATAATAAGCATACCCAACAATCTCCCCCTATTTGATTGAGACCATTACCTACTATAACAAAGGCTAATTCATTGTACTTGGTAAAAACATGTTTTCAAGAAAATAATATTTTATTAATCATGTCCCAAGTCAATGCACACTCTAAGCCAATGTTATAGATTTCTATCATCCTAATAAAAAAACAAATTACTAATCTAGAGGATAGAAATATCATTTGAAACATTTCAAGACAAATAGTCAGAGAAGGAATAGAAACGCAACAAACACAATAAACAATCATACTCCAAGATGATAATCATTACGGCAGCAGGAGTAAAAGGATCACAAAAGGGAATTAATGTCAAGTTACAAACCCAAAATAAAGACATAAAATTAAGATTGTTTTAAACATCAAATTTTCATGACCACATGCGGTCAGATCAAATGCGGTCAATATCAATGAGGTCTTCAATGAATTTTGCGGCAAGAGGAAAGCGGTAGGCTGGGATATTCAATCCAGGAATCATGACTGGAGCAGTGATTCCATCTTCTTCTTCCTCTTCACCGTGAGCTTGAACATTGCCGTGACCTGCTTCAGGAGGTTGAAAAGCTTCCTGCGCAGCTTGAATCACGCCTTGTCGATTAAGCCTGTTCATTACCGTATTGATGCGGTTGGATAGGAGGTCAATCTTGGTAGATTGTCCTTCAATTCTGACGTTGTTGATCTCAATACGGTTGGTTTGAACCTTCATCGCTTCAGTCATCGCGGCAATCTTGGGAGTAAACTTTTCAGCAACCGTAAGAAGTGCGGTATTTTCTTGAACCATTATTTCCTCCTTTAGAGAAGATTTCAACTTCTTCAGCTCTTTGCCCAGCTCATCCTTAATTTCGAGCTTATCATCATTCATTGACTTTGAAAGCTCTTTGCTTGCCCCCTCAACCCCACTAACAACACTATTACTAATGTAATCAGTTTGTTTTCTGAGCGCATCTTTGAGCGCGGCAAGACTGAGGGAAGGAGTATCAGCTGCGGTAGGAGGTGGAGGAGCGGTAGAGGTGCTAGTTGTTCTGCCGATGATGTCCTTCACAGCCTTTGTTATCACAACACTCTCCCCCTTAATGGTCGCAATCATTTCGGAGGGAAGTGCGGCAACATCTCGCTTCAAAGCGGCTTGATCAGTTTTTAACTCAATAACCTCCTCTCGAAGTGCCACCATACTAGACACTAGAGATTCAACCTGTGACTGGGTGTCTGCCTGCATCTGAGTCAAAAGTTTAACTGCGGCAAGGAGCTCAGCAGTGGATGATGCGGCAGCCTCAGGTTGGACGGTCAAAGGGGTTGGCACGGCAGGGTCAGGAACTGCGGTAGGAGGAACTTCAATGTGTTGCTCAGAAACATTATCCCTTGGTGACATTGTCTCATCATCACCAATGTCTTCAACATTCTCCACATCCATAGCTTGACCATCGGCGGACTTATCACTTTCAGTAGAGCTTGCCTTCTCCTCATCTTCTGAGCTTTCATCAACTAAACATTTATCAATAGGTTTGGAAGTAGGTGCGGCAGCAGCATCATCTGAGTCCTCATTCTCATCATCTTCAATTTCATCTTTCTCTTCATCGGTGGCTGCGGCATCATCACCATTTCCATCTTCACTTTCAGTTTCTTCAAGATCCTCTGTGGCATCACCACCCTGAGAGACCTCCTCCATATCATCTAATTGAGCATCCAAAATGAAATTTTTGGCAATCTTGGGAGGAGAGACGGTAAGATCCTCATCAGAGCCAAACTCAGGAGATTGAACTTCAGGAGAGGGTGATTTGACCTTGGCCTTTTTGGATACTTTAACAGGACTTGGAGCATGAGAACGCTTCTTAGCAGGTTTCTCAACAGGTCTCTCCCCCTGACTTGCGGCAGGCTTAGATTTTGAAGCCAAAGATACGGTAGGTTTGGACGGAAGGGAAGATTTGGAAGGATTGGAAGGTTTCTTCTTTGGTTGAGGTTCAGGAGAGGGAGACAGTGAAGGTACGGTAGAGAGATTCTTAGATGACTTAGCTTTGGGTTGAGTGACAGGGGAAGAGGTTGCGGTCGAAATGACCTTGGGTTTTGATAGGGGCTTTGATTTTGGAGCGGTAGGGACCGATGGCTCAGAGATTGTGATTCCAGCCGCAGATGGTTTGGACTTCTTCACAACAGATGGTTCACCAACCTTTTCTTTTCCTTTAATGGAAGTTGGAGGGGAGGGTAGATTAACATCTTTACCCTTTGCACTGGCCTTCATTGCGGCAGCATGCTTGAGGTCCTGTTCAAATGCGGCAGCCTCCACATCACTAACCATTTTATCACCAAGATTTGCCTGACCTCTTTTAGAGTATTTGGGAGGGATGTACTCCTCAATAGGATCTCTGAGAAGATAGGAGCGATACATTTCATCTCCAAAATTGTTGCGGTAATTGACCCTCATGGACTTACGGCAGAAGTCCTTAGAAGTGGAAATAGGGACCTTGTAAGATTTGGTCTTTTCAAATAACTCCTTGATACGAAGTGTGTGACTCATAAGGTGAGAAATAAGACGACTGTTGGTGCGGTATTTAGTATCTCCAGAGTCTGCCGCATCCTTGTAAGCAAGGATGTTGACCTTCAGAACATCATAAATTATCTGGCCCCAATCCAGATATCTGCCGAGGTAGATAGCAGCACAAATCCTCCATTGAGTATTGTTAAAGTTGGCATGGTTACCAGTCTTGCACAACAACCCATGATCAACTAGATGGCCTATGTGATACATGATCTCCCCTACATCTTTGCGTTGGATTTTCAAAATATCAGTAGATCCTGCCAGCTTCTGCGCGAGACTTCTAAGTTCAGCTTTCGAGATCTCCTCTGGACCTCCCTTAAGTCTCTTGATTCCCACGGCATGAGCCAAATCTCTGGCATCAAAAGCCATGTCAATTCCCATGACCCTGGCCTTAATGTACTTGGGGTGAGCATCAGGATTTTCAGCATCCTCCATTTCCACGGTAGTAGTGAAAAATTCATCTACAAATGTAGGTAGATGGAACTTTTGATCAATTGAAAAGAAAGGCAGAAGTCCACATTTCTTTAGGCGCGCAAGGATGTTGCGGCCGATGGCATCCAACTTTAGATCCTCAGAGTCAATGATGATTCCAGGAAGAAAATGATTAAGATCCTGAAATAACACAAGGTTCAAAGTTTAGGATAGCGGTAGAGTGTGCGGTCACTTGACAAAGGAATGGTGCGAGGTCGACACGGTCAAGTGAGGCATGGTAAGAGGGGTTGCGGTAGAAGATGATATAAGTTAACCGCAAACACTTAGCAGAAAAATAAGTAAACATCAAAGTATGAAAAGTGCATAAACAAGATATGCAACAAAGGTGAAATCAAAAGTGGATCAAAAAGTGAATATCCCAAGAACACGATGAACACAATGATGAACACGAAGAACACTATGAGGCAAACTAAACCCAGAATCTTAGAAATTGACTAAAAAGAAGCGATAAATGCATAGAATGATTCGGAAATACATATAGAGCCATAAAAACACTTCAATTTCATGAAATAAACAACTTTAAACCCAGAAATTGAAAGGGAAGAAAACGAAAAGTTTCATAAACCCATTTGGGTATAAAAATCCAATAAAAAACAATGAAATCGTATGAGATCAGTAAGTAGATGAATCAGAACAAACGATATTCATTAAACTTAATATTGTAACATTTATAACGCAAGAGATCAAAAATTCTCAAGGAATATGAAGGGTTTTCGAAAAACCCACCAAGAACAAAAAGTGATTTTGAGAATTCATACCATAATGACAACCGGAGGAGCTTGTGGAGGAGCAGAACTGGGATTATCGTCACCAGAAGTAACAGATTTTGAGGATTTCTTGGTTTGATGTTTCGACATTATATATATAGAGAGATTTTGAGAGAAAGGCGGTTTGAAAAGTAGGTTTTAGAGAGAGGGATTTTCTGAAAAAGTAAGATAATCAGAGTGATGGAGGAGAAGAAGGTGGAACGGTTTGGTGAAGGGGGGGTTTTGCAGAGGTCAGAGTGATGGGAAGGAGGGAGGTTAACTCTGCAAAAAGTACGGATGTGACCTAGGGATGTCTGATCGAATTAAATGCGAGGTTACTAGGTGTCAAGTCAATAGCCTAATGACGGCTCATAAATGATTTTAAGGAATAAAAATTTAATGTTCCAAAATATTTGAATTAAATAGAACGAGGGAAAAGAGGATGTTACCTTAATGCCCTTGAGGTAGATATGACTGAAACATCCTAAATATCTCTAAGTTAGAATGACTTACCTGGGGTCCTTGTGCGGTAACTATGAGGTCGACCGTGACATGTGCGGTCGATTGAGATCTTACCTTGCTTGGTTTAGTTTTTGAGATGAAGTATTACTATGAGGTAACAAGACTTTATGCGACAGTATGAAGTGTGCGGCAACATTTGAATGATGCGGCAAATTGGAGGTACGGTCAAGTGAGGGATTGAAAAATCAATGGTATTTGCTTGACCGTGATATGTCTGCCGTGTACCTATCTTGATTTTGAACTTTTGACAAACATTAGTACAAGAAATTTGTATGGACAAGTTTGAGTTAAAGTTCAAGCATACCCATTTCTCCTCTTAGATACCTAAATCTCTTGGAATCGAGAGCTTTGGTGAGAATATCTGCAATTTGATTATCAGTACCCACATACTCTAGATGGATATTACCTTTTTCTACATGATCCTTGAGAAAGTGGTATTTGATATCAATGTGTTTGGTTTTGGAATGCATGACAGGGTTGTTGGAGACAGCGATGGTAGATGTATTGTCACAAAGGATTGGACAATTTTCTTCTTTGATTCCATAGTCAACCAATTGTTGCTTCATCCACAGCACTTGGCAGCAGCAGCTTCCAGCAGCTATATATTCAGCTTCTGTGGTAGATACAGAGACTGAGGCTTGTTTCTTGCTTGCCCATGAAACTAGTCGATTTCCAAGAAATGACAAGTTCCACTCGTGCTTTTCCTGTCGATGGTACATGCTGCATAATCTGCATCTGAGTAACCTATAAGATCAAAAGTTGAATCTTTGGAGTACCAAAGCCCAAGGTTAATAGTCCCAGATAGATATCGAATAATACGTTTAACAGCAATAAGATGTGCTTCTCTAGGATCAGCTTGATAACTAGCACAAACGCAAACACTAAACATGATATCTGGCCTACTAGCAGTTAAGTATAGGAGAGAGCCAATCATACCTCGATATAAGGTTTGATCAACCTTCTTACCTTTCAAGTCTTTATCTAGCTTGTTACCAGTAGCCATAGGAGTGTCGTATGCCTTTACATTTTCAAGTCCAAATTTCTTGATGAGATCTCTAGTGTACTTAGCTTGGTTGAGGAAGATGCCTTCAGCACATTGTTTGATTTGTAGCCCAAGGAAAAATGTTAATTCTCCCATCATGCTCATCTCAAATTTGCTTTTCATGAGTTTCTCAAAACGCTTACACAACAATTCATTAGTAGAGCCAAAAATAATATCATCTACATATATTTGAACAAGTAAAGTATGATCATTATATTTAGCAATGAATAAAGTTGTGTCGATCTTACCACGCTTGAATCCCTTTTCAAGGAGAAACTTCGATAGAGTATCATACCATGCTCGTGGAGCTTGTTTGAGTCCATACAAGGCTTTACGGAGTTTGTAGACATGATTTGGAAATTTGGGATCTTCAAATCCGGGCGATTGAGCAACAAAGACGGTTTCTTGAAGTTCTCCGTTGAGAAATGCACTCTTCACATCCATTTGATATAGCTTGAATCTTTTGTAAGAGGCATAAGCTAAGAATATTCTTATAGCTTCGAGTCTTGCAACGGGGGCAAATGTTTCATCATAATCAATGCCTTCTTCTTGTCTATATCCTTGTGCAACCAACCTAGCTTTGTTCCTTGTGATGCTTCCATTCTCGTCCATCTTGTTTCGGAACACCCACTTTGTACCAATCACTCCTTGATCTTGTGGCCTTGGAACCAAGGTCCAAACTTTACATCTTTCAAATTGGTTGAGCTCTTCTTGCATAGCCACAACCCAACTTGAGTCCTGGAGTGCTTCATCAACTTTCTTAGGTTCAACTTGAGATATGAATGCGGTAAGTGCATCATAGTTTGATCTTCTTGTTCTAATACCAGAATGCAAGTCACCAATGATATTCTGAATTGGGTGATCTCTAACCTCACGAACTTCTTGAGGTATATCTGGTTGAGTTGATGGTGGTTGTAAGTCTTCTAGTGGTACATTATTTGAGTCATCCCAGTCATAAGTGATTTGAGGGATAGGTTCTTCAACATTTATGGGTGTTTCAACTTCAACTCCATTTGAGGTAGCAGCAGATGAGGCAGCTTCTGGTGCTTCATATGAGGTAGATGGAGGTGCAGTTGAGGTAGATGGGTTTCCTTGTGTTGATTGATTTTGGGGTTGAGTTGTACCTATCTCATTTATCTTAACAAAATCATCAGCAACATTTGGAGCCATATGTGGCTCAAGGAGAGAATGTTCATCAAAAGTAACATGGACGGATTCAACTATCTTAAGAGTGGTTTTATTAAATACACGAAAAGCTTTTGAGTGTTTAGCATATCCAATAAATATACCTTCATCGGCCTTAGGAGCAAATTTACCTCGGTGTTCTTTACCGTTGTAGAGTATGAAGCATTTGCATCCAAATATCTTGAAGTATGCTATGTTGGGGGTTCTTCCTCTCCAAAGTTCATAAGGGGTTTTGTTGTAGGTCTTGTTGATGAGGGATCTATTCTGAGTGAAGCATGCTGTGTTGACGGCTTCAGCCCAAAAGTATTGAGGTAGCTTTGCTTCAGCAATCATTGTCTTTCCGGCCTCTATCAACGTTCTATTCTTTCTTTTCACTACACCGTTTTGTTGTGGAACTCCAGCAGCAGAGAAGTTGTGGTCAATACCATGATCATCACAGTATTGAGCAACACCGTTGTTCTTGAATTCTGTACCGTTGTCGGATCGAACACTAACGATGTCATCTTCTTTTTGTGTTTAGAGCTGTCTAAAGAGTGCGATCAAAATGTCATAACAATTATCTTTGGAGCTCATCATCTCGACCCACGTATATCTTGAGTAGTCATCTACCACAACTAAGGAATATCTATTTCCTCCAATACTTGCGGTAGAAACAGGTCCAAACAGGTCCATATGAAGTAGTTGCAAACATCTAGAAGTTGAAGGTGTTGTCTTGCTGGAGAAAGACGCTTTTGGTTGTTTGCCTAGTTGACATGCTGTGCACTTCTCATCGTGGTGATCAGCTACTTTGGGTAGACCACGAACTAGATTTTCTCTACCAATCTTGGAGAGGTACTTGAAGTTTAAGTGACTTAGTCTTTTATGCCACAGCCAACTATTCTCACTAACATTCTTTGCTACAAAACAGAGATTAGAAGAAATGCAAGATGAATTAAAATCAACAACATAAACATTTTTCTTACGAATCCCTTTGAGCAAAGTGACGCCGGATATGCCATCTTTGATGAGACAGAAATTTGAAGTGAAGTGGCATTGCAATCCTTTATCGCAGAACTGAGATATTGAGAGTAGATTGTGTTGTAGTCCAATAACTAGAGAGACTTCTTGGATGGTGATTTTTCCTTTACGAATGACTCCATATCCTACAGTCTTTCCTTTGTTATTATCTCCGAAGGTTACTGATGGCCCTTTTTCTTCACGGACATCTTCCAATAAGTTGATATCTCCGGTCATGTGCCTTGAACAGCCACTATCGAGATACCATAAACTTGATCTATCCTTGGAGAGTTCAGCCATTAAGCAGAGAACCTATAAAATAAACATTTAAGAACAAGGTCCCCTTTTTTTTATTCTTTTGGGTCCAAAGGGTTAGCAACTTTTGACGACCCACACCTGCCTCACAGAAGGAGGGTTACTCTTTCTGGGATTGGGTGTGAATCTCAAAAGACATTCAGCAGCCTTTTGACCATAACCATCACACACGGAACAATGGTGGAAGCCACCCAACTGAGTTTTAACAAGCTTCGTTGAAGTCTTGAGCACAACATCATTCACTGGTATGGATGAGGTCTCCTTAACAAAATTCATCCTTTCGAACTTTGCTGCCTTGCCGCCACTTGCGGTCGATGGCTTCCTTGCGGTCGCCATCTTCCTTGGTGCGGTCGATTTACCTTGCGGCAGGATGCGGTAGGGAGCGCCATCTACCTTGCTAGAGGAAGCCTCTGCGGTAGGTTCATCCATGGCAATACCTTTCATCTTGCCTTGCCAGTTTGTTTCTTAGGGTAGACATAGTTGAACTCTAGTTTCTTCTTTGGTTCTTGTCCTACACTCTTTGAAACATGATGTTTAGCCTTCGACCCTTCCAAAGTTTGCTGGGTAAATTTCTCATCTCTTTCACAACAAGATGCACATTTAAAGTTGTCATTAGTTTGAAATCCTAAGCCTTCCTTATCACCACTAGGCTTTTGGGATTCTAAGATTTGTTCCATAGTGACACGAGAATTGGTCCACTCATTAGTGATCCTTTTCAAGTCGTTTATCTCAGCGACCAATTCATCATTTTTAACTTTAAATATGGCATTTTGTTCTTCTAAGAAACGGTTTCGATCAGTAAGAGGAGTCATGCTCTTGATCTGCTCCTTAAGGAGGGTGAGTTCAGATCTTAGTAGAGATTTCTCCATCTTAAGCTGGGAAATTTCTTCAGTTGAAAGTGCTAAAGCTTCCTTCATGCCAGAAAACTTACTAATTACCTGTTCAGCTTTTGCAAACATCTTTTCTTGTTCATCGGGGGATATGTCAAACTTGACTTGAGGTGTGGTAGACAGAACTTCCTTCACTTTGGGGTTTAGTAGAGCCTTCTTTGCTGCACTAACATCACATCTTGAAAATAGAAGATCACCATTCTTTTGAACCGGAGTTAGGAATCCTTTTTCAGCAAGTTCATCGGCCGTATAACTTATCCGTTTAGGTTTTGCATTTGGTGAGCGACGACTTTTATTATCATCCTCATCATCGGACTGAACGACCAAACAAATGTGACCTTCTTCAGAATCCTCATCACTTTCATCAGAGTCTGACTCTATCTAAGTAGCTAACTCTTTTGAGGTAGAGTCTTCTTCAGCCATCATTCCCTTTTGCTTTGAATATCTTGGAGTAAAGTTACTTTTCTTCTTCATATACTCATACTTGGGAATTGGACATTCTGATGCGAAGTGACCTGGTTTCCTGCAATTAAAACAAACAAGATCTTCTTTCTTCTTGGAGAAGTTGAAGTTCTCTTTCTTCTTTGAAGGGCTGCTCCTTGAAAACCTTATTGGAGCTTTGCTTGTTGATCCGGGTCTTGCTGTTTTTCTGAACTTTTGGAATCTTTTCACGAACATAGCAAAATCATCATCATCCATATCAAGTAAATCTGATGTGGAGATTTTTGGATCTTCTTCCTCGATCACTTCTTCCTTTTGAGCAACCAACGATAAGCTCTTTGTTTTCCCTTCCATTTCAGCAATGTTGTTAAGCTTGATATCAAAGACTTTGAGGTTGGCATAGAGGCTTCTGAGAGACATGTCATCTAGTAGCTTGGTATCTTCAAGAGTGTTTCCTTTGTGTAGATATTGCGAACCAAGAGCGGCAAGAAAATTAACATTGATTTCTTTCTTGGTAAGCTTCTTTCCGAGTGCTGTATAAGTACTCACGATCTCACAATAAGGATCGTAAGTGGCTCTTAGTGATTCACCGGGTATCTTAGCAAAGTTGTTGAATCTTCTTTGAATTGCAAACTTTTTGCTTTCCTTACAAGCTTGATCTCCTTCGATGTAATCTTCAATTGCATCCCAAAGTTCTTTTGCAGTAGAACATTCCATGATCTGTCAACGCTGTGACGCACTCAAGGTACTTAGAAGTATACTTTTTGCTTTCACATCCATTCCAACCAGTCTTTTCTCTTCATCGGTCCATTCAGCTTTTGGTTTCTTGATAGTCGGATTTGCACCATTGGTTTCTGGATCCGGATTAGCTTTCATTGGGAAGTATGGTCCAATGGTAAGACAATCACCAAGTTGCTCGTCCATGGAGTAGAACTGAGTTAGAATGCTGTGCTTCCATACGTCAAAATTATCTTCGTCGAACGCTGGAACGTGAGTGAAGTTAACCGTTGCCATAGTTTTCTGACTTGCCATTTCGAATCGGCACCCAAGCTGTTAGGCTTGAAAAACAGAAGTTTTATAAAGGTGTTAGCTCTGATACCACTTGTTGGTCCCAGAGACACAACAAGGGTATGAAAAGAGGCTAGAGGGGGGGTGAATAGCCTATTTAAAATTTCAACCCTTTTTCAAAATTCAACCTTTATGCTTACACTTGAATTTTGCGGTAGATAAAAACCACGCGGTCAAGTATAAAATGTACAGCGGAAGTTTTCGTTGAAACAAGTTAAGAGTTGGTTTTGATAAGTTCAATGCGGTAGGTTTGTTTTTTTGCGGTAGGTAGTGCGGTAGATGTATATGCGGTAGGTAGTAGTGCGGTAGGTTAAGGTGAGGTAGGTTGAAAGATTGAAAATTTGTGTCTTAGAGATTTTTGGCAAATGATAAGTTAGTCAGATTTTAACTTAGGCAATGAGGTAGACAAACAAACACAATTCACACTTGTTCTTAAATCTGAAAGATCAAACACTAAAAGACAAACAAGATTAATATGAACAAGTGAAGAACAATATGAACAAGATGAACAAGACTTAAAGTAAATTTGCAGAAAGGTAAAGTGCAGTGAGTAAATGACACAATGATTTGGAAAGGTTCGATCTGTTAAAAGATCTACGTCCTTTACCAAGATGGTAAGTCTTGGATTTTGAATGGAGGATGTATTAATTCTCTTGAGTACAGATTACAAAGATGAAGAACTGAATGAACTCCTATTTTCTATGAAGAACAATCCTAGACTTAGACCAGTGTATCCCTAATGATTCAATCTATGTGATTGATCAATCGGGGTGAGTGTGTGTGTAAGAATCAAGAGCTCTTTGAAATCTATATGATTTTAGAGCCTAATGAATCTTGTGTTGAGAGGCTTGAGATTTGATCTTGAAGGTTGCTGGAGATTTGTTGAAGACTTGAAGGTTGAGTGCTTGAAGATTCAAAGGATTCTGGAAATCTTGAGTATGATCTTCAATCACCAAGAATTTCAACAGCAATTTCTCTCTTGGAATCTCAGCTTTTTTTTCAATGAAGAATTCAAGGTCTATTTATAGCCTTGAAGGAGAAACTAGCCGTTTGAATTCTTGGAGGGCAAGTTTGGAGGACAATGAGCTGTTGATTTCTAATTGGAGCTCATTCTGAGTTGTCCTTTTGTTGCAGGGTCATGGTGGTCCAACTGTACTATGATGACAGTTGTATTCAAATTTGAAATTTGAATTTGCAACGTTCTAAACTAACCAAGGTTTTGGACACAAGTGTGACCATGGTTAAGTTTGAACCAAACTTGAGTTTATTCAACTCTGGTTACATGCGGTCGCATGAGCCATGCGGTAGGCTTGCATTATGCGGTCGATGTCTTGCATGTGGCAAGCATGGAGCATGCGGTAGATAGTTTTATGCGGTAGATAGTTTCATGCGGTAGGTTGAGTACTTGCCACATATCTCCATACTTAGAAAAATTTTAGGGTCCTAATCTGCTAAGCCTAACAAACTAAAAAATGGACTATTCTAAATGAAGTACAAGTACTTCTTACAATATATCCTAAAGTCCACAAAGAGTATAATAAGGTTATGGGATCAATCAAATCTAGGTAATAGGAGAGGTTTATAATAAGCATACCCAACACCATCCACAAAAGACTTAACCTCAAATCTAGAGGTTGTATCCACAAGCATGTCAATGCTTGGGAGGGGAAAGTCATCTTTGGGACTCACTTTGTTGAGATCCCTAAAGTCGACGCAGCATCGAACCTTTCCGTTGGCCTTTTTGATCGTTACTATGTTGGAGAGCCATGAGGGGTATTCTATCACTCTTATAAAGCCGACCCGAAGCAACTTTTCAATCTCTTCTTTGACCTGCAGGGACCATTCTGGTTTGATCCGCCGAAGTTTTTGCTTAACTGGCTTCACCTCGGGGTCCACGGGGATCCTGTGTTCCACGATCGAAGCATCCAACCCTGGCATATCCTTATAAGACCATGAAAACACATCTACATACTCTTTGAGTAGCTCAACCAAAGCTTCCCTTTCGGCCCCTTTGAAGTATTCCCCAATCTGTGTCTCCTTCGGCTCATTTTCGGTTCCCAAATTTACCTTAGTCAAAACCTCTTCGGCAGCTTGGGCACGGTTTTCCTCTTGATCAAC
The DNA here is from genome assembly GCA_026119855.1 of Campanula takesimana. Classification (NCBI taxonomy): domain Eukaryota; kingdom Viridiplantae; phylum Streptophyta; class Magnoliopsida; order Asterales; family Campanulaceae; genus Campanula; species Campanula takesimana. Next base: position 86,866 of record JAOWBW010001396.1, read on the forward strand.
AACCTGCTTTGATGACTGTTTATTGTTTGGATCATTTAGTGCGTCTGCATTATTAGGTGATTAATTATTAACCATTTTCAGATTATTAGTTAATTTATCATCTAATAAGTTGGCAATGAGGGGATACTCGGAAAGGTCTATCATTTCATTCAATGCAAACGGGAATGCAATGTTGGCTACAAGTTCATAATCCTCAGGCGTGAGGCCCTCGGAGGAGACAAACTCGAATTCAAAGACAAAAGATTGGGGAGACTCAACTACATTGGATCCTATGACATTTGACTCTAGGGGACGAGGGACCAGTCCAAGTTTCGCGGTCATTTCTTCTTTGCTCGCCACCGGTCCGGAGAAGGTTACCCAATTTTTCAGAGGCATGTCCGTTGGCCTTGCAAGAGTGTGTGGGTCAAAGGTTGCAAGAGGTCCACCTTCAATCACGGCAATCATTTCCTTTTCGAAGTCAATTAGGTCAGGTACAACCAAGTCTTCTCCGAATATTCTTTGCATTACCACACCGTTCCACTCATTGCCCATAGCATCCTTGGCGGCGCCCTTAGGAACTACCTCCTCAACCTTGTATCCGCCATTTTGTCCCCAGACGGATCCCCTTTCCTTGCTATCTCCCGTCACAGACAAGGTTTCAAACTCTTTTACCATTTCGGGCACCCCCTTGAAGGTGTATTCGTGGCTGATAGTAGTATCGGTAGGATCTTTTATCTTGGGCGTATCCATAAAGGCCCTCCTCACGGGGTTTGCCACCACCCCTCAGAACCTTTTGAGATCCTCTTGCAACTTATCCTAATTGGTCATCATCGGCTCTCTTGGCTCTGGGGGTTCGACTTGAACTCCCCCCTTCACAAAGTAACGGGTCATATCAAAGGTATAAGGACGAAGGTTAGGGGTTTTAAACGGAATCCCTTGAGCCCTGGCTTGGCTTTTCTTCCGAGCCATTTCCTTATCCATCCTGAGGTCTCCGGGGGTGGGTTTGTATCCCAAGCCATGAAGCGTGTTTTGCTCTTTGATCTCAACAATCTTGTGAGTCTCTTGGAGCTTCCTTCCTAGTCCGAGCCCTGGGAGGTAGCGCATCAGACGCATCATTCTCATCGCAGGAGGAATCTTATCCTTGGTGAGCGTGAGATCTACACAACAAATGTGGGTTTTGGGTGGTACTTCTGCGAATTCGGTCAAAACCATGCCGCTTCCCTCATGCTTAATTTCTAACACAGGAATCCTATTGGTGTTGGTTCCTTCTGTGGTCACACTGTCCCCATAAATAGTTGTCAAGTTACCCCCTTGCACGTATTTCACACATTGATGGAGAGTGGAGGCGACCCCGTTGACTTTGTGGAGCCACGGGCATCCCAATAAGGCAGTGAAGGATATGGGGATGTCAAGCACTTGGAAGTCGGTCGGCATCATTTGTTTCCCAAACCAAAGGTTCAAAGTGGCCACCCCTAAGACTGAGCGGGCCGTGGAATCATAAGCTTTGACAGTGATCACGGAAGGCTTTAGGTCGGTGGTCTCAAGGCCAAGTAGATCCATCATCTTAGCGGGGAGGACATTCATGGCGGAGCCGTTATCGACCAGAACCCGAGGGAGGTGGCGATCATCCAATTGTACCGTGATGTAAAGGGCCTCGTTATGGCTAGCCCCAAACTTCGGAAAATCCAAATCTGTGAATGTGATGATATTTCCGTACTGAACACTTCCGATCATTTGCACGGCTTCCTCGGGGGTAGCTGTGGTGGGTACCATAGTGTGGGCCAAGCATTCCTCCAACTTGAGCTTATGAGGGTAGGAGGAAGGAGGGACCACAAAGATATGTTAGCTTGTGTCCTCTTAAGTTGGGCTAAGATGGGATCCTCTTCTCCGGAACCTGGGGGTTTCGCCTCGTCAACAAGAAGGGGAGGCGCTCGGTGTTCCGGTGGTGGAGGTTTCTTAGGGTTCTCCGTGTGAACTTGCCCTGATCGAGTTAATACACTCACTTCCAAGGAGTCATCGACTTTTATCATCTCATCTCCGATAGGCGGAGGGTTTTGGGTACCGTACGGCCATGCCTCCCTCCTTCACTCATTTACCGTGACCATTCGTTTTGGGGTGGATGTTGACCCACAAATTTCTCCTAGGGAGATAGGGTGGTGGTTCTGGCTCTTCCCGGCTCCCACAGTTTCACGGAGATTTTCCAGGGTGAGCATGCAACAATAATTATCTAGGAACGCTGATCCGTCAAACAGCGGCGGTGGCGGAGATAGTGGTGGCAAAGCTAAGAAATCATCCAGGGCCAAAAATTCCTCTTCTTCCAATTTCGGGGAGAAAACACAAGGAGCCACATTTGAGGATACTTCATCATCATCACTTTCACATAGGATCCGGAGATCCTTGTGAGGTAGAGAACGAACGGCATCTTTCATATGGGTGAGATACCCTTCATAGTCAATCATTTCTGGGATCTTTGTGACCTCGGACCCGTTTCGTTTAATTGTCCTCTTGCCCGTAGATGAACTACATGCCTCAATGATATGGAAGCAATCATCATGGGAAAGGCTATCCCCATTCGAGCCTTGGCTTTCGCTGTCCAACGTACTCTTAATGGACTTTTCCATCTCCTCCATGCATTGTTCAAACGTTAAATCATGTTCGGTGAGTGTTATTACGACCAATTCATCGATGTTTTGGTGGGGTACCCTTGCACTCATCACATTGGCGATCATAAAGTCGGATGGGCATCTCACATCTCCCTCTTGCACACATGCCCATAAAGCTTCCTTCCATTCTTCCCCAATCTGAGCCATTGGGACATTGAATTCCAAAAGGTTCACAGGTGTAGGCTCCTTGAACTCAATCATATTAATGCCTTGGTTGTTGGGGAAAGGGTTATTAATCACGCTCGGACCATGGGGGTGTTCAAGTTTCCCTTTGTCAATGAGGTCGAGGATGATGCGTTTTATCACGGAGCAATCATCGGTATCGTGGCCATGATAATTGTGGAAGGCGCATCTTTTGTTTTGGTCAAGGGGTTTCTCGGGATTCCTTGGCTGATAGTTGACCAAAGGTTTTACAAGGCCTTGCTTGACTAACCCTTCGAACACCTTACTCATAGGCATTCCGAAATCCTCAAACCTTACATACTGACGCCTTTCTGCAGTCCCACCCTTTTGAGAGGCTTGCCTTGAGCTTCCTTCTTGGATACTGTTAACCGTTCCCAGGGTTTCTTTCCCTTTACTGGTGGTCGGAGGGCGGTACCTATAGGAGTTTCCGCTATTTTAGGCCGGAGACTGCTCATTGAGAGCCTTCTCAAATTTGGATCCTGCGGTTACCATGGCTCGGAGATTGGGGTAGAAGTGATGGCTGATCAAAGCTCGCAGTTGGGGTTTCAGGCATGACTGAAATATATCCAACTGTTCATCCTCGGTGGGAGGATTGGAAATTTCTCCCAATTTGTAGTTCCATCTTTTGTAAAACTCACTGATCGGCTCTTCGGTCTTTTGCAGTGTGCTTTGCAAATCGGTTCGATTGGTTTCCCACTCCAAGTTAGAACGGTACTTGGTGAGGAATGCTTCCTTAATCCGGTCCCATGTGGTTCGAGACTCATCATTTAAGTTGAAGAACCATTTGAGTGCATTTCCCCTTAAGGACAACTGAAAGTGATCAGTCATTTGCTGCACGGTGCAACCCTTCGCCCTCATCGCCAAGGTGTAGGCGTTGAGGTGAGTCTGAGGACAGACGGTCCCGTCAAATTTGTCAATTTCCGGCATTTTGAATCGATGAGGGAGGGGGACGACCTTATCGGGGTCCGTGACTCCCGAGGTGAACTTCTTCTCGTTCATTCCCTCGAACCTTTCCTCCATTTGTTTCAGCTTCTCAACTATCCATCCCACTTGAGGGTCTACATGGGGGTTGGAGTTGACGGATCCCATGATTTGACTTGTCAATGGCACTGCGTTGGGAGGTGAAGTGGTGGAGGGGACTATCGGAGGAGGATTTGTAGGTGGCAGGTGGGTGTAGACATACCCTGGCGCCAGGTTGCTTGTTGGGATATATGGTGGGGTAGTTTTGGATGTTTGGGCCATCGGGTAGTAGAGTGGGTAAAGCACTTCTCTAGAGATGGTTGGCAGGGCCGGAGGCGGCAAGCCGGCAGTAGATGGGGCCAAGGGTACTTGACTGTTTGGGACCGTGTCATATAGATTGAACTCCGGTGGGTACATGGAAGCAACACTCAGTGGGACAAGGGGAACATGAGTGATGGGCACATTTTGGTGAGTGGCGGTTTGGGATGTGGGACGTGAGGTCCCCACATTTGGGTAAGTTTGAGGGGGCGGGACCCGACTGTACCCTTTAGGCGGCACATTCTCAATTCCTTCTTCGTCAGTGATTTCCACAAAGCCTCCGTCATTTTCAAACACAATGGATACCCCTTTCTGTCTCATGATCTTTGTGACCCTATTCTGCATATCCTCGAGGCATTTTCTGTCATTCTCTTCCCGGGCCCTGGTGGCCTCTAAAGCCTGTACCAACTCTTCCCTGCTAAGACCGTTCGGATCTGTGGCATTGTCACCCCCACTACTACTTCCTGCCGGGCTAGTCATTTGGAAAAACCTCAATGAAGCTGTCGATGAACTGTCCGACTCGGCACTAATCAGGCGATGACCCGGAACTCTGACCCACTTTTTATGCGCTGCGGAGAAGGAGGTTCATTTCAGACTCAGGTATGGACTCGGGTCAGTGTTTGGGGAAAACAGGCTTTAGGCTCATGCAACATGAAGGTTTATTATTATTGATTAATTATGTTCACGTTTACTTAAAACAGATTTATTCCTAACTGGTTGGAAAAGATCGCTCTTCTTTTTTGCAACTATTCTATAATCCTGGATCAGTGGAGGCCATCACTACGCCTATAGACCCCTCGTTTTTCACCTGTATTGCACGCTCCCAAGGACAGACTATCCCGGGTGAGGGTCCTATAGGGCACGCGGCTTCCACCGATCAAAAGAAATGAACCTAGGGTCTAGTGCATCGTAAAGTTCCCAATACGTGGGTCATCCTAATCATGGTTAAGCCCCAGTCGGGATCGAGACTTTTCTCCGAAGGCTACACCGAAGGCTGCACCGACATTCCGACATGAACTCATTTTGAATGAGGCGTCTCGATCCTTGACCATGGGCTTAAGGATGATCAAAATAACTCGTACATTAGGGCTCGACGACACGGTGTCACCCTATCCTTAGTACATGGCCCTTGCTAATTACGGTCATCCCTAACACACGAGTTGGAGGCTGGTTAGGCCACGCTTGCATTACATCAAGGAGTCACAACTCGGGCATTAATTTGGCCACAATTAGCTTTGAGCACGTATCAAGGATGTGGTAACGTGAACTAGACCAAAAACCAACCATAGTCACGGTATTTGTGTGTCACGGACAAGTGTGGTTGACTCGGTTCGGAAGGGAAGGTGGGATGGACCCATGCGCGCATCGAAGGGAACAAGAGCGCCCAACGAGCTGCATCGTGGCATCCACCCCGGGTTTAAATGGTATTTGGAACGTGCACGGTCAAGTGCGCGTGGTGTGAAGTCATTCTATGTTCCTTTTTTGAGTAAAAAGAGAGATTTTCAATTCGTTTTTCGATAGCATGAGCATGGCATAAGCAAGATATGAACAAGTATGAACAAGCATGGATTGAGCAATTTATACACAACAAATCAAGGAATATAAGCAAACAAAGACCAAAACTTGTACATGTACCAAGTTGTGCACAACAAAGAATTTTGAATCAAACTTTTGCAAAAGAAATATTTTACATTGAAACCCTTTTGTACAAAACAATTTGTGCACAACGAGAAGACTCAAGAAAAACCCTTACAAAAAGGATTATGCATGATGAGGTTTTGGAAACCATTTTATTGACAAAAGATCATGCATAACCAAGTTTTATTACCTTTTAAAACCAAGTTTTGGCCAAAAGAATGAAGGTAATGTGCACAAGTAAGACTGTAAATTTGGAACCTGGACAAGTAGAAGCAGAGGGGCACCCAGAATGTTGCAGCCCTGCACCAAACTGTTAATTGGCAACATTCTGGCCCCTACCCAAAGTAGCCGTACGGCTAAAGCAAGAGGGTGAAGATTTTTCTCAGTTTCTCCAACTTCTGATCATCAAGCCCCAGTTTATTGTATTTCCAGAACGTATGTACTCAAAACAGTTCAAACAGAAACATCAAACACACACAAATATGCAAGAAGTCAACTAACGGGAACGGGAGTTTGACCCACACAAGAATGCCCCCGAATCTTCTAGAAAGAAGTCCTAAAGCACTCTAATCCCCAGCGGAGTCGTCACTGTAAGGATCCCGCCCCGCGCGGAAAACACGATGGGTATGGGGCGAAACGCCAAACACGGGAACCGGTCAAATTTAACGGAGTCGCCACATTTTGTTAATTTTAAACCCAACAAAATGACAAAGGTTTGAGTTCAAAGGTTCGGAGGTCAGGTTACAACTTGGGAAGAGTTTTTACGTCCTCCCAAGTTTCCTCGGACAAAACCGAGTCTCCCTTGTTAGTTAACAAAAGTGCATGTGTGTGTGTGTGTTTTAACGGAAAATCTTTGTTTTAACTTTTTATTTATCTTTTCAACTGAAAAAGGGGTTTGTTTGACAAGAAAACAGAAGACAGAAGGGCAAAATGGTCAATCTCCCCATACGGCTAAAGTAGCCGTACGGATGTGGAGACCACTCCTGGGATTTTACAGTTTATTCAAGCAACAGTCCAGTTCCAGGCAGAAACAGAGCATTCTGCTTGAACTGGACCAAACTGTTCTGATTCCAGTTTGTTATTCCAACACAAAACAACATTAACAACTCATTCCTATGCCATTTGATCATCAAAGAACCTCCCAAAACAAGAGTTTGGGCATAATCAAAGGCAATCATGGGAGAAACATGAAAAAGGTGGCCAATATGCCCTTTTGAGCCATAGTGACCATTTGATGAGTAAAGATTGAAACTTTACCATCAAAATGGCTCTTCTAGGCAAGATTAATCCTTTAGGGACAAGAACAAACCATAAAGATTGAATCTTTATTACCCAAACTTGGGAATTTTGGGCTAGATCAAGGTGATGAGGATAAAGATTGAGACTTTATCCTCAACATGATCATCATAGCTTAAAATGAGCAAAATGAACAACAAGAGCATCATCCATGACAAGAATGTAAATGAACAATCAACAAGCAATGATCAAACTAGGTTTGAACCTCTTCCACACAAAGTATGGAGGGCACCTTTGATCATCTCATGGCTTGGACTAGGAAATATAAATAATAATAGATATATGTATATTGCTTGAATGGACAAGACTTGCAAGAATGTAAAGATCAACAATAAATGACAAGATCAACGATAAATAGAGTTCTTAGATGAAGAGAAGGGAGGGGGGAGGAGGTGGCTTTACCTATCTTGGTTTAGGCCAATCTTCCTTTCTCTCTTTCACTCTTTTTTCACTCTTACTCACACTATTCTGAGGTGAATTCGACAGAGTAGCCTTAGTTCTAATGTTTCTCCCCCCCCCCTTGAAATGATCACCAAGGGGTTCTATTTATAGGGACTGAGGGTGCCCAAACCAGCCGTACGGCTAGGCCCCTCTAGTACCTAAAGCATCCGTACGGCTCAGCCTGGCGAGCTTCTGGATTTTTTCAATTTTATACCAGAGTAGTCCTGGAATTTATAGCTTATCCTAGGGAGGTCCTGGCCTATTAGCTTATCCCTGAAACGGTGCTAAGGCTACCTCTAAAATAGGTCGGTTTCAGATTGGGGTACTTACAACTGGTATGATAAATAATGAACCTTGGCTTGTCGATAGCGGCGCTAATTGACACGTAACAGAAAATCTCTCTCTACTCCAACGTATTCGCATTATTAAGGCTAACCCCCTAGGTTTGCCAAATGGACACTATGTGGTCACCAATAAGGAAGGAGATGTTGATATCGGTACAAATTTAATTTTAAAAAATGTGTTATATGCTCCGGGTTTCAACTGCAATTTACTGTCTGTTTCTCAGTTGCTTCGTGATTCCAATGCTCTAGTGCAATTTTCTGACAGATTTTTTGTCATACAGGACTGGGACTCAAAGATATTGATTGGAGCGGGTGAACAAAACAAGGGGCTGTACTATCTGAGAAGATCAGCAGGACCGCGCATTTGCAGTGTTAAGAACTCTGGGGATTATCAATTATGGCACCAACGGCTGGGGCATCCATCAAGTAAAGTAGTTAGTTTGTTGCCTTTTATTCATCGTAGTAGTAAAAATAAAGACATCTGTGGTATTTGCTGTCAAGCAAAATAGAGTAGAGATAAATTTTCGTCTAGTGATAGTAATTCAGTTGGAATTTTTGATTTAATCCAATGCGATATTTGGGGTGATTATCGAAAGCCTGCTATGTGTGAGGCTGTTTATTTTTAACCATTGTGGATGACTGTTCTCGTGGTGTTTGGGTCTATCTTGTTCGCTCCAAAAGTGATGTCTCTCAAATCTTAAAGAATTTTTTGGTCATGGTCGAATGGCAATTTAACAAACGTGTCAAAATGGTTCGAAGTGATAATGGCACGGAATTTTTGTGTTTGACAAAATATTTTCGAGAAAATGGCATTGAGCATCAGACTACTTGTGTTCTCACCTCTCAAAAAAATGGTAGGGTTGAACATAAGCACCGACACCTCCTAAATGGGTCTCGTGCCTTAATGTTTCAAGCTAAATTACCTATAAAATTTTGGGGAGAATGTGTCTTGGCTGCAGGTTATTTAATCAATCATACGCCTTCGAAATTATTGCATGGGAAGACTCCTTTTGAAATCCTTTTGGGATACCTCCCTCTTATGAGAACATTAGGGCTTTCGGGTCTTTGTGTTATGTTCATTACTCTAGACATGACAATGACAAGTTTGCCGGTCGTAGCAGAAAATGTGTTTTTCTTGGTTATCCGTATGGGAAGAAAAGTTGGTTAGTGTATGATCTTGCCGAACACAAAACCCTTATCTCCCGGGACGTTATTTTTGTTGAGACAGAATTTCCTTTTGCCACTTTTCGAACTGATGAAACACAGGTCTATACACATTCAGATATCTTCCTATGTCCCCCCAATGATGTGGCTATTTATGATGAAGATAATATTTGTGTCACTGCTCCTGGGCTTAACCAGTTGCCTGAACAAGTGGTTGAACAAAATGTTGGGTTTCCAAGTAACATGCGCAGCGGAATTTAGCATTTAAAATTTTAAGAAACCCAAAGCCATGGATCCGTTCATATGATTAAATCAAATACAACATAAGAATAAAGGAATAAACTAACCCTTGATGGCTATCAAATTCTCTTGGTCTTTGGTGGAGGTTTGAAGACTTGATCACGATCACAAAGCTTGAACACGAACTTTGAAGATAATGATTTTCACCCTCTAGCGGTATCCACACTTCGAACGAATATCAAAGGAGCTTCTTTGATCTTGGTTGCTAGACCAAATTGTGAAACACTTTTTCACAATCAAAAGAACTATATGGAATTTATTTTATGTATTATTTTGTTCCTCAACCAAGAATGTCTTGGAACAAAATAAACCCTCTCTCAAACTCTTTGAGACTCACAAAATCATTAGCCTAGAGTGCTGGCCGAATTTGGTCTTTTATACACAAGTATGACCTATTCCAAATAGGAAACTTGTGTCAAAATCCTTCCAAAATTCGTTTCCAAATCAAATTAGGAATCTGCCACCCGACAGCACTGTGCGGCCGCCCAAAATCATCTGTGCGGTCGCACAACTATCTGAAGCAAAACTGGTACAAAACTGTCCTAAGTGTGCGGCCGCCCAGTCAATACTGTGCGGTCGCCCACTCTTCAGAATGTCCAGAATTTCCAAAATTCCAATATAGTCCTTTTAAAAGATTCGTTCTATTGTGTGTGACCCTCTAGGATTATACTAAGTTGGCAATGAGCTCAAACATGATCCCATAAGATATGATTAGGTTCTAGCAAACCGTCATACCTACCCAAATAGTATAACTAGATACAAGTTCGCATTCCTTTAGAATACTCCCTCCGTCCCACCGAAAATTGCAAAACTTACCAAAATGGGCGTCCCATAGAAATTGCACATTCCATAAATGGAAAGTTTTTAATATTTTTTAATTAGTGGGTCCCACTTCTCATACTCACATCCACTAACCCACTAACTATTCTCTACCCCACTTTCTCTCTCCCACTCAACTATCAACACTCACAACACATCACCTTTTTCACTTTTCCCTTAATTCTTGTGCCATGATTTTTTTTTGCAATTTTCGGCGGGACGGAGGGAGTATGTCACAATCCCTTTGTCCATGATGTCATTGAACACAAGTCATGGTCAAACAGTCAACTTGTTTTGTTCAATACTTTCTCGATTCCGAATATGTTGATAATCCAAATGACATTGATCCAATCAATTCATCTGAGTCCGGCCGAACATTTCATCAACATCATTCCTACGAGTGGCCCAAGCTTGACATCTCTCCGAGGAGGGACAAATCCATTTAGCTTATTATTCTTCCCAACGGGATTCCGATTATGCCAATCATACCCTTTATAACTACTCGGTTAAAAGTAGCGTTTGAATATGTCAAACATAATGTTCATCAAGTGGAAGACTATAATAACTTCATGTCTAAGGATTCAAATGACATAACTAATATGAGATATATGTACGACATAGACCATGACATAAATCTCATAGAGCGGGTCATGTCCAGTACCTTGTTCCAAACAAGTACCCATAAATCTAACATGATCATCCCATGATCATTTAGCCTTTATACTAGTGCTTAACAAGTACTAGGGACGGAGATTATTATAAGTAAACATGAACAACAATAATAATCAAAACATCTCTTTATTGATATGAAATAAATGATAACAATTACAACGTTTATTAAACGTGCCTAGGGCACCACTACCAACACAAAAGACTGATCCGATGCAAGATACTTTCTATCTTCTCCTTTGTCTGACCATTTGACTGAACAAGTGCCTGCCCAAGTGACTGAACAACAGGTTTATCAAGTGTTTGATTTTCCAATTGTTGAAGCACTTTCAGAAACTCAGCCTGTTGGCACTGTAAATTTGGGAAGATGACAGCGAGCTCGGGTGCCCTCTACAAGATACCCATCGATGGAGTATGATCTTTCTTCTTCTCAGATTAGAACTGCTAAAGATAGCCCCCAGTCTCGTTCACCTTCCCAACTCAATTCTTCAGGTACTCGTTATCCTTTATCACATTTTGTCGATTGCACTAAATTCTCTATGGCACACCGTTGTTTTCTGGCTGTTGTTGATTCAGGAACTGAGCCTAAGCATTTTGGAGAAGCTGCTACATCTCCTTTATGGCGTGAGGCCATGAACAAGGAGCTTGATGCTCTTGATCAGAATGGTACGTGGGATTTGGTAGATGCTCCTATTGGCAAGAAATTCATTGGCAAAAAATGGGACTATAAGATCAAGTACAATGATGATGGGACAGTCGAACGCTATAAGGCACGGTTGGTAATTTTGGGAAACCAGCAAGTTGAGGGCATCGATTTTAAAGAGACCTTTTCACCCACGATTAAAATGGTCACCGTACGGGTTTTTCTCTCCGTTGCAGCAGCTCGCGAATGGGAGCTTCATCAGATGGACGTTCACAATGCTTTTTTACACGGAGATTTAAGCGAAGATGTTTATATGAAAATTTCTTTGGGACACCCTGCAAACTCAGAAAGTCATTGTACGGTCTTCGACAGGCACCTCTTTGTTGGTTTGCTAAACTTTCCCTGGCATTGAAGACGTATGGGTTTATTCAATCATGCTCCGATTACTCTCTTTTCTCTCTCAAGACTTCCGCTGCTAATATTCATGTACTTATGTACGTTGATGACTTGGTTATCGGGGGTAATAATTCGGATGCTATTTCTCGCTTCAAAGATTATCTTAGTCGTTGTTTCCACATGAAGGATCTCGGACGTCTTAAGTATTTCATGGGCCTTGAAGTTTCCCGACACCCGACAGGTATTTTTCTTTCTCAACGTAAGTACACACTTGATATACTTTCTGAGGTTGGAATTCGTGGTGCTCACCTAGCCTCTACTCCTATTGAGCAAAACCATTGATTGGCATTAACCGACAGTGCTCCTTTATATAATCCTGAGACTTACAGGCGTTTGGTTGGCCGTCTTATATATCTTACCATTACACGCCCGGAGCTCTCATATAGTGTGCATACTCTTGCATAATTTATGACCAATCCTAAGCTGGAACATTGGAAAGCTGCTTTACGGGTTGTTCGTTATCTTAAAACTCATCCTGGACAAGGGATTTTATTGAAGGCACAATCGGATTTATGACTTCGGGCCTACTGTGATGCTGATTGGGCAAGCTGCCCTCTTACACGTTGGTCTCTTACCGCATACTTTGTTTTTCTTGGTGACACTCCCATTTCTTGGAAAACAAAGAAACATACTACTATTTCTCGGTCCTCGGCTGAGGCCGAATATCGTTCAATGGCTAGTGCTATTTGTGAGCTCAAATGGCTTCGTGGTCTTCTCCTTTCATTCGGCGTCCAGCACGATGTTCCTATGCTTCTGCTTTGTGATAGCCAATCCGCATTGCATATGGCTCAAAATCCTGTCCATCATGAACGAACGAAACATATAGAAGTTGACTGTCATCTTGTTCGGGATGCTGTTCAGACAGGTGACATCACAACTCGCTATGTTCACATGTCTTCACAACTTGCTGATGTTCTTACCAAAACGTTGGGTAGTCGGCAGTTTCATCATTTACTTGGCAAGTTGGGTGTTTGTGACCTACACGCTCCAACTTGAGGGGGGTGTTGAGATATGGCCGAGATATGCAAATATCTCGCCAATATCTTGGTTGTTATTCTTTGTATTTATCTTTCCTATTTTGATAATTGTAAATGGAGTAGGGGATATTATCAATATTTCGGGTAGCATAGTTTTAGGGATTTGATAGGAATCATCCTGTATATATACATGATGTACACGGCCTTTGTGATCAAGGAAAATCATTCTAAGTTTTCCTCCTATACACGGTTTCACCTATTCAGAAATGAGTTCGATTGATCTAGTGGTAATGAAGGAGGAGGGTTGTTGGACAAAACATGTCTCGATTGATGTAAGCCTTCTACACGTTTGGGAAGCGATTGGTGTTTGGAAAAACAACATACTTCTTGTGCAAACAGAGGACAAGACGGTTTTATACGATCCTAGATAGTACTCATGAAACTATAGAGCCTGACATCCACCCGCAACAAAAAAAATGTGGGGGCGTCTTAGGGTTTTCATTTAAAACGAGAGCTTAGTTTCACTCAAGGGATCAAGAAACAATAATATGAGCATCTCAGATCTCATCCAAGATTTACTCACAGACCAACAGCAGTGACTAAGAAGGATAAGAATTCCATTGTAGAGGTTAGAGAGTTGGAATTAATTTGTTTTGATCAACATATATACTAACCTCCGTCCCAGCTCAATGTGCATTTTCACTGTTCATTTGGTCCATTCAATCAAAGCTTTGACCATAATTTTATGAAAATGTAGATATTCATATGCAATTTTAAAACATGTTATTGTTTCATCGTTACGAATAGTATCAATAACATTTTATAGAATTGCATAGAGATATCTAGATTTTAATAAAATTATGGTCAAATATCAATTGAATTGACCAAAAAAATCAAACAGTGCACATTGAGCTGGGACGGAGGTTAGTACTCATTATTATTATTATAATTATTATTATTATTTATGTTTGTTAATGTTCTTCATGAATCATGAGCTTGATGACCTTTGTTAATTTATTGACAATCGCCTAAGAAAATTTCTTCATTTGATACCTCAATTGTCTATTTCTCTATTTCAGTTACTAACTAATTCTAATTCATATCCTAACTTCCTTCTCGCCTTCTCGGCCTGATGTCTTTCTTGAAGTATGACAAATTTAAACTTGTTACCGCCACCCATGTTTCTCTTATACGAACAAAAACACCAATCACATCCCTGTACTTTCTGAACATACTTCGTAGATCTCCTATTCTTTTTCTTTTTCTTTTTCTTTTTCTTTTTCTTTTTCTTTTTCTTTTTCTTTTTTTTCACAAGTGTTAGATTTGTTAAGCTCTCCCAGGCCGACACTTGAAATCTGAACTTTCAGCCTTATCAAACTTTTGAACATAGTTCAATTACCGAGTCCCTTACCTTCTGTAGCTTGGCAAATTGTTATGGCGACCTACTAATTAGATGCTTCGACGCGAATATTGTTGGGGGGTTGGGGGATCTTCACATCCACTAGCCATACTAGCAGTCATCAATATGGAGAAAATAATCAACACATGAAATAATAATATGAAAGAACAAATAACACCGATGTTTGATAACCCAGTTCATCAACACATGACTACATCTGGGGGCACTTAGCCAGGATATCATTATAATAATATATGTAAAGATTACAACTTTAGCACATGCGCTCACATAGATCTAGCATGGCTACTCTCCAATAATAATCTCTCACCTATACATTATTATCTCCCCTCCCCAAGAACATACAAACATAGTCATGGCCGGGTTGTAGGATCGCCTCTCATGGCTCTCCTAGGCCTCCGGCCCCCTCCTATACACTATTTTGTATCTCTCTCTTGATATCCTAAATTTCTCCTACACAAAGTAAAGTACTAAAAAATAATGGTGTCAGTCACAATATATTTATAGGGATACAAAACCTAATCCTGATCAAAACCTAATTTACTTGGAGTCCCTGAGACAGAATGAGTATATTTCCTTATTGATAAAAGGAAACAAATTCCTTTTATTTCTCTCCAAGGAATCCAGCCACGTGAAGTTACTTCCAAGAAAGAAACACGTTCCTTTTCCAAGTCAACTCCTCCTTTACGCCAACTGTTTCCGCATCTGCTTAAGCGGGCGGTCGCCCGTCCCCTCCTAGGGCGGCCGCACACTCCATCAGTCCCATGCTCGGATTTTCTGCTCCTTCTCCAACTTTGGTTTTGACCTCTCTCCTTGGTTTTGACTCCATTCCCAACAAATATAATCCTTGAGAAAATAAATCAAATTACATGATTCAGTAGTAAATCAATAGCAACACCTGATTCATCAAAATCTGGAATTTTTGGATGTCATTTCGTAGAACTTTCACGAATTTCCATATGAATTTCATATGGTATGTATCCGCTGTCATTTTTTTAACTCTTACTGATTTTCATTTTCAATCTCAAACGTAAAGCACCCCTTCAACCATTCGAATCAAAGGTCCGTTTACTGATTTTCATTTTCAATCTCAAATGCAAGCCGCCACCTTAACTATACGAATCAAACGTCTTACTTTGATTTTCAATCTTAAATGGAACACACCACCTTAACTTTACGAATGAATCCAAAGGCGTATATCCTGCACATCTATCTTAAACTCGCGAACAAAATAATAACTACAACATGGGATACAAGAAACCTACAACAAAACTAGACAAAATGATGGCGCTCAAATAAAAATTGATAAACCCAAAGCAAACCAAGTCATTTTTGCACAAAAAAAACACAAGTCATAATAAGCATAACTGGATGATGAGGCGGAGCAAAATGCATCCACGGTATATTTTCTAAACCAAGTCATTTTTTTACATATCCTAACGGTTCTTGATCAAAACCAGCAGATTACCATCATCAACGCTATAGTTATGAGCACCAATATCTCAGCCTTGCTAATCATTGTAACAAAAGGAAAACGAGCTTACAATATCAAAACAAATTAGGAGATGGATCTTCAAACGCCAAAAAGACTTTCAATGCAATGAAATGTTTTGAACCATGAGAAATCTCTAAAATTATCGCTGGAGAGCTTCGCGGTTGTCTTATCGATGAAGTTATAAGCTAGAAGATTATTTCCAAGTGATAGGACGAGGGTCGGATCTACTTCATCTTTCTCTTCACGTAGAAAACGAACATATCTGTACTGCTTCACTGAGTTGTTGCCTATATTAATGATTATTTCTGGAAAATCAACCGCTATGGCTTCAAGATCTACTTTGTACTTGGCGACCCAACTTGAATCCTCCTCATTTAATTTGTACACATCAAAAACACGCTGGCGACAATATATTGACTCGACAGGCTGAGCAAAAATCAAGTGCAAATGACCTCAGCATTCTCCAAAATACATAATATGATTATATGTGGCAGTGTTGGAGCAATTATCTCATATTGGGAATTAACTAGTCAATGCCTGACTATATAAAGATCCAGGGCCACTCCTCCCATTGCCAATTGGTTTTGGGATGGAACCTTAGACTTTATCATGGTATCAGAGCTGGCCCTTTACACGTGGCCCACAATGATCTAGCCCCATGTCACCCAATTATATGTCCACGCGTAAGTGTTGGAGCAATTATCTCATATCGGGAATTAACTAGCCAATGCCTAACAATATAAAGATTCAGGGCCGTTCCTCCCCTTGCCAATTGGTTTTGGGATAGAACCTCAGATTTTGAGAATTCTTCGTCATCTCCAAACGGTTATGAACCGCTAATGACGCGAGATTTAGAAGGATCAAAAGCTAGATATAAGTGACATATTTACGCGTGTCTATAGAATCATGAACCGCTAATTCGTTGTACTTCCTAGTGGAAGGATTACAAACATAAAATCTATATCGTTTTGGATCGTCTTTGCTAAAGGAATGATTAATAGACCTAAATAACAGCAACCCGTTACATGAGCTTTCCAAGGATAAACAATCTAGACATGAGTTTTGCATATTGTGTCAAGAAGATTAAGGTTGTCTCCCTTGAGGTGAAGGGCTTTGTCGGCAAAACCTACAATGAACAAGAGAGGGTAATTTGTTGATTTTCGTAAAGCGTGGCGTTGGATGAAGTTAGGATGATTGAGTAGAGAGTTCGATTGTTTTGACACGGATCAAAAACGAAGGATAGATTTTACGGGGAGATAGAGGGAGAACTCTGTCATGATATGTTCAAGCCTCATATATCCCACATCAACTTGAAGAGAAAAAATTGATAAGCTATATAGATTGGATAACCTTACCACAAGGCCTTTTTTAAGGGGATGAGGACTCAATTCTAATATGGTATCAAAGCCGGCCCAAGTTGATGATGGGCTTGAGTTAACCCGTAATGCCGGCTCCCACATCAACTTGGAGAGTAAAATTGATAAGCTATATAGATTGGATAACCTCACCCCTTAACAAGGCCTTTTAAGGGGATGAGGACCCAATTCTAATATGATATCTTCAATGTAGCCTATAATCTCTAGTAAAGATGAAGAAGATAACATGATTATTTTCGAGTAGGGTTTAGCCTTCATAGAACTTAAGAGGTACGTATATAGTTTTCGAGAAGTTAGTAGCTAGGTAGAATTCCTATATACTACAGAGTACAAGAACCCTATAATCAATACTCCCTCCGTCCCACCCGAAATAGAATTCTCCCTCCCGAGAGGATTAATGAAAAAGTATCAGTGGAGTATGTGTTGTGAGTATAAAAAGTGATGTACGAGAGAGTATGTGGGTAGGGAATATTAAATGAAAAGTTGTTGTGAATGTGAAAGTGGATCCTACTAAATAAAATATTCTATTTTAGGGTTGTCCTAATTCGAATTGGACAGCAAAAAGAGAAATGTGTCCATATTCGAATGTGAACGACATAAACTGACTTGGGTAAAAGGGACCCATATGCTCTGGGCCCATACACCTAAAAGGCCTATACCGAGAGGCCCATTCACCAGAAGCCTATGTTATAGGCCGACATCAATCAGGCCGAGCAGACAGTCCTTGCCTAGGCTGAACTCGAGAAGCCCAATCCCTAGGCGGCCTCCATGACGAGTCGAATTAGATGACGGGCTGAGATGTACCATAGACCTTCCATTACCATAGGGAGTCCACTTACGGAGTTTGATTACAACTCTAACAGTGAAGATCCTTATCTAAACAAGGATATCTCTTCTACAAGATAACTGGGATACCACTCATCCTTATCCGGAGTCTATCTCCAAGGAATACGAGTCCCTCAACAATACGGGCTCCCTGGCTTTCCTAACAAGTCAGGACTCATTCACCCACGCCTATATAAACAGGTCCTCACAACAGGAGACGGGTAATGAACTCTTGGCTCTAAACTAGTCAATTGATTTCTCTATTCGTTCAAACCACCCGTATTCTTACTCTCACGCCGAAGGGCCTTCGCCGGTGAAGCTCCGACGTAGTTTACGTTTGTTCATTGTGCGCAGATCCGAACAGGGAAGTTCTCATTGCTGGATTTATCCGAACCGTTAGACGAAGGGCTGATCCGACACGTTTTTGGCAGCATCAGTTTGGTTCCATTGCCGGAAAACGTCGTTGGAGAATCTCTGTTCGGAAAACCACTAGTTTCCCCATGTCTGAAACTCGCGCCGACGGCCGGGAAGATAGCGTTACACCGGATGCCAATCTTAACCCGCCACCACCTAACGTGGCAAATAACAACACTCTGAATCAAGGCCTCCCTCCTCCGCCAAAGGGGCCGGGATGTACACCCGTTCCAGAGGGCCGGCGCCTGAAATTACTCACCAGTATGGACGGCGGAGACGAACGATGTCCCTTCCTCAGCTTACCGAGGCTGGCCCTTCTAGGCCGGCACCAATTGATCGGAGGGCATTATTACATCAGAATCTCTCAACCCTTCAGCAACTAGCTGATGCTCAGAGGGCTCTTCTAGAATTTGACCCTGATCATTCCTTGGCACCCTTCACCCAGCCCTCTGGCACAAGAGGAGCTTTGGGAGGCGGAGAAAGGAGTGACCGAAGGGGGAACCCACGCACTGATGATAGACGTCATCAGGAACCGCGTGATGCGCCCCCAGGGAATCGAGTTGCTCCACCAAGCCGACTAGAAGGTCGACTTGGCCCAATTAATCCCGATGGAAGAGATCTGAGGGATCAGATAAACCGTAGGAGAGAAGAAGAGGCAGAATCTCCAGATGTGAGATTTCTAGGAGAAAGGCGGCGATGGAAAAATCAAGATCAAGTCCCACCCAGACAGGAGCCACCTCGACGTACTCCTCCGAGACGACCTCGTGATGATCCAGACACAAGCCGAGTTGTTGGGAGGGGCCGAGACAGAGAAAGAGACAGGCCGAGAAGCTCCCATCGCAGCTCAGGATTCAGTGAGCAGATCATATTGGATTTGCATGAAAGGATGGACAATATAGAGATGAACCAGGGTCAGAGAAAGCCGAAGACCGACTATGAAGCAATGCGTCTGTTTGCTCAATGGATAAAGGATTCTCCACCTAATCCCCAGTTGAAGCTTCCTCACCTGGACAAATATTCTGGCAGTTCTGATGCCATGGACCACCTCCAGTCTTTCGAAGGTATGATGGCCTTGGTTTCCAACAAAGACGACATACTTTGCAAGGCCTTCGCTAGTACGTTAGTTAGAGCAGTCAGGTCTTGGTTTATGGACCTAGAGAGAAAAAGCATCAACTCCTTCTCCAAATTGAAGTCAAGTTTCCTAGAGTATTTCGCCACTGCCGGGGCTAGAAAGAAAAGATTGTCAAACCTGGCAAACATAGTTCAGGGAAAGAGCGAATCAACTATGGACTTCTACAATAGGTTCAGAGACTTGGCTGACTCAATAGAAGAGAGACTCACCGACAGGGAGATCATAATGTGCTTCTATAATGGACAAAGATCAGATGAGCTCACCTATGAATTGTCGGTAAGAGAACCTCTACAAAATCTGAGCTATACCAGATGGCCTATGCACCAGCCACTGCTGAAGAAAAAAAGAAACTGATGTCCGGATACAGAGATCGAGACCGAGGAAGGAAAGGCAGACCACCCACTTCTGACTCGGCCCAAGGTAACAATGGAAGTGGAAATCGGGGGAAGAATAGAACGAGACCGACCGAGGTCTTTACCCCCCTTGCAAAGCCGATTTCCGAGAACATAAACTGGTGAATCTCCCAAATCCAAAACCCCTTAAAGATAACCCGAAGTTCCCAAAGGACACAAGTAAGTACTGTGCCTACCACCGAGATAACGAGCACGAGACGGACAATTGCTTTGCCTTAAAGAAAATACTACAAAGGTGGGCCGATCAGGGGAAACTAAATGAATACTTAGCAAAGAAAGACAACAAACGTCCAAGAGAGGACGAGACGATGGATGATCGCGAAGATAGACCGCCCCGGGCAAAGCTGATTGGAGTGATAAGGGAGGAAATTCCTTCAAATACCAAGCTCAAAGAACAGATCTACGAGCTAAGCAAGGTTTACATATCCCCCTTGGATTCACAAAGGAGAAGAGGTGATTAGTTTCTCTCCCAACGAACTAGCCGGGAATAGGGCCATAAGAGAACAGCCACTGGTCATCACGGGCATAATAGACAACTGTGAGTCAGATAGGCTCCTAATTGACTCGGGGGCCGCCAAGGACGTGCTCTACTACAATACTTTCAAAGAGATGGAGCTCTCGTACACCATGCTGACACCGTACAACGGAAGGCTCGAAGGGTTCACGAACCACATAGCCGAAGCGAAGGGAACCGTGGACTTAGTACTAGAAGGTTGTGACTTCCCTTACAGGACATCGGCCACAATTACATTTATAGTTATGGATTTGGCAAGTGATTACCACGCCATCTTGGGCTCTCCTAGCCAAGGAAAATTAGGAATGGTTGCCTCCCTCCCCCACCAAAGGGTGAAGTTCCCGACCCCGGCAGGTATAGGCTGCGTCCCCGGTGCCTCTAAACATTTCTTGGAACACGTGATGAGGTCCAGGAAGGCGAAAACCAAGATGGAAATAGATACTCCAGAAAAGAATATAACTATATCAAAGTCGACCACGGTCACAACATCAGCACCCCACATCGGCGTGATAATAGTAGACATGCCTGAGGAATGGGTCGTACTGGATGATGATAATGCCATGACAGAGACCGAGGTGACATATGGATTGGATGGATTCGGCTGTATCTCTATGAACACAGCTTCGGACGACCCGAGTGGTTCAGACCTCATCCTC
The DNA here is from genome assembly GCA_026119855.1 of Campanula takesimana. Taxonomy (NCBI): domain Eukaryota; kingdom Viridiplantae; phylum Streptophyta; class Magnoliopsida; order Asterales; family Campanulaceae; genus Campanula; species Campanula takesimana. The sequence goes on from JAOWBW010001396.1 coordinate 107,958, forward strand.
GTCCCAAGCTCGGGGGCCACAATACCCGACCCAATGGATGCTGAGATTGACAGACTCCTAGATATGGAGAATTTGAGCCTAGAAGGCAAAGACAAGGAAAAAGTAAAGCAAATCATTGTGGAAACCTTGGAGTTCAGGGACGGTCCCGAGTTGAGACCAGTTGACCAGCTAGATGAGGTTGTCATCAACCCTGACTACCCAGAGCAGAAGGTACGAATTAGGAAACAACCCCCCCCCCGGAAGAGAGAGAAGAGCTTATCAACCTGCTCAAAAACAACCTAGACGTGTTCGCATGGAGAGTTGAAGACATGGTTGGAGTCAAAGAAGCCATCGCTCTCCACAAACTAGAGGTAGACAGTTTTTTCAAACCAGTCAAGCAGGGAAGAAGGGTCTTCTCCATAGATAAAGAAAAGGCAATCGAGATCGAGGTGGATAAATTGATGAAGGCCGGGATCATCCGAGAAGCGACATACCCCGAGTGGCTAGCTGATGTCGTAATAGTGAAGAAACAAAACGGAAAGTGGAGAATGTGTGTCGACTTCACAGATCTCAACAAAGCTTGCCCAAAGGATAGCTACCCCCTACCCAGGATAGACAAGTTGGTCGACTCTATTGCTGGACACCAAACCTTGAGCTTCCTAGACGCTTATTCTGGTTACCACCAAGTCAAGATGGCCGAAGATGACATCGAAAAGACGCCTTCCAAGCAGCAGGAGGGATCTATTGTTATGTGATGATGTCATTTGGCCTCAAGAATGCCGGCGCAACTTATCAGAGGATGGTGAACAAGGTGTTCAAATCCCAGATCGGCAGGAACATGGAAGCCTATATTGACGACATGGTAATAAAAACCAAGTCAGGAAGCCACGTCCCGGACCTGGCGGAGACTATAAAAAACCTAAAAGAAAACGACATGAAGCTCAACCCAAGTAAATGTGTTTTTGGGGTCACGGCGGGGAAGTTCCTCGGTTTCATGGTCTCCCAGCGAGGCATCGAGGCAAATCCGGAGAAGATCCAGGCCCTAGTCGACATGAAAGAGCCGACATGTGTAAAAGAAGTTCAAAGGTTGAATGGAAGGGTGGCCTCCCTGGGAAGATTTATCGCTAAGTCGGCAGAAAAGTCGTTACCATTCCTCAAGGCTCTAAAAAGAACTAAGGACTTCTATTGGACCCCAGAATGCTCAGCATCATTCCAGCAGATAAAAGAATACCTGGGTTCACCTCCATTACTTAGCAGTCCGATTATGGGAGAGACACTCTCCGTATTCCTTGCGGCAATAGACAGAGCCATGTCTAGGAGGGCCTTCGCCGGTGAAGCCCCGGCGTAGTTTACGTTTGTTCATTGTGTCGCGCCCCGACCCGTGGTCCTACTTGGCCCCACGTCCGGGACACGCACGGAAGACGTCATAAAACATTTTTAAGAAAATTTTTCAAAATATACTTTCTATAAAAAGGTTCACACAACCAACTCGATACTAAAACATGACTTCAAGTCACCAAAACAACCTTTCGCAAACAAGTACTAAGCCACTTGGCTACAACTACGAACTGTACTTACTTATTTACAAACACGAACATCTACTAAAAGAGATGATACAAACCAAGTCACGGGTACACTACCCAAAAGGTATTACATTTACATAATGTATCCTTTACTTACACAACTTTCCCAAAATGTCTTACCCAAAGATCTCCTCGACGTCCTCCCTTTATGTGTGAACTATCCCCTGGGCTCCTTCTTATCTAAAACGGTAAACAAATAAAGGGTGAGAATAAATCTCAGTAAGTTACTAAAATGCAACTACATTACATGCTAATATGATAACCATAAAGGAACAATGCCCCAAATGATCATATAACACATAGCACATAATATGAGAGGCTCCCTATCGCCAACCGTCCCATACCGGTTGGAAATAACGACCAACTCATCATGCAACACATAAAGCGGAAATGAACACTCATACATGGATACTGAGCCAAGGTTCTCAAACCAAACCATAGCCATCTGAGAGGCATCAACTGAGCAGCATCGAAGAGCTGAAACGGGTTCCGGAACCAAACAACAACAACAACAACGGGGAAAATGACACAAAGTCATAACCCAAAGTGCCCAACCTTTGGCCTAAGGAAGGGGGTTAAAAATGGGAAACCAATGATAGGAGCCTTATAATGTACTTGGCTCGTGAGACCATTATAATCCCTATCACTGCCCAACACACACAAAAGTACCAGCTGGACTTTACACGCAAGCACCATATAAAAATACTTGCTTAAACAACAATCAGGGACAATGATTCCAATGTAGGGAATCATGCCAAACACATCAAGAAGATGAATCCTTCAACACATCACAAAGTGTTCAACAATGCTCACTTAATCCATTACTCACATTTCACAACACTTGTGTTCACAAAGGAACCAATTCTACCACTTTAGTGATCCACAACAATCATCTAAGTACTTTAGGACACTATCCAAAAACTAGACCAAGATGGACCTCTAAATCCCTTGGTTTGAAAACTCTCAACTTTTTCAGACAACTGGGCGGTCGCCCAAACAGGGCTGTGCGGCCGCCCAAAATGCCCTGTCCCAAGAGCAAAACCCTTCAGATAGATGTGCGGCCGCACGCCCATTTTTGGGCGGCCGCCCACATCACCCGACAGGCCTAAAAACTTAACCAAAGTTCACTCCTTTTTGTTTCACAACTCAAAATTGCTAAGACTTATAACCCTTGACATCTGCACTTACACAAAGGCTAAAACTTAGCCTAAAACAATACTAACACCCAACAATACCAATTCCATACTACTCCCTTTGTCCCAAATTTACAAGTATAAATAAAACATACCAAAACATTGTTTTATCACATATAAAGCATATAAAGCATACTTATGACCATTTTAACATTTAAAGGGGGATTAGTAACTTACCTATTTTCCGAAAAAGATGTCAAGAAAAATAATATGGATCGGTAGATGTACTCTATTCAACACCCTGAACATTTATATATTTTTAGATTTGGAAATGGAGTAGTAAATTAAAAGAAGGAAAATTACTAAGAACAAAACCCTCACCTAGCTTCTTCTTCTTCAATGGAGGATTTGAGATTTTGGGAAAGAATGAAAGTGTGTAGGGTAAAACGCAGGGGAGGGGAAGTGAAGAAGAGGTCATATGAAGAAGAGTTACCCAATTCTCTCAAATCAATCATCCAAGTTTTAGTTTTAACAATTAAACCCCTCAACACCCACTTTCACTAAAGCCCCCATATAATTCCACTAACTCAACTAACTCCCCAAATAAACTTTACTACTAACATTTTAACTAACACAAATAGTCAAATAAAATGTGCAATTCATATAAGATGATGCAACACATAAAATGCACACAAAATTTTAAATAAAAATTATCAAAATATAAAATAAATATTAAAATAAATAAACGGATTTTGGGGTCGTTACACATTGTGCGCAGATCCGAACGGGTAAGTTCTCATTGCTGGATTTATCCGAACCGTTAGACGAACGGCTGATCCGACACGTTTTTGACAGCATCAGAATGGGAGTATATTAAACCTGCCGCTGTCTTGTGGTATTTGATATTCATATGGTTTCGTTGAAGATTAAGGAATTGCAAACCCAGTTGATGTCTTCTATATGTTATTAATACTTACTCCTTCCGTCCCAGAGTAAGAGTCCTACCCCCAAATCTCACGCTTATTAAGAAAAGTGCTTAAAGATGAATAAACAATTACAAGCGGGTAGAAATCAGAAGAGAGAGAGTGTAAAATTGCATTCTACTCCTATAGGCCAAGACACACAAGGAGAGGTTTTTCTGTAAATATATCAACTTTATAATGGCATATGTATAAAAGACAATATTCAAATTTTGCCATTTTAGGAATAGGACTCTTACTCTGGGACGGACTAAAAAGGAAATATGACTCTTACTCTGGGACGGAGGGAGTATTACATTACACTATATAATTAAATGAGTTGTGAGTATTAAAGAATATTAAATATTCCTAGCACATATTGTAATTACCAAACATAGAGATCGTATCTTGTACATCAAGTTAGATTATTCTAGAATATTAGTTTCCTTATTGTATTAGTTTTCCTAATTAGATTAGGACTCTAGAATACTCATTGTAACCCTATATATATATATTGCTAGTATCGATAATACTTGAGTCATTCATACAATATTATTCGAGTCTCTCATATCAATTATCTCTCTCCATGTATGATTGGCTCCGACTATCTCTTTCTCTAATCCTTAACATGGTATCACAGCTATGATCCATAAAGGGACTTCTCCACCAAACCCTATGAGCCGCCCCATACTATCTCCACCACAAAGCTTCCTCCAACCACCATACAAAACCACTACGGGAAAACTTTCCCCACCATTGCCACCATATCACCACCACAAAAATCAAGAAAATCCGGCCAAAACCATATTTTTTTCTTCTTTATTAAACTAGCTAGCTTCCGCAAATCACGTTACCTGGGCAATACCCAAAAGGCCAAAACCCCTTCTCCCCAAACCAATACCCACAGGCCTACCCCCTTCTCAACCACCAATTCTTTTTTTACCGGATATCTTCATCCTTTAATCTGCTTTTCCCCGTGAAAGAGAAAGTCATCCCAAGTTGCCAAATACTTTCTCAATTTTTTTTTACTTTTTCGCCATGTGTCTCTGCCCTCTGTACTATTGTTCTCTCCCTCCCTCAATTTTTTTCCTTGTTTTTTCCTAAGCCTCCACAAACACCAAAACCAAACTTTTTTTTCTTAATACCCGACTGAACCTACCCCTACCCCCGACCGGCCCCGTCTCGCGACGTAAAAGTGCCAAAACCCGTCTCGCGACGTAAAAGTGCCAAAGCCCGTCTCGCGATGTAAAAGAGCCAAAACTTTGCCTTAGTAGCACTCATTTTTTGCCTTAGTAGCAACCGTCTTTTGCCTTAGTAGCACTCATTTTTTGCCTTAGTAGCACTCTTTTTTTTTTTTTTTTTTGCCTTAGTAACAATCGTTTTTTGCCTTAGTAGCAACCGTCTTTTGCCTTAGTAGCACTCAATTTTTTTCCCCTTCGGCTTAACAGCCCTCTTTTTTTTTTCTTCCGGCTTAACAGCCCTTTTTGTTTTTTTTTTCTTTTCCGGCTTCTCTGCCACTTACCCCATCTCATGGCCACCGATCTCATCATTCTTCCAGCGTAAAATCGTCATTGTGACGTGGTTGGAACGTAAAGTCAACATCAATGCAACATCATACAAGACCGGGATCACATCAACTCAACTCGCTTCATCAACCCGGTTCATCTCATTACTTTCAAGATTGGACTCTCCTATCGGTCGTCCATCTTGCAGGGGCATATTAAAGAATATTAAATATTCCTAGCACATATTGTAATTACCAACATAGAGATTGTATCTTGTACATCAAGTTAGATTATTCTAGAATATTAGTTTCCTTATTGTATTAGTTTTCCTAATTAGATTAGGACTCTAGAATACTCATTGTAACTCTATATATATATGTATTGCTAGTATCAATAATACTTGAGTCATTCATACAATATTATTCGAGTCTCTCATATCAATTATCTCTCTCCATGTATGATTGGCTCCGACTATCTCTTTCTCTAATCCTTGACAGTGAGTGCAGTTTATGACCAAAGACTTACCTAAATAATTACTCCCTCCGTTTCACGTCACTTGAGATTTATTTTCTTTTTCATCCATTCCATGTGACTTGAGACTGCCTAAAATAGTAAAGGATTTTTACTATTCCTCTCACTCATTATCTCTCTTACTTTATTTTTACACTCACAACACCAGTCAACTTACTATTCCTCCCATTCATTCTCTCTGCTATTTAATTTTTCACACTCACAAACAACTCCTCCCACTATTTCTCTCTCTTACTGTTCCTTAATTTGTGTGCCAAAATTGTTGGTCTCAAGTGACATAAAACGGAGGGAGTATGTAAGAAACATAAATGAGTTGTATGCTTCGAAGTATGTGTGTGTATTTACTTTAAGATTGAATTTTAAATGTTAAAAATATATTTTCGATTAATAGATTTATTAAACTGGATTTTTAAATCTATTTTTTTATTAAAATCCGAGCCTTTCTTAACTCGCAAAGTATACTTTTGAATATATATAGTTGTGGTACAATTTGAATTAACCTTAACCCAAAAAAAGGGCATTATAATAAAATTCTCTTCAAATAATGTCTTGTGAAAAATGTATTTTTACTAATTAATGGGAAAATTTAATTTATAACTTAAGATTTCGTTAAAAAAAATTGGAAAATTTGACATTTTTAACTAACCAAAAAAACTGAATTTTCAAATCTATTATTAATGTAAAAAATATATTTTTACTAATTAATGGGAAATTTTAATTTATAACTTAAGATTTCCCATTTTACAGTTAATAAAATTGGAAAAATTGACATTTTTAACTTTACCAAAAGTATCCAATTCAATCTCACTTTTACACTTTTACACATCAGTTTGAAGAGTGGGTATGTTTAGTAATTTAGATTTGAAATCATCCCACATTGTCCCTACCAGGCTACCATACACTTGAGGAGGGGGTACAGGGGGACAAAGTGACAGGGGTGAAGTGGGACGTTTTCAAAACTAAAGTACCAAACATGCCCACTTTTCAATTGAAGTGCAAAGTGGGATTATGTAGATACTTTCGGGCGATAAATGTTGTTTGGCCTAATTTATACTAAGTTGGAAAAAAATATATATATATATACTATATAATTTGTATAAGTGAATACAAATTTAGATTATTAAGGAGAAAATGAAAATCAAAAAATCGCCTCCACTTTACACTTTTTTTTGTGAATTTGATCACCAAACTCATTTTCTGTTGCAAACAACACATTAATTTTGTTTTTGCACCTACAATCACGATCACTAACTTGGTCAAAAAAAAATCTCGTTAAATAATCATGTACAACGCGCACGCATGTGACAAAATTTGAAGGTATTTTAAGTAGTCTGGCCAAACAGTAAAAAAAGCAAACAGTAAGTTTATAAAAAAATGAAAAATTATATGATTTAATTGAAAATAGATACAAGGAAACGTATAACCTAAAATTTTAGAACTCTACTCTTCCTTCCTCATTGCCGCCCACTCCATTTTCATACCCCTTTTCATTTCCAAAACCGTCTCTTTCCAGGTTGTGTCTGAGAAATCTTTTGCAGCAATTTTAGTCGAAATCACCATTATATCTCACATCAACTTGGAGAGTAAAATTAATCAACTACATAGATTGGTTAACCTCACCCCTTAACAAGACTTTTTAAGGGGTTGAGGACCCAATTTTAATATGGTATCAGAGTCAGCCCAAATTGATGATGGGTTTAAATTAACCTGTGTTGGCCTACACGTGAGGTCACCCCTTAACAAAGCCTTTTAAAATCCATGCATAATTACTCTAGAAAGTTTAGCAAATTAAAAGTGACTTAATAGCTTGTTAAGAAATTTGAAACTGTTGCAGAGCGCCGCTGCAACGGACAATATGTGTTTCGCCATGTTTTCCATTTTTTGTATAAATGTTACTCCCTCCTTCCCGCTATAAGGTTCTTACTTTAACTTTGCACGGAGATTAAGAAAAAGTAAATGTTGTGAGTGTGGAAAGTAAATTAAGAGAAAGAAAGTGGGTAGGGTGTTTTTGTTGTGAGAATGTCAAGTGGGTCCCAATTTCCATTTTAGGTAATAAAGTTGATGTAGGAAGGTTCTCGGCGGGATTTTGCAGTTTGGTCGTCCGGGCTCAGAATGACTATTATGAGTACTTTTCGGAAAAGAAATTTCGCCACGAACAAGACTCATCGCTTTGCCATGATGTACGATGCTTTTCGGGCATCCGAGTCCGTTTAGGGCCCGAAAACAGCCTTTTAAGTTTTAAAACAGTTATTTTTATTTTCGGAATTTATTTCCTTATTTCGTTTGGTTTAGGGTTTTCGTTTTTAGTTGCCCTAAGGGTATTTAAACACTTTTATTATTCGGTAGCCGTCAGTTTATGATTTTTATTTAAAGAGTTTTCTCTTATTTTCTGGTGGATTCCAGTTTATCTTTTCTAGGGTTTATTGCTTGTAAACTTTTGTGATTAGCGCTTGCTAAATCACGAATATCGCTTCCGTTCTGCGTCAAAAGTAAATGAAGAACCTTAAATTGGGACAGACTAAAAATGAAAGTAAGAACTTAAATGGGGACAAAGGGAGTATCAATTAATTAATGCAAGCCGTTGTTGAAACTGCAACAACAAACTACACCACATAGTTGGAGTATACAAGTGGTCAATCGACCTTTTTAATTTTGAAGATATGTCATTTTTTACCACTTTTTCAAGTTTAAAAATATAACATTTTTACTATTAAAAATAATGAGTCAGTCTTATGAAAAACCTGCTTTACACTAAATTGTATACTCCCCATTTTGGTGATGGCACGCAAATTATGGCAAGTGATGAGTGTAAAAATGATTTTGAGAGGGAATAAGTTAGTGGGTATGACATGTGGGGCCTCCAATTTAAATATGTGAGAGGAGAAAGTTAGTGAGTATGATAAATGGGCCCCATAATTTAAGTATGTGAGAGAAAGAAGTGAGTGGGTATGACAAGTGGGGGCTACATTTTTTACCATTTTAGGAAATGGTGAAGCTTTTAACGGGACACTCATTTGGGTAATTGGTGAAGATTCAAATGGGACGGAGAGAGTATAAAACTTGTTTGGGGTGGACTAGGGTGCGACGGTAGCATGGCGTGCGACCGTTCCCGCCAAATTCTATTTTATTTTTTTAGTTTATTTTTTCGTTTTTTTTTCCAGCCATTTCTTTCTGCCAACAAAAGTAACACTTTTTATAAAGGAAATGTAACACTTTTTTCTCATATGTAACACTTTTTCTCTTCATAAATTTACCACAATTTTGCTGAAATAAATGAAAGATAACATAAGATTAACACCTAAAACTAATTTAACATTTTATAATAATGAATGTAACCTTTTTTTTCTCAATTGTAACACTTTTCTAGGGGTTTACATTAAAATTGAAATGCAAAACCGATTATATACATGATTTTTACTTTTTTTAAAAAAAAATGTAACATTTAACCTATAAACTATTACATTCATCTATATAACATGTTACAATCATATATACACTGTGTTACATTCAATTATTACTTTTGCTAACCACAAAAACTATTTATATTATTTTGCAAAACTGCTGTTATAGCGTACAATAAAGTGTTACTTTTTTAAGACGAAACTGTTACTTTCTTCATAAGAACGTGTTACTTCTCAGGAGACGAGCAGTCCAATTTTTTTTTGTGTGTTAAAAATTATGTTTTTTAAAAAAAAAATCAAAATATATCATGACCTATATAGTTTTGTTCGTCTCGTCGAGACGAACACTACGGTATTTTTAAATATATTTTTTGACTTCAAAATCTCAAGATATAGCATTTTTAAAATATGGGAGATTTTTTTAAAAGTGTGTGACACGTGTCGCGTGCTGAGTGGAGGAAGGGCTTGCTGGGCGGGTGGGGCACTGGAGCATCCATGGATCGCCGGGTTTTGACCCATGGAGGATCCGTCTCACAGCCGTGAGACGGTCTCACGGGAGAATTTGTCAACTTGTTTTATATTAAGAGATTCTGTTTTACATCATCATGGATGAAAACATGTTTTACACTAAAACGAGTGTAAAACAAGTTTTTCTCGAAATTTTTTTTTTTTTTTTTAAAAAAAAAAAAGTTTAACATTTTTGATTCTTAAATTTGAAAAAAAAATAAAAAAAATCACTAACTGGTCCATTTCCATCCGGGTAGCAATAGCATGTTGCATGGCAGCACAAAAGATCCGGCTGTAGCGGCGTTGCCAATTTGACTATTTAGGTCACTTGCTCAAAACCATTCTCATCTCCCTCTAAATTCCTTACTTCTAAACTGGAACTGTAAAAATGGCGGTCGCAATTTCTCGTCGGATCGCCTCCAAGCTATTGCACCCTTCTCCCTCTCCTTCTCTTTTCCCATTCCCCCAAAATTATCGCCACCGCCTAAACCCTAACCCCTTTCCATATCTTTCCCTTCAACAAAACACTTCCATCCCTTCTCTCAATCCTCAAGATTTCACCGATCCCAAATCTGAATCATCTTTTTACCAAAAACCCTCTTCGTTTAACCAATTCTCATCTTTAATTTCAATCCCCAATTTCAAGATTCAAATCCCCAGTTCCAATTTTGTTGAATTCCCGAAATATTTCTCAACCTCTACTCCACCGCCGCCGCCGCCACCACCTTCAGGTACCGAAAGTTCCGACAACCCAGATGAGCAAAAGAAACAATTTCATGAATTCAAGCATCAAGAAATTGAAGGGCCGACAGTTGAGCGAGATCTTTCCGCGCTTGCAAATGAGACCCGCCAAGTGCTTGAAACAATGATGAAGACAATTTACAGTCTTAGCAAAGGGTTGGCTGCGTTTGGTTTGATTCAGCTTGGTTTAGGAGCTTGGATTTCGTATATTACTAGGGCTTCCCCTATCACTGAGGTGTCAATACAGAGTTTCTTGGCGTTTGGGTTGCCGTTTTCATTTGCCTTCATGTTGAGACAGTCTTTGAAGCCGATGAACTTCTTTAGGAAAATGGAGGAGCAAGGTAGGTTGCAGATTTTGACTCTTACACTTCAGATTGCTAAGAACCTGAATACCTTTTTCGTGCGAGTTCGTGGGGTTTCGTATTTGTGCATTGCTGGGGCTTCCATCGGGTTGGTATATGTTGCCTTGACTCGATAATTGGGAATTTTCCAGTTTTGAAGTATGATACGATATTATATAATGCATCATTTTGTGTTTCTGAGAATGAAATTGTTTAAACTGTATGTACTATGGAAATGAAGATTTTTGAGCTTCATCATTTCCCTTGATGTTCAGAGATAATTTGAGACTTTACATTGTCGCTTGTCGGCTTTTATATTTTTCTTGAATTGTATCCTGGTTCTAGGGGGAACGTCGCAGTTATGTGAAAAACATGTAGCATATCTTAAGTTTGGTTTCCTTGAATTAGTACTTATCGAACAAGAAACCTCTTGGTGTTGCCCTACACTTCAGGATTTCCAGTTTTATTGTGTGTGGTTGTGATATTACTTGGCCAGTGTGATTAAACTTGTGTTGCATTGATCACCATTTATTGTGTGTGCTCAGTACTCGATACTTAATATTGATAGGCACTAGTTAGGGAAGTTGAAAATTACAGGAGATGGTCTTTACTGTCGGCACTGTTGGTGGGGGGTGAATGAAAGTTGAAGGTGCAAATAAGTATCTTTATAATTATTGATAAGACTAACCATATTGGTAGGTGAGGTCTCTCCAGCATGCTCTCAGTTTGATGGCTTGGTTAGATTATAGGTGCCAACATTAGCAAGCAGACAATTTACAGTATGAGCAAAGGGTTGGTTGCATTTGGTTTGATTCAACTATTTTTATGAGCTTGGATTTCGTATGTTACTAGCGTTTTCCCTGATCCTGAGATGTCAACACAGTGTTTCTTGGCGTTTGGATTGCCTTTTTCATTGATGTTCATATTTGAGCTTTTCATTATTTATCGCCTTCACTTGACGTTCTAAGATACTTTGAGAATTTACATTTTCCGCTTTCATGTGCTTCATAAATTGCATCGTATTGCCTATTAGAAATGACGAAGTTGAACAAAAGTGAACACGCATTTTGGGACGAAGCAACATATCTTACTTTATAGTTTCCTCGCATCAGTGCATATGATATGAACTTAATGCTTATGGGAGCCATATAACTGAGCAAGTGTCATTAAAATTGTGTTGAAAAGTTGATTGTTAAAACTTTTAGGATATGGTCTCTACTGTGGGGGATTGTAAGGATGTTTACCATCTTCTGGCATTTTTTGTTTATGGAATTCAGTGGAAGTTGTTAAAAGGTATGTTTCTTTTGCTGCAATTTTGGTATCAACATGTCGCATTGAGTCATGAATTTTAGATTTTGCTGAATCTTTAGCATGTGGAGTACTCCCTCCGTCTCAAAATACTTAAAAAAAAAAATTGGGTGTCCCATTGTTTGGTAAGTCTCTTTTTCAAAAATGTTCAAAAAAAATTATTTTTTTTCTTCCTACCCCTTTGTTATAATGACGCACTTAATTTTGGGCCCCACTTGTAAATCTCACTCAACTTATCATACTCACAACTTCTTTTCCAATCACAATACTTTTGAGTATATATACTCCCTCCGTCCCACCACATTTGGGACTTAAGAGGTAAGCACAATAATTAAGAAAAAAATAAAATAAGGAAAATGTGGTAGAAAATGAAGAGAGAGAATGCGTGGGGTAAATAGTAGTGTTAGTTGAATAAATTGAGTGGTGGAAAATGAAGAGAGAGAATGAGTGGGGTTAAATAGTGGGGTTGGTTGAATATAAATATATTAAAACTTTTTCATTTTAAGCAGTCACTTGCGTTGGGACATACCGAAAAGGAAATAAGTGTCACGTTATTTTATGACAGAGGGGAGTACATAGTTATTTAGGTAAAAGTCTTTGGTCATAAACTGCCCTCACAACTCAATTTTGATTAATTGTAAGTGTAATATCATATACTCCCTCCGTCTCAGTTTAACGTTCTTACTTTCTTTTTTGGGACATTTCTTTTTTGGTATGTCTCAGTTTAAGGTTCTTAGTTGATTTATTCCTTAAATGGCAAAGGATGAATAGTGTTTTGGACATCCTTATCCTCATAAAGTTCCTATATTACAAAAAAACAACCACTTACCCATCTACTTTTCACGCACTTGCTTTATGAATGGACAATTGTATCCTCCACAGACTACTTTCTTGATTCAAATTTGTCTTGGTTTCTTAATAAGTGTGTAGAGTCAAACTAAGAACCTTAAACCAAATCTGGGACAGACCAAAATGGAAATAAGTCTCAAGTGAGCTATTAATTTAGTGCATTTTTAAAATGGTGCTATATATTTTGGAACGTAGTGAGTACTTGTTACTCAGTGTGGATGTCTAGAGCGAATGTTCTAACTCACTAACGCAAAGTTGACAGACAAAACAATTACATAATGTATGTAAGATACTCAACATTTGCTTCCACATTTGCTTCTGTAGTCATGTGTTTATGTATATTTTAAGCCAAAATTATCAAAATGAGAAACTTTTTGAGACAATAAAAAATAACAAATGAAAAAATCATTTTAGAAACAGACGGAGTACAATGCAAAAGGGCTAATGTTCTAGCCGCACCCATGCATGCAGCCTTCTCATAGAAAAGGATAGGGGATTAAATCGCCCTCCCCATGTTGAAAATCCTGTATGTTGAATTTCATTCCTTCAAGGGTTCCCGATTTTAGTAGACTACGCAATCAAATGATAGAAAGAAGGACTCACCGAAGAAATGCCAAAAGGCCCGATTTTTGGTGGCGCACCCCCCGACGGTGGACTTCCGAGCTACCAGTCCTACGAGATAGGAGCGGTCCGGCCCAGGTGATACCACCCAATCAAGTTTGAGGATCAAAAGACGCAACTGGCAGTCTTTTCCACTACACCAGGGTTAGCAAGGGAAGAGGGGATCGACTAAGGTGCGTTGGCTCTCAATCCGTTCGAATATCAGTATTCAAATAAATGAGAAATTGAACTACGGGTGCCCTAATCATGGGTACGAGCAGATACTTGAAGCAAATAGCAGCTGCCAATTGCCTTGCCTGGAAAGAATTGAGAATGACACTCTTACTCTTCTGAGATATCAAAAAAGAAAAGACTCTTACCAAGGAAGTGTCCTATTTTATTTTCAGAAGTACTCCCTCTCCCTCTGTCCCGGAATAAATGTCATAATTGACAAGTAAATAATTTTAAGTTTTTAGTTATGTTTTCTTGATTGCCCCAATCTATCCATATGGGTAGAGTAACACCTCCTATGAAATTGCAATGCTTGTGCCTAATAAAATGAAACTTCATACCCTGGGACAAACGAAAATGAAAAGTAAGACATTTATGGTAGGACAGAGGGAGTAGGATGTTTATTTTGGGGAGAAAAAATGAAAAGTGTGATACTTATTATAGGAGGGAGTATTTTCTTGAAAAGGCAAGTATTTAGGGACCGAAGATTTTTACTTTTAGTTTTTTCTTTTTCTTTCAGATATTGGTGTGTGTGTGAAGTAAGGGGGAGAGGGAACAAGCTGCAAACACATCAAGAAACTATGACAAACAAGATTTGTCCCTTTTTAACAGGCTAAATTCAATACCCCCACCCCTAAGGTTTTGATAGGCAAAACTCATGTTTTTGGTCAATAAAAAACTGGTTTTGATAGGGGACACAACCCAGGGTGTCAATTGCATTCTATCCACTTCAAATACAAGATGCAAGTGCCTATACAGATAGGGCACCAAACAGAGTAGAGAACAGACTGTGTGTGTGTTATAGAGATATACACCTACATTATTGGACATATAAGAACAGTATCAACCAACATGGAGCGCGGGCGTGTGTGTTATAGAGACAAACACCTACATTATTGAACATATAACAACAGTATCAACCAACATAGAGCCATACCAAAGAAGCTTTATATATTTACGATAAAAGAAATAACAACATCCTCAAATGTCTCGGTAACCTTCTTTGTTTTTCAATTTTTCCTTACACCTAGGTAATTTTCCTTTTTCTCTTCTTTTTTTTAAGCAATAATCCTATTTTTTCATCCATGTAAAACCAATGGAGACCCTAAAAGCGAAAAAGTTCAATTGAAAAAGAAAAAAAAAAAACTTGAAGGATGCCATTTACGCCGTCTGTATGTATATAAACTTCAAAACTACTGACCACAAGTCCGCTACTAAATCCGCAGGTTCTCTTCTTAGTGCATCATCAGAACAAGCTCACTTCACCTTGAGTCCTGGTCCCAACCACATCGATTAAATTACTTCTGCATTAAAAAATCTCCTCCGACAAAAGTTTAATTCGCGCACCTTAGTAGAGATGATATACTTTGATGAATTACGCAGGGCCAGAATCCCCGTTTGTCTTGGGCTCCGTCCGAACATAAGTAAGACTCCGACTAGTTGGAGTTGGAGATGGGACGGGACTACTTGAAGCAAGAGCACTGCTTTCAGAAACATCCCCCCGCTTCCATTGCAAGCTTCTTGCACCAGGTTTTACAGGAAGGCGGGGCCTGTACATGCTAGATATGCCTCTTGGGTAAGGTGCCGCCCTAATAAATCGGGACCCGCCAAATGGAGATCCTCGAACAGCACGAGGCCATGTTGCAGCAGGTGCAGCTTCTTGTTGAGCTGAGCTTTTTCTGACAACCTGAAATAAAAAACATCAAAAAGAGCAAAACCAGTTATACAACGGATTACCCTCTGAAGAACAAAGAACAAGTGGATGGGTCAACTATAGGTAAGCACAATCGGGCAGGGCCTTTATTAGATAATGAAGCAAGTTTAACCTACAAGACAGTTCTTCAAAGTACAACCGCCGACTGCTGCACTTGTCGTGACAACTTGATTTGAGGGTGTAATGCGTGTGATGAAGTTATGACTAGCCTCCAATGTTATTTCGGGCAGTTCTGAAACCATTTTATTTCTCTTGACAAGTATGCTACATAACAGGTAACGAAAGTGTGTATTCCTTTTTGGACCGTCTCGGAAACATTTCCTTTTAAGGAAACGTTTTAGAACAAATTGACTAAATTAACCTTCATTTTCCACCTGGTTTGAATTCAAGTATAGCCTGCTAGTTTGAATTCAAATTTTTCGAGGGGTGCGCTCAAGAGAATTTGTCAATTTTCAAAGCAATTGTTATATTGCGTGTTTGGGAAAATGTTAGGGGTGGTCCGGCCCAGGATACAAATAGATCTCGAGGTTAACAATAGAAATTGGAATGCTTTGGAATCGACCAACTAGAAAGAGTGACTATTACCAGATTAACAGTACAACAGATTAGTTTCATAGATATTAAGGCACTTCACACAAGGAATGGCCACAGAGTAATAGCTTAGCAGGCAGAAACCATAGAGCGTCATTAAACTCCAGTAGTGCATGGTCATCTTTCATTAACATACATGTGACAATATTATTGATCAATGGACAGGTGAATAATATATAGTCATTCAATCCGTCATCGCCATTGCGTTAGAAGAGAGTCAACTTACAACAGTTACGAAACATTAAGTACATAGTCGGTAGGGTGAAAAAAAAAAAACACATGAAATTTCTACACACAGACAGCAGACAACAAAAATAAATATTCCAAAAATATTGCATTCGATTTGGTTTAATCAGTAACACCGGCCACTGTCTATATACTAGGTTAAGATCAAGTACCTTGAGAATGCGGGACATAAAGGAAGCCCCATCGAGAGACAAAGCATGCTCTGCTGCTTCTTTCCTCATGAACTCAACGTAGGCTGATCTGCATAAGCAGCTCAAATTAGGAGAAAAAGGGGAAGATTCTAAACAAATGAGGTTGATAAGCACAAAATATTAAACAGACAATATCTGTATTTCAAAAATGAAGTCTAAATTAGAATTAATAAATCACCCTTTTGGTTGCCCTGTTGCTGCATCTGTTACAATGACCACCTTTAGCACTTCCCCAAACTTATTGAAGTGACGAGAAAGACTGTCTTTCGTGGCAGCAAAATGAACCTGAACAAGACAACTGTTTAGAATGGAGATAAATAGAGCAGAACACCCCCCCCCCCAAAAGGGATCCCATTAGGATAAGTCCAAAGCTTAGAACTTACATTGCTGACAAAAATTGTTCGGGAATCGGCATCTTCTGTAGGTCGACCCGTGGCATATATGCCTGCATAATGCAACAAAAAATTACTATCAGCTGTTAAGACTCGGCTCAAAAAGTAACATCAAAGAAAAAATAATTTAAGTTCCGCGGAAGCATGATATGCCACACAATAAGGGGAGGGGGGGAGCTTTCCCCATTTCGGAACTGCTCTCACCCTACTAATTTACATCAACAGTCATGCGTATATGAGATTTTGAATTCCCAACATCCTATACAGATAGTTCATACATGACCCATTCCGCCAGCCCTTGAGATTAAAAAACAAGATGATGAACTATAATCATAGACGTCAAATCAAATAATGAGATATAAGTATCAGATGAGATATTTAGTCAATTTGTGTCAAATATGAGTTTAACATCAAAATCAAGTACGAGAGATTCTATTTATTTTAGTTATCAGTTACAGTTATTTAGAAAGTTGTTTTATATCTTACAATCTGATACTCACTATCATTACGGGGACATTTGATTCATAGTCTATGATTCGATAACGATGATTATGATATTCAGAAGAAAGTAAAAACCTCAATACCCAGCAAGACATAAAGCTAATTTCTTAGAGAACATAAGAACAATTGCAGATATCGTTTGTATAGCCCAGAAGTGAACTAAAAAGTCCATCTAACTATTTCGCTTTATACTGCAATAAACCAGAACCAAAAAAGGGAGACCAGACAAAGCTACAAAGAACTCACCAGCTGACGGGAGTGTCTTCTGGGACTCCTTCTGAGCAACCACGGGTGCAGCCTAAACAAAACAGAAAGATAAGCATATCCCCAGTATATTGATGTGACTAATATAATACACCGGGCATTTGAATACATAAACCAGAAAAATGCCTTACACTTCCATTTGTTACTGTTACAGGATTGCCATTCTCCTTCATCAGCCGCACACCATATTTCCCTGCACCCGACTCGCCCTCTTGTATAAGCTGCTGATTTTTCACATCACTGCCTCTTGCCTCCTGATAAGGTTTCCAGGTATTTACATTTGAGGATACATTTACTATCTTACTAGAAGTATTTGCAGCAGATACAGCTGCAGGTAGATCCTGAACGGTCTGTGGGTTCCGAGCAACTTCATCCACTCTATTAGCAACATTGTACTGCACCACCAATGAATCATCACCCTTGCTTAAACCAGATGTACCAATCTCGGAAACATCCATAGCCCTACGACTTCGAACATTAACATTGTCATAATCTTCATCAGATACAAACTCAGAACCCACTCCAGCATCACTTTCCAACATAGGCATATTCCTGATAAAATGTCCATTTTTGTCAGGCGACTGATGATATGTTGACTGGGTTTCCTCTTGAACTTGAGCGAGACCTCTATATTCTCCATCATATTTGATAGAAGGGTCTCTGCGCTCTGTCAAGTGATTAGTGGAATCATCTACTTCCATTGCACGACCAAGCCGGTCAAACACATTCCTAGAGGGTTTGACTTTCACTACATCTTTAGCAGCTTCGGCTACAGCTTTTATAGCAACAGCCATGGCATTTGGCACTCTGGAAACTGGCTGAGGCTGACCTTTAAGTGAAAAATCATCTGTTGACGTAGAGACCACAGACCGTAGACGCTTGAATGATGGCTCAGTAGTTAAGCTGGAGGGCCTTGAAGTGGCAACTGCATCTCGTACTGCAAATTGCAGCAGCCTTCTAGGTGCACCGCTTTTAGAAACTACTTCTCCCCGCTGAAAGAGAGAGAGGGAGAGAGTTAAAAGGATGTATTTGCTAAGGAAAGAGAAACAAATCCAATCGCCGGACCATAGTACGAATGCTTAGAGAAATTCAAGACCTTAACACCCATATTCATGCATATAAACACGCAAACTCAAAATTATCACAAAAAGAAACAGCAGGCACATTTCTGTTAATTCAATATTATAGGATTGAAGTTGAAACTCTCATCTGTCACAACACAAAAATGATATATGTAGAGCTACTTGTCACTAAAGCCAGTATACAATTAGGAGCTCACTACTTGGCAAGTAGTCGATCATGGAATGGAGGTCGATGAGAGTGCAGTGATTGTAGAATCAGGAAGACACAATAAAAATTACTACAGAGTAGCATTCCTAGACAGTCTTCAAATTAGAATGCTTTCGTTGAACAAGATTACACGGACAAATCATCACTAAAACCCTAAACAACAAAGGAACTAATGAAGGTTAGGCAGTGAAAGCATAGAAGAAAAGCTAGTAGCTCCAACATGTTTATTTTGTTACACAAGTGATAAACGATACCGGTATTAAAACAAGTGTGTAAGAGGGTCTATTATTTTACCTCAAATCATATCAGGTTAAGCATATGTAAGCTAAATTCATCCAATTGGACAGTCCAGAGGTCGTTCACAACTATATTCTTCGGCATCAAACATCACGTAAAACTTAAGGTTGCAACGGATTCATAATCCATCACTTAACTGCTTAACAAAAAGGAATGACAAAAACGAAATACTCCCTCCATCCTGAAATAAGAGTGACGGGACACAATTTAAGATAAAGCATATGACTCTACTATTAAAAGTATGGGGCCACTATGGATTCCTCGAATGGCAAGAATACCTAATGGGCCCAAACTTTTGATAATATAGTAAAATGCTTTACCTAAAACTCTGGGCCCAAGTTTCTGCACATGGTCATTTCTCTTTGCTATGATCATGGACAAATTGAAGAGATCAATTCAAGGCGGTATATCGTTGTGTATGATGCTCGCAGATGATATGTGTTGATTGATGTGACAAAAGAAGGTGTTGAAAGTAAGTTGGCATTGCGGAGACAGACTTTAAAAACTCAAGATTTTAGGCTAAGCAAAAGCAAGACCGGATATTTGATGTGTAAGTTTAACAGGGTTGGATGTAGGGACGCAATGGCGATCACCTTAGATGAAAAGATTGTGTAAGACACTAATTGTTTTCGCTATCTTGGATCAATTATCCAAAATGATGAAAGGCTCGTATCATCAACGTAGGTTGATTGAAGTGGGAGAGTGCCATGGGGTTTCTATGTGATCTCGACATGCCCCATAGATTAATGAGGAAACTCTACCGCACGGTAATTAGGCATGCACTGTTATATCACACTTGAGTGTTGGGTCGTGAAACAGTGCCACGTTCATAGGAGGAATGTGGCAAAGATGCGTAAGCTATGGTGGATGTGCGGTTATACAAGAAATGATCGGTTGAGGAAAGAGGTTGATTATGAAGGAAGTAGGAGTTGCCATTAAATATAAAATGGAAGGGAATTGCCTAGAGTGATTTGGCCATGTGAGACTGAGACCAAGTGATGCACCGGTGAAGAGGCCTAAAGAGGGGAGAAGTGATAAAATGGTGAGGGGTAGAGGAAGGCCAATTAAAAAAAATGGTAAGGGTGGTTGAAGATGATACGTGTCTACTTAAAAATGAAGAAAATATGGCTTTAAAGAGTGAGAAGTGGTGGGGGGAAATTCATGTCAATGACCTGGCTTGACTTTTTTTCTCATTTGAAATCTCATTGTTTCTCTTATCATTTCAAATGTTTCGTATTCCTACTTCTCTTTTCTTCACACATATTATTTTGTTTTAAATATCTCTTAGCTTTCACCCCCTTTTTAACTATCGAGTTTTACCATCTCTGCACTTTTCATTGTTTTCTCACCTCTTTTCGACGATTACACACGACGATTCATGTTAGCTGACCTCAAATCATAAAGCTTATTGTTGTCGTTGATGTGCCTATTATTCATGAGTATTTTTACTGAAGCATCTCATGTCGGATCAATAAAGTGGTGGCCTTAGCTTCTCTTTGTGCTTATGCCAACGGTGACTTCCGAGGGGTGTGTCGCTACCATCATTTGATTGTAGCTTCATGTTTTCTAAAAAAAATCTTTCCTTTCTAGATGGACCCCATGTCGATCCTACGTAAATTGATCTTACTATAATACAATCTTATGTTCTTTTTATATATATAATTTTAAAAAAAAAAACACACTGATGAGTATTTATCATGGGTAAAAATGTGAACTTTCTCTGTCTAAAAGGTCAGGGGCCCACTATGAATGAGTGTTCTGAAAATGAGAAAAATATTAACTCTGTATGCCTAAAATGGAGTGTTGTAAAAAGACTCTTTGGGACATCCAACAAAAAGGAATAAGGGACTCTTATATCAGGGCGGAGAGAGTAGTTAATAAATCACTTCTGCTTAAGCTAAAATCTTCAGTCATCCAATATATGCTTCTAGTTGCCCAAACTTAATTGAGAACACTATAGGTAGTACTGCTGCAACTTTTAACATGTTTGACCAAACAGGAGAAAAACAAGTTCCATATACATTATATTCTCAAAACTAGAACATAATGACTCACTCCCACCGACACATTTGGTTACTTCACATTCGCCAGTGCTTCATTTGACAATTGAAATTGACTCTGCAGTCACCACACAGCATATGGACATATACTTCAGTTCAGCAAAAAAGAGAACTCTACACAGCTTTCTACATTACAAAATTTTATACGCACTAGTTATTCTTTCTTATAGAAGAAGTGAAAACTAGAACAAGACCAATAACAGATAAAAATTGTTCATCCACCGAAATTGGGGATACAAAGAACTGTACTTCATTAACCTGCATGCCTCTTTGAGTAGGTATGCACACTTTTCTGGAGCATAGCAAACACCTTAGACACGAGTATGCATCAATTAGAACTACAGACCTTCGCTGATGAAAAGTGGTTTCTGCTTAGATAATCTCTCTTTGCCCAACAGATTATAGAAAGATAAAACGTCAGTTTAATTTACATGTCAAGGAAATCTGATTGCACAGAGTAAGCTTCTTACTCTAAACAAACCAAAATAGTTGAGAATCCACCATTTAGAGAGAGAGAGAGAGAGTCGAACTCACTTGTGGCCGTCCATCAGGTTGACTTCTTTTCCTGTGAGTTACTGGTCGAGGGGACAGAGATCTTTTTCCTTGACGAATACTTTGATTAGTTCCTTCCTCCCCCCTAGGGATGTTGGCAATCACTGCGCTTCGAAGGGGAGGGGGTTCATGTGCATCTCTCACCAAGCCTTTCCACTCTCTAGCGTGTCGGCGCTTAGATAATTTATTAGAATTTTCGTTCTCTGGTTCGGGATCCAAGCGGCGAGGAACAGTCCTTCCACCCTGCTCCTCAGATGTTATTTTCGGTTTTTCCGCTTCATCTTGACAAGATTTCCCAGGTTGTACATATAGATCTATATTTGATTGTAGATGATCCCAGAGCCTGTAAAAATTGCAAGAATTAATGGTGGGGACTATCAAACAAAAACCTAACTGCTCCATCCAAACCAATAGATATTCCTGTGTGGGACGTCCCAATTGAAGAGTACTAATAATCAAAATTACCAAGATACAAAGGAGTCACTGTCATCGCCCAAAAATACATTCAACTCGTTCTTTGCTTCCTCTTTGCGCCTGCCATTTTTAAGTAAGACTATCACATATTCCTGCAAACCAATTCTACAGTTAAGTAAATCACCAAGTGAATAATAATGTAGCGCACAAAATTATAAGCTTATGTACAAACAAGCCCAGCTATTCACAGTTTTTTCACATATATAGTTTGTGAGAGAAAAGCCGGAGATATTGATTGGCATGTTTGATAACAAACTTCTACAGTATGGACCGTGGAAACGACCAAAACTCTTCTACAGTCATACCAAATTTAGAGAATGCAATATGGAAGAAGGGAATCAAAATCCCATATTAGTGGATAAATAAAACCCCTGGATGTCTTATGTTGCAATTGATGCACAGAAGCTTTGTTATGGTGGGTGACTCAGATTCACCAAACCACGTACAGGAAGATAGAAAAGGTTCCGAAAGAACTGACGGGGAATGTCTTCTAAGCATCTCAAAGTTGAACATATATAAATTCAAATAAACTCATAATCTTCACGGTTATGCTGATGAGCAGATCTTATTAGATGTACTGAAACATGCTAAACCTGTGCCGTAAGATGTTCAGCTAGACAGAATATATTGAGAAAACTCACCATTATAGTCCCTCTGGTAAGATTTCTGACACATTTTCACTCAAAAATTGGTCTAAAATAACTGACATTTTGGCTATAAACAGTCTGAATTCTAGTTTTACCCTTGCATTGGAAATTGTTCCGTTCATTAATTGTACCTATTGCGTGAAGTCCACCCAAAGACTGTAACTTTGAAAGGAACCTTCGGCTTCCAAATAAAAAAGACAAGGGTAAAGGAGGAAGATCCGGAGTATAAAAACAACGAGTCAGAAAGGACGGCAAGAAAATTCCTCCCACTCCTCCAATACCCTCCCCCCTATAAACTGGATTGGAGGAAAACACATATTGAAGAAGGTTGATAGCATCACTAGCCTCTTTATTGTTCAACTCACAGAAGAAACCAACGAGAAATCATTTCTCCAATTGCCAACAAGAAAAACGGAAACAGGCCCACCAGTTACCAATGGAAGGCTATAAAGCCGAGGTAACCAATTCCGAAGCACATAATAACCCACCCACACATCCTCCCATAACTGAATTTGAGCCCTTTGTACAACCGTAAGTAATACGCCTTCCAAGTTCCACCGGAAATATACGTCATCTCCTAACCACAGGCTTCTTAAATATCCTAAAAGAAGTCCACAAGAGTGATGACAATCACTCAAAGAATTATGCATACTACCCACTTCATCTCCCAAATTATTCCTAGCAATGCAATAATTGGCCAAATTAATCTTAAGCCCATATACTGTCAAAAAGATTTGGAGAAAGTGAGAATGTTCTTAAAGTTCCAAACAGCCTTGGGTAAAAATAATGGCCGAGTTATCAACAAACTGAAGGTATGATACACAAAATTTGTCGTTACTACTTACAATCATTGCACTAGCCCAACCTTCTCCACCGAGTCAACAATCTGCTCAAAGTGTTGTACACAATACTAATTGAGTAAAGATTAAAGGGGGGAAAACGCATCTCCTTGTCTCAAGTCTTTAGTAGCACCAACCAATCATTGAGCTTTAACATTCAAGATGGTGGACAAAAATATAGTGGGAAAGAACCCTTAAAACGGACACCTCTATCTATCTCCAAAATTTGCATCCCATCACAAGATCAAATACCTCTAAATCATTCCAGCTTCTAGACCCTTCATCCATCTACACACCAGGTAATTCACTACTTCATCCACAACTTGGCTTTACCTAACTACCAAAAGAAATCATTTGAGAAAAAGCCATGACAGGGTGTTTCTCGCTGGAGCAGACTTTTCACCATCACATTTGAAGCTTAGGTATTATTGTATCAAAAGACTTCACATAGCAAATGAGACTATCTACGCCAGACATAGTAAATCTTTCGATTCACGAAATCGTATCAAATATGCCACTTCCATTATGGAGTCAGTCTTACTTGGTCATACAATCAGGATTCGGAGTGGTATGAAACATTTTTGCTTCTGCAATACACAATGAGGCTGAAGAACCCCGTCACTTCACATAACAGGCAATGCGGAGCCAAAAACCATGATTAATTTTACTTTGAATTAGCCTTCACACAAACCAGTACAGAATCATCTATGCATTCTCTTAATCTACAAACATGCCTTTGCGTCAAGCATGGATCACTATGCAATTGAGTCCTGGACTAGTGGCATAGCATATTGTGTTGGGATTGGAGTCCTAAACTATAAGGAAGCAAAGGGGAGAAGGAGTCTAAGCCATGGGGAGTTGGTAGAGGACGAGAGGAGTTCAAGGAGGAGGAAACAAGCTGCTACCTGTGCTGTCGCCAAGCAAGATAAAAAACGGAGGGTTGCAATCTGGTGAAGCGGGCGCTCGCCCGCCTGACGGGACAGATCCAGTTTTTGTCATTGTTTCCTATTTTGATGCAATCTCTTCCGAACCGACTTAGGGCTTCCTTGTACACCTATATAAGCATAATTTCGTCCATAAACAAGTGTGCTTGATAGGAGAAAGTTAGGATATCAAGGAGAGCCACAAAATAGTGTCTAGGAGGGGGCCGGGGGACTAGGAGAGCCATGGGGGGCGATACTACAACCCGGCCATGGTCATCTTGTTTGTGTGTTCTTGGGGGAGGTGAGATAATAATATATTGGTGAGAGATTGTTCTTGGAGAAAGGCCATGCTAGATCTATGTGAGTGCATGTGCAAAGTTGTAATAATCTTCATATATTATTATAGTGATATCCTGGCTTAGTGCCTCCGGATGTAGCCATGGGGATGGTGAATCGGGTGAACAAATTCATGGTGTTCTTGTTCTTTCATATTATATTATCATGTGTTGATTACTTTCTCCATGTTAATGACTGCTAGTATGGGCTAGTGAATGCGGAGATCCCCCCCAATTTCCCAACATATTGCTACAACCGAGTCAATGAAAAAGTATCATACAAAAGACAGAGTATAGAAAGATATTCTACAAGCACAAAAAGGAGGGAAGGTAGGGGTTGCAACCATCTCAATGGAGAACGAGTAACCTCAAAAGCCATCAAAAAATAGATTCTCCGCCAGCACTCATAACTGATTAAATTCAACAAATCTCTACTTCAAATGTGATGATCAGCTCTTCTGCTAATATTAAAACTCCTATTCGCTTAACGCAGCAGCGGTTACAGGGCTTTGTCACCGGACACATTTGTGTGATGTGTCATAGTCAAAGTGAACCTCGTGATCATCTATTCTTGCATTGTTCAGTCGCTTGGAGAATTTGGTGCGAGTTGTTTTTGTCGGGAGAGAGTTGGATTTTCCCTTCCACGGTGAATGGTTTTTCGAATTAGATTATGGGGATTTGAAAAGGATAGTGATGCTAGTAGATAATGGTAGAGTGTGTGGTATTCGCGACATGTAGTTACGGAATACCGTTATTTTTTAACGCAGATCATTATCTCTTTTTCTACTAGAGGAGTGGATTGTGTTCTTTGCTTCTTTGTGGACTTCACTTTTAGGAGCTTTTCGAGGACTGTCTATAACCAATTTGATTATGGATGTGAGCTACTTAACATTAGATATGTTTATGTAGTGTGCAAATTTAATTTGTAATTTTATATTCTTCTTTATTTCTATTTTAATTTTCAGAGGTCATCTTCTCCTCGACTCGTACTATTTTCTCCTGATAAAATTTCTTCTTTTACCAACACAAAATCCCGAATAGGGTCGTCCAACTTACTTGGGGCAGCTACATGAATCCGTTCCTAGCTCTACATTCAAAAATTTGTGTCACAGCCATGCCCACTCTTAGGATTCTTGCTTATGACAGCGCATAGTCTTTCCCTGCCTCTAGGGGTGTTTTTTCAACTTGATATTATAAAACTAAAAAAGTGCTATCCACTTGGTCGTCTACCCAATGCTTGACATCACAAATTTATCTCTCGAGTTTCATTTTCAACACGAGATTTTTAGGGGTATTAGGAGCTCACAGATTCGAGGTGGCACTAGTACTGCAAATCTAGTGGCACTCATATCATTAAAGGAAATCACATGGAAACAATGGTAACATGAATTTATTGAAAGGAGATGGTAGTCTTAGTCATATGTCTGAATGTTGTGGAAAATAAATACAAAAAGCAAAAAAAAAAAAAAAAAAAAAAAAATCCATGCAGTTCTATTATCAGTTAAACTGAAACCATACCTGCTTAGTTAACAAAGAGCTCATACTAACGGATTACAAGTAGACATACTGGTTTTTTCCTTTTAGTTCGAGAGAAATTCTGAAGTGATGCAGGTTTTGACGACCGGGGTTTTGGCACCTTTTGGACCAGAAAACGAAAAACAAGCTTCTTTGAGTCCCAAATGTTCCAGGAAATTGCTTTTTAATAACTGATATTCACACTCAAGCATACAAGTATCAGCAGCACATACGTTGCGAGTAATGAAGAATTCCTTTTATTTTGAGTTGTCACACATACTAGAAGTTAAGGATATTTTAAAATGAAAGGTAGTTTTATAATAGAGGAAATGCAGGATAAACAGGAAGTAGGAGAAATCAAATGGGAGGAAAAGAATCCAAGAGTTCGAAAAAGACCGCTCTGATTTCATTATATGAGTAATATGTTATCATAAATCCACGTCTGCAAATCAAACTACACTCACACATCATGGCCCCTTTCGGACGTGCTGAACAGCAATTGCACATCCTTGAAGTGCTTCGTACAGCGGGACAAGGGAGGAGAACTGGAGGAAGAAATTTAATGAAAGAAATTGGACAGCCATCTTAGAATTGTCTAATTTGAAGAGCCATATGTTTACCTTGAAACCATTAAACAATTCTTACTTGATAAAGCAACCAATCAAAGAAAACACAATTCTTTAGCCTTTTTTTAAGATAAACAAAAAAAAAAAAAAAAGGCAAGAAAACCCAGCCCTTCAAAGTCTACCAAAGACTCTTTTACAACAAATCATATGTGCAAGAAGAAAAGGAATATTTATTGGAAGTATCAGAGTGTGATGCATCATTGGCACAAGTTTTTTATTAGTCTCAACGGGCTGTGAATCCAAATGTCTCAGGAATGGAATGCCATCAAGATTAGTTTGACCCTTAGAACATCAGATAATAAACCGTCTTCAAACCTTAGCACCACAAAACTTTAATTCATATGTTTTCCTGAATTTGTGATACATCATCCAATCTTCCTACAGCAGTTAGAAGCATTTCTATCCACAATACATGAATCCCTAGCTAGACTAGCTTACAGTGAATGGTGTTACATCCAAATTGCCATATATACTCCTCTACGTGCTAACTACTATCATAACATGTTTCCTAAAATAAACATAACTAACCAGCAAATGGAGGTCCATAAAACTCAAAGCAGAAAGTTACAAGTCGAAACAGGTCATGAACATGAGAGCAATATATTACGTTAATGATATGTTGAAGCCCAAAACCTATTCAGAAATTAAATAACCTGAATGACATTGCATAACCTAACATAATATAGCATAACATATGTCCTAAACATCCCATCTATAGAATCACCCCATCCCAATCATCTGAAGATCTGCAGAATCACATAAATTTTAGCTGTGAGACATCAAAACCAACTCCTTACTTTCTTTTCAACTTCGTAATGCTCATTTGGTACACAGCAATGACCATTGCATTCCGATGATTTATTACGAATTCCATTCCATGATAATGTAAAGGCATGGAAGAGAATCATGATTCTTTCATACCAAACTAGCACCTACTTATATTTATTTATTTTTCCTTCCAAATGATTAGTTACTACTAGTACTAATGACTGGGTCATACAACTTTGCTGAATAGCCTACTGTGTGAAAGCAGATCATTAGGATTATGAAATCAAGTTTCATAGCAGTGGACGTCAAAAAGCAATAGCTGAAGTGACTCGAAACCTAAGCATTCTAGTATTCTACTCAACCACATCATTAAGAAACCGAGTGTTTAATCTCACGACATGACAATCACCATAACTTCAATCATGGAAGTTACATTTGCAGTAGAAACTTGCTGTACAAATGCTGGCATGAACAAAAGAGAAAATTCCTTGCAGCAAAAGAAGAATCATACCACAAGAGTGTCGTCAGTATAATCGCCCATGAACTCCTTGAGTTTCTCCTTCACTCTCTCGCGCAGCCTTGCCGCTCCATCACCACCAAATTGAACCCTAAACGTCAGATCATCCATTTCGATCCGAAGAAACTAGATAATTGTCAAAACCCTAGATTGCATCAAGGACTGATTCTCCTCGAACTTGTTCAAACGCCAGAAAGCAGAACCCTAGCTCTCAGTGAAAGACAGTTTGGAGAGATGAGTATTACGGCGGCAAAAAACTGAAAGAAGCGAAAGAAAAGAGAAAACGAGGACTAAAATCTAGGGGGATTTTCTCGAGAAAGGGATGGAAAATAATGTGAGATTACTGTTTGGGATTATCATGGCGAGAAACAAAGGAAATCCCCAAACCCTTTTCGTCTGGGGGAGATAGAGAGGAAAGAAAGAGAAACGTGGGATGTGAAAATGTAACGAGTTAACCCAGGTACGAGTAAACTATAACATGCGTACAATTAATAAATTAGCAAAATTAACCCAAATTATTAACAATGTTAATGGAAGATAGCAGCCGTTAAAATTTTAACGGATATTACTATTAAACTTTTCAAAATGCCCCATTACCAAAGAAACTTCTAACTTGCAAAATTGATTGCTAATATGATCTACTCCCTCCGTCCCACCTCACTTGAGACTTATTTTCATTTTGATCCGTCTCACTTCACTTAAAACTCCCCAAAATGATAATCTTTTTATAATTTTAAATTTAATCTACCCCACTCACTCATTCCCTCTCTTCATTTTCCACCACACAATTCATTCAACCAACCTATTATTAACCCCACCCATTCTAACTTTTCATTTTCTACCACACATTTTCTTTATTTTATTCTTTTTCTTTAATTTTTGTGTCCACCTTTTAGGTCTCAAGTGAGGTGGGACGGAGGGAGTATTTACCCTCCATTTCCCAACCTTACACCCCCATTTTTCTTCAAAAACAAAAAAAAACAAAAAAAAACCTTACACCCTCCCCCCTCACACCAGCAATGAATGTAAGACCTTATTCATCTCGAAAAAAAAAACTTAACTCGTCTGCTCCCTCCCTCCCTCTGCGTTTCTCCTCCTTGCCGATCTCCCGCAACAATACCCCAGATCTGTCCTTCGTCCCAATCGCAGACTACTTCGTATCTATCACAAACGAACCACCAGTGCTCAACACCAATATCTTGGTCCGGCTGCAAAACTTCTCTGATCATCTACTTCCTAACTCCGGCCTCCCAGTTCAAAATTCCAGCAAGGCATCGTCCTCTTCAAGCCACCCCATTCTTCCTTCCGGCTAAATGTCCTCTGCTAGTCCTAATCAAAATCGCCTCCTTTTCCGCACTCAACCAAAAGCGCAGCAACCGCACTCAACATAAATTTGGTTGCCCTTGACAGATTTCCTTAAAAAAGGTAGATTGAACAATGATTTTGATTTTTGAAAGAATGGTTTGAGTCAGTTTTTGAAATTGGAGGTTCGAAGGTGATGTTTGGACTAGATCTGTACAGATAATGAACATATATTTTGGGTTTGTTTGGAGATGGGTTAATTTTTTAATTTCATGAATTGTCGATGTTGGTTGTGTGGTTGGGCAATACAGTGTTTGAATGGTGTTGATGATGGACTGGGTGTGGTGGTGGTGGTGATGATGTTAGGAAAAGGGTAAATGGCCGGGTCTTTTTAGCATCCAGTTAAAAGAGAGTTAGCAGTATACTTAGTTATGGTCTATTTTGAAAAGTTTAATAGTAGTATCTGTTAAAATACTAACAATCGTTAACGTCATTAACAGTTGATAACGACTTGGGTTAATTTTGCTAATTTATCAATAGTATGCATGTTACTTTTGTTGTTCCGTTAGTACGGAGGTAAAATTGAAAATCTGAAGTAGTACGCGGGTCAATTTATGCTTGCTTGGTCGACTTCTCAATTGACTTCTCCTTCATTCGTTGCTCGTGTCCTTGCAATGAACCTGACAATTCATCTACCGTCATCGTCGAAAGATCTTTGGACTCCTTAATTGATGTCATGACATGCCCAAATCGAGGTGTGTGTGTTCTCAAAATTTTCTCTATAATCGCTAAATCTTCAACCTTTTCTCCACATGACTTCATTTCGGTTGTTAACGCAAGTATTCTACTAACATAATCTGAAATACTTTCCGAAGATCCCATTCCAAGAAGTTCATACCTTCGCCTCAATGTTTGGAGTTTTACTTTCTTCACCTTGTCAACTCCCTTGAACGAATTCTCCAAAATATCCCACGCTTCCTTTGACGTAGTTGCTCCCGCAATCTTGTCAAACACCACATCACTAACTCCTTAATGTATATAATATAACGCCTTCTTGTCTTTCTTGTAAGCACGTTGATGTGCTTGTCTTTGCCTATCATTCGCATTCTCTCCAAGTACTCCTATGCCATCCTCCACGACTTCAAGCAACTCTTGATAGTCGAAAAGCACCATCATTTGAATACACCATCGAGCATAATTTTTCCCATCCAAGATAGGAATTTGTGGTTGACTACCTCCACCATTCGTACCAATATTAGTGCCACCGTTCGTGGCTACCCTTATGGGCTCTGATACCACTGTTAGAATCGGAAAGGGGGTATATATATAATAGAGGAAATTTGATAAAGTGGGCAGAAGATAAATTTCACTAAGGCGTGATCACGCCTAAGTCTAAAGAGTCTTCTTTAGAAGATATAAAGCAAGAGGATAAATATGGAGAATAACTTTTTACTATATAAAATCTGATTTTTGGCACTTTTTTGATATGCTTTGAGACTTAAATGACTTGCCTATTTATAAGCTTACAAGACTTAGAAAAACAATGAACATAACCTAGAATAGGAAATGACTTGTACTTAATTTAAACTAATAACTCTTAAACTCTTGGCTTCTTGATCTTTGGTATTATAAACCATGCACCAAAATCAAGTACTATGAACCAAAGACTTCTATAGAATAATCTAGAATAATCAAGATTAACTTCAACACATCAATCAAATGTAACGTAAACGGATCCTCAATAAAGGAGTTGCGTGTTGTTCACTCTACTGTCGACACGTCAGACTCGTGGGCCCCACCAACAAAATCATCTTCTGCGTCGGTGATAATCACTGAGAGTAGCAGCGAGAAGATAATAAAAGAAAATGGTCCGAAGATATGCAATACGTGCAGAAAACGTGTTAGATTAACGGGTTTTAATTGTCGATGTGGGAACATTTTCTGTTCGGTTCATCGTTATTCGGATAAGCATGAGTGTCCGTTTGATTATCAAACGAGCGGTCAAGATGCTATAGCCAAAGCAAAGCCGGTTGTTAAGGCTCAAAAACTGGACAAGATATAATCTTTTTATAAATCCTCATCTCGATTTGCGCGTCTTTTTCAATCTGGAGAGCTTGATCTTGGTGTGGTCTTCATCAGAAATGGCTTTGTATGTAAGTTCTTTTCTCATTTTAAGCATGTTTGTTGGACATTTTTGTGGTTAGCGTGTAAAAAGAATGCTATTCTATGGGTAGGGATATATTTGTGCCGGTAAGCGAGATTTCCATTATGTTGTTTAGCTTTTGATTTCACAAGTCATTTGTGGGTAATGTTCATAGTTCTTATATTTGGAATTGCTTCATCAAGCATTTTGCTTTTTGGCGATAGTGTTTGTGAGAGCCCGCGCTCGAAACCTTAATTCCGGACTCGTGTCCTCATAATGGTTACCCTACTTTGGTTTTGAAAATAGAGTTGGTACCTCATTTTATTTAGGAAAATAGAGATAAAACTTTTTTGATTGAAAAGTAGGTTCGGGGGTTAGGTTACGAGTGGAGAAGGTGTTAGGCACTCCCCTCGCCCTTACGGTCTCTAGCATTCTTCCACCTATGCTTTGATTTTAATGCCTTTTATTGTCCTAACTTTGAGAAAAATGTGTGTTTATGTACAAGGGAGTCTCCTAGTCTAGGCATGTCCATTTAAGTTCACAACAGGGAATCGGTTTGGGTGGATTTTCCGATTGGTTTTCAAAAATGATTTTAACACACTTGGAAAAAGAAACATACAATGAGGGAGGGGATTATTTATATACAAATTAAAAAAAAAAAAAAAAAGACGGGAGACAAATCCCGTATCAAATAAATGTCCATTGCAAAGGGAAGGTCGCTGAGATTGTCATCGTTGTCCGTTCTCGAGCCAAAGTACCTGTCCTAGAATTATCCAAATCCAAAACTAAAAGATGGGATTTGCTCCCAGAATGTTAAGGAACCTTTGTGAATTTTTATAGATTTTTTGGATTAATTTTAGACCCAATAATTTAACAAGAAAGTTGTTCAAAGAAACAGTCCAGCACAGTAAACATGAAACTTTTGCACATTCATCACCAAATTAACCCATGTTAGCTCATGAATCTGGAAAAACATCAAGAATGAAAGTTGAATCTCACATTTCGAAAATGAATTACCCATAGTTTCAAATTCATAAAATGAGTTTAAGTGCCTCAAAAGGTTTCTGACATTGTGATGTCAGAAACTGAAAATACAGATTCTGGACCTTGAAGGTTGAAACAAAAAAACAAAAGGGGTACTTCCTTATATCTCAAAAATATTTCAAAAATACATGGATCCTCTGAGTTTATTAATAACAAAATTCATGTTTTGACTTTAACCCAAAAACCATGTTTTAACTGAGTTTTAAGCACAAGAACAGAACAAGGTACAGAGAGAAATAAGCAGAACAGTACATCTGTAACCCAGAATTTTTCATGGAAACATGGTCTAAACATGGAATATGAACATGAAATTTAACTAGAATAAACTTCAACATGTAATAAAAAACTTTCATGTTTTGAAACATGTCCAGAAACCATTTTAAAAAAGAGTTTTTAAAGCATGAAAATCACTGGTCTGAACAGAGCATGAGGACTGCTTGCATAAGTCACAAAAATGGGTCTCAAAACAAGATCAAAACTCAAAACCAAACCATGAAACTCAAGGAACTCATGATTTAACATGTCTAGAACATTATCCAAGAGCCATATTCCAACAAAAGTCAATTTTAACATGCATGCTCATGAAAATGGCAAAGGTGGCCAGATTTATAACTTTTGAGAAAAAGATGAGATTTATGCATGAAACACTTAGATCTAAGCCAAGGAATGAACATGGGATGATCATAAACTCATGCAATCATGATAAAACTCAGATAATAACATCAAACCCACCATTTACATAGATACATCACAAGTTGTTTTTTACATGGAATCTTTGAGAAATATGGGAGTCTAGCCAACTTGTGGCTAGACCCCTTACATAAACCACCAAATCACTTACATTTTGAAGGTTTAAAGGGTTACAATAGAAATTACCTAGTTAAAATGGAGTGGGTTTGCTTCCTTTGTCTTTCCAAGTGAAGACTTTCTTGATTTTGAGTTTGAAGGTTTACTTGATTTGAGTTGAAGATTGAGTTTGTATGAGTGTTTGAAGGGTTTAGATGATGTGAAGGTAGTGTTTGGGAGGTGTTTGAGTGGTGGAGGAGTGGTGGTAGAGTGGTGGTGTTGTGGTGGTGTTGCCTTTTGAAGAGAAAGATGTAGAGAGAAGGTAAGTGTTGTGATTCTCCCATCTCTTTTTGATCATCAAAAGTGGGTATATGGGGGGTGTTGGGATACTTTTTGTGACCAAAATGCCCCTTAGAGAAGGGTAGTGGAGGGTGATCATCCCTTTGCTTCGGGGTGAAGGTGGTAGTGGAGCACATGGCCACCAACATGAGCAAAACCAAAGAGGAAGAAAACTGGTGGAGATCTGGCAGGAGCAGCCGTACGGCACCTCCATAGCCGTACGGGGAGGAGGATGCCATTTTTGCTGAGTCAACCCTTGTTGCCACGTGTCGTCTTCTGATTGGTCCAGAAATGTTGACTCGTCCCATTGAAGGTGAATCATGCAGCCACGTCTGAGTTCATGCAAAATGAGTTTTTCCTTTATTTCCGGCTCCGTTTTCTCGTTCCGTAATGGCCCGAACTGCTCCGGTGTGCGCGTGACGGTGATCCGGTTGCTCTTGCCTTCAAAATGAAAATTGCTCGTTATAATTTCCTGGTCACAATGATATATATGGAATATGTTCATAAGCAAGGAATAACATAATATAATTTTAAATGCAAAGGATGCCCGGTAAACGGCTTTCTAAGGGTGCGGGGCCCACCGTAGGGTCCCGACGCTCGGTTTTTGGAGAATACGCTTATTTGCTCGGTTTTGAGCCCTGATCATGAATCCGGACTCGATTTTTCCATCTGATGCACCGATAAGACGGTCAGTAGTCCCAAACCGCCAAATCTAGGGTTTTAGGTCAATTATCGCGCTTAGACCGATTCAGGGGTTGGTTTTAGGGGTGCGAGATCGGGGTGTCTACAGAGCCCCTCGTCGAATTCACTTGTAAAGTAAAGGGGATTCGACGATCCAATATAGACAACCGATCTCGTCTAGGGTTAATGGCTGGGCCCAAAGTAGGGCTTCCTACGTATCCCTTGCGGGAATCAAGCCTCCGTAGTTCTACTCAAGCAAGCAAACATAAAGTATGGTCGAACCTGGCTTCCCAAGTTTCCTACGTATCTCTTGCGAGAATCAGACAAATCGTAGTTCGGCTGGAAAATGCTGGGGGTGCATCAAGAATTTTAATTCTCTTTGCTGGGGATTGAAACATGATTTGATTTGACAAGGCTGGCGACTGAGCTCTTGCATTCGAGCTGCCTACGTATCCCTTTCGTGAATCAAGTCGAGGCGTAGTTCTAAAAGGGGGTGAGAACTATTCGGCGTCTCGAGCCTAAGGGTGACAAAGATAAGAGGGTGATAACTATTCGCCGTCTCGAGCCTAAGGGTGAGAACTATTAGGCGTCTCGAACCTAAGGGTGAAAAAGTTGAGAGGATGAGAACTATTCGGCGTCTCGAGACTAAAGTTGAGAGGGTGAGAACTATTCGGCGTCTCGAGCCTAAGGTTTAAGCATTTAAATAAACAAGATGAACAAAATTCAAGGATACGCTGCAACTTCTTGCTGATGAAATGATGATGGTTGTGAACTGTCTTTTGACGATGACGGTCAAAAGTGACGGCAAATCAAAAATTCTGAATTGATCCTGATTTATTTGATGATATTTGTTGTGCGATGAGATTTTTGATTTAAATTTTACAAACGATCACCATTTTATGGGTGCAGCTCAAGCAAAAATTTATGGAAAATGTGCATTTTATGTGTCCAATTTGACAGCTTTAAATGTTTCTAAAGAATGCATTCTTGTGCTTAATTTCAATGTTTGTACTCTTATATCATGTGATCTCCCTGAATCAGGCTCGAGACATTATGTGGGTGCAAACCCAAGCATCAATTTTCAAGAAAGTGAGAAACCAAGGAAAGTAGCCGTACGGCTGGTAGGTAGTATGCCCACCTTCAAGCCATACGGTTCTGACAATTTTTTTTGTTTTTTCTTGATTCACATGTTTTGTTCATGTGTTGAAAAGGGAAACTTGCAGAATCCAGGGCTGGCAACTGGTAGGGGTGACGAATTTTGCAAGAGTGTTGCCTTATAAGGAAATGGCCTACGAGGGCTTTTTCTCACACCAAGCCTTTATCATTCTCCCCAGTCTTGATACCCCAAATACAACTTCTATCACCATGCTTCAACTTCGCCCTACTGTAGTTGACGTTGTTGAGTATCATCGGGGCCTTAATGCTTGGGTGAGGTCTTATTCTGATAGGGAGAATGCTGAGTTAGAGAGGGCTTTCAATGTCCCATCCATTTTCTCTCTTTGGAATGTCAAAATCAACTAGGAGATGCTCCGGGATGCCTCTCTTTTTTGGTGTCCCCGGACTCATCTTTTCAATTTTACGTATGATGAGATGTGTCCTACTTTTGAGGAGTTTTGTGCTATCATCGGAATTCCTTTCGGGGGAAAGGCAATGGTTCCATCAACTCTTGAAACCCCGTTGAATCTGTTCACACGACTGTTTCGCTGTAACCGGGAGTTTGCCCAACGTTGTTTGCATCAAACCTATTTTGACGTGGCACGCTTCCCGTCAATATTCTCAGAGCCTTGTCGCAATAATCCAGAGTACACAGAGCGTAGGGATCGTGCTTTAATGTTGTGCTTGTTTGCCGACTTGTTTTTTGTTTCCTATGATGGGTTCGTGGACTGTCGAGTTGTGGACATTCTGGATTCTTGTCAACGCATCGGAGACCACAGTAAACCAGAGGCAGGAAATATGATGACCCTTATCTTGGCTGAGACCGTGCATGGCATAGATGGTTACTACCCGCGAGGGGAGATGTTTCTGGCAGGGAGCCCAGTTCTGGTGCACATATGGCTGCAAGAACATTTTCAATTGTTTTGTCGCTGGAGTTGGTGGTTGCCGGAGTTGTTCGTGTTCTTAGTAGTTTAGTTGACAACTGAGAGTTTACTGATAAATTCTCAACTGTTTGGTCGCTGGAAGGTCAATGAAGCATTTTTTTTTGCGCCGGAGTTGGTGGTTGCCGGAATTGTTGACTGGAGAAGGTGGTGAGGGTAGCCTAAGGTGATAGTGGTTTAGGTGAAAGTAAAATGTTGAGAGAGTGGAAATAGTAAAATATTGAGGAAGATGTAAGCAAAGGACTATATGGTTAGTCAAAATATTCTTTGTCTTAAAATGTAATATAGGCTTCCTAGAAGGATTATATGTTAAATGTACTTTAGTTTTACTCTTGGATGTGAAAAGAAAAAGAGGGATATGTAGTGCGTAATACGAAAACACGATTTCGCGCTATGTGCGAAGAAGCTGGTGCATGTTTGGTTCAACTTATTGCGTATGGCTTATCAATTTCCGTGTCTATAAATGAAATCAAATTCTCAGAAACTGCTCTCCTCATCAGTTCTAGGGTTTTCTTTCACATTTCACTTGCTGCCGGACGAACACGGAGAAGCAGCCTAGTAATAAATGAAGAGTCACAACATATTTTGTTTGAAGTGATAACATTTTTATTGAAGTAACAACCTATGTCATCTAGTATTATTGAAGTAACAACCTAATCTGTATAGAATCTACATATGGTCGGTCATCTATTATTCATGATTCATCCCTTAAGGCTTCATTCGACCAACCCAACTAGTTTAAAATTTATGAACTTTTGGTGGTGAGGATTAGGTGATTGATTTAGTTTTTATTTCTCCCACCTTAAATTAATTGCTTTTAAATGTGAATACACTAAAATAATAGAAATATGTTAGAAAAGTAAGCGTTGTGAATAAGTAGGAGAGAGAAAATAAGTTAGTGGATAGTTATTGTGAGTGGGTAAGAGACAGAAAATTGAACCTTTTAATTAAATAATAATTAATATTGGATGCTCAAAACGGAAATAAGTATGAAAGTGATTAGTATGGGACGGAGTACGTTTATAACTACTCCCTCCGTCTCATACTTATTACTATCAAATATGAGTGCACGAGGATTAAAAAGTTATTTGGAAAAGTAAGTATTGTGAGTGGGTAGGAAAAAAAAATAAGTTAGTGGATAGTTGTTGTGAATGGATAAGAGAAAGAAAAGAGTAGGTTTTGGGGGAAACTAGTTCCTCCATAAGTTATAAAAAGTCATGTTTTTAACCCTTAAACCCTAAACCTAAGACCCTAAACTCTAAACCTTAAACCCTAAATCCTAACCCCTATAAAAACAAAACTTTTAATATCTTAAGGAACTAGTTTCCCCAAAAAAATTCTCAAAAGAAAATTAAACATTTTATGTAAGTAGCAAAAAATATAAAATACCGAAAATGAAAATAAATAGTGATAAGGGACGAAGCGTATAGACTAATGTTGGAGGCACCAAAAGTGGTGTGCGCCGATTGCCTGAACCTGAAGGCTGTCAATTTGAACGGTGGGTGCACATGCTACGACAATGATTGGGGGCAATTTGCCATTCTAAACAACCATTGGATGGGCGGCCTGGCGGCTGGGTTGTCCTACCTCTTTTGGAACTTTCCTTTTTGTGTGCTCCTCTATTTTTTTTCCCTCTTAATTTAGGTAGAGGTTATCTTAATCGCGACAAGAAGTTTAATTTTTTTATTTCCACTTGTTTTTAAGAAAAAAAAAATAAAATCACATTTTGACTTAACTATTTTAAAAGGAGTTGGTTTTGGGGGAAACTAGTTCCTCCATAAGTTATAAAAAGTCCTGTTTTTTTAACCCTTCTTAAACCCTAAAAGGCCTAAACCCTAAACTCTAAACTTTAACCCCTATAAAAACAAGACTTTTTATAACCTATGGAGAAACTAGTTTCCCCCAAAATTTTCTCTTTTAAAAAACTACACATACATTAAAACACTAGCATTAATTCCATTTCATTTGAAATTCAGAAAATCTTAGAAAAAAGGCGTTTTACACGCGTCTTAGTGTAAAACGTGTTTTTTTATATGCGGAGTGGCATTTTTGTAAATAAACAGAACGTTATTAAAAGACGCAGTGACATTTTTGCAAATAACTAGAACTTACGAAAACTCACCAGGCACTTTGTTACACTGTAGAAGGCATTTTGCAATACTACAGGAGACACTTTTTAATACTAGGGCAGACACTTGTTTTAGAACTTAGAAAAACTAGCTTGACACTTACAAAAACTCACCAGACACTTTTTTTTACATTGTAGGAGGCATTTTTCAATATTACATGTTGCACTTTTTAACACTAAGGCAGACACTTGTTTTGAAAAATTTAAAAACTCACCAAACACTTGTTGACATAGAAGAGACATTTTTCAATGAGTGTGTTTTGGAGGAAACTAGTTCCTCCATAAATTATAAAAAGTCCTGTTTTTAATCATTAAACCCCAAACCTAAAACTCTATAAATACAAGATTTTTTTTATAACTTATGGAGAAACTAGTTTCCCCCAAAATTTTCTCTTTTTCAATAATCCAAGAGGCACTTTGTAATAATAAGACAAACAGTCTTAAAACTACCACTAAAAGTGTCTATTTGAATGTATAAAAGTGTCTGCTTGAATATTTATAAGTATAATATTACAACAGGCACTTTGTAATATTAGAGAAAACACATGATAATATTAGAGAAGACAATTGAGAAAAACACGTTTTTTCATAGCCTAATGTAAAAAGCGTTTTTCACAAGACCGACTCTTTGAAATTATATATTAGTCTTTATTCATATTGATAGTTCATGTGGTTTTAGTTACATTTCTATGTGTATAGTGGTTAGATTTTGCTAAATTATATTTCTTCTGTTATTCTCTTATTACAGAGTAAGATGTCTGTTTTTCTTTTCAATCGTGCTAGAATAAAGTTCGCATTGTTAAAGAGTTTCCACCATGGATGTGTAATGGCCTGCTAAAGAAATTTAGCTCTAGCGGTATCTGATATTGCTTTTTATATGAAAGGTAAGGGGTTCAATCCTCATGCACTTTGAAGTGCACTTTGTAGTAGTTTAAAATAATTATTAAAAAAAATCCAATTAAAAAAAAAGATGTGTAATGATTTAAGTTGAAGGAGAGTGTGTTTTAAGTTGAAGGAGGCTATTATGGACATTTTTATTAATCACATTTTTGTAAGAAATGCCAATACATGTATATTCAATAATTATATAGGTGTAAATAACAAAACTCTTCTTAAAAATGGTAAATATGAGGGGTGTTTTGGATAGTTGTATTCTCATTATGCTTTTACAATTACCTACAAATGTAAATAACTGATTAAATTATTATAAATAGCATTTTAAATAATTTAATCTTAACTCATTGGAATTACATATCTATGTTGTATAATTATTTATTAATAAACATGTAAACTAAAGTTTTTTTTTTTGTGAGATGAAGTGATGATTTAGTTGACTTTCTTAAGGTTTAAGTAGAAAAATGAGAATTTTATTACAATGACAAAAATTATAAAATAAAGTACTACTGCCTCCGACTTAATTTTACTTTAAATTTAAGTAAATTTAATTGTTTTAATGCAAAACTCATTTTTTTTTAAAAAAAAATATCGCTACTTAACTAGTTAACTATTCATTTCAAAGAAAAGTACATATTTGTTAGAACATTTAGTATAAGAATATATTAGTAATTTATTTATTTTTTAATTATAATGTTAAGACAATTAAACTTAATTATTATATTTTAAAATAATGTGCAAACTTGTGAGTACGAGAATTAAGGAGAGAATGATAGTGAGTACTCCCTCCATCTCTAAATCCGTTGCATCATTTTGAGAATGCGCGGGAATTAAGAAATGATTATATATATATTCAAGTGTATTGTACATCGTAAAGAAGTTGGGAGTATAATAAGTTGAGTAAGATTTACACGTGAGATTTAAAATTAAGAGTGTGAGTATGACAAGTGGGGTAGTAAAAGCAGAAGCATAATAAAATTTTAACATTTTGAAAAAGGGACTTACCGGGATATGTTTTTAAAAAAATTAGTGCAAGATATTTTGAGACGAAGAGAGTAGTTGTTTAGATTATGAATAGTGACTAGTGAGGTATTACAAAGAAAGTGAGATAGAGAATAGTAATTAAAAATTATTATGAGTATAGCAAGTGAGTTTCATTAAATAAAAAAATATATGAAATTTTTATTTATGAAAACTGTGATTGATTAATAAAATGGCCAATAAAGAAATTTATTCTCACTGTTACAAACAGAAGGAACGTATTTTAATCTGTGTATTAATAATATTTTCACTTGTACTCCCTCTATCAGAAAATGAGTTTTATATATTTTTTTCATATTGCGAAGGAGCTTTAAGCAATAATTTTAGGTTGGTTTAATATTTTTTTAAAATCTAAAATTTATTATTGATACACCATTATTAATATTATCAATACTAAATTTTAAATTTGCATTAAGATAATTAAATGAATTTAAAATTATTACTCAAAATTCTTTCGTAATAATTGCGAAAAAAATATGAAGATATTTCAGAACAGGAGGAGTAATTAAAGAATGGAAGGAGTACGTGGAGAATTATAGAGTTGTACTTTTATACAACAAGCACTCACCAATTGCAGAAGATTAATAATAGGGGTATAAAAAAAATCACAAAAACTTATTTATAAAATCATAAATGTAATGTTGTTATTGGTGTTTTTAATTAGAGTGTAACGGATCCATTATCGATACAACTAATAAAATATCATCACCTCATATTATGAGTAAGATTTTGTGATTATTTTGTGCCTCTAGCATTGCTCATTGCATAATCCAGCTTGAGCAGCATACTAACTTACTAAGCTAAGCCAAGCTGGTTAAAGAATAAACCCAACTCCAGCCGATAAGATCCCCATGGTTGTGGGGACAAGCTATAGGAGTGACCCCACATCAGCCGACACTAAGAAAATGTAAGCAGAAACCAGGTAGGCCCTCAACTCCTGATAGCAACATGGATGGGACCCTGGAAATGAATCCTAGAGGGCCCCGCGTCAGTTCCATTTCTCGTGTCCAAACACATTTTACCCATTCAAACCGAAACAAGATAAAAGAAAATTACTACCCTACTTCCCAAAACACCTTAAACTATTTTAAACATACTATTTTAAACATGCACAGAAATTAGAAAGGAGTATACTCCCACCGTCCCATCTCACTTAATACTCACTCAAAAAAGACTGGCATAATAACTAAAAAAATAATAAAATTAAGAAAATGTGTGGTAGAAAATGAAGAGAGAGAATGAGTGGGGTAAATAGTACTCTCTCTGTCCCAAAATAAAAGTCCTACTTTCCATTTTGACGTCTCAGAGTAAGAGTCATATTCCTAAAATGATAAAAAATCTTTATTATTCATCCCACTCATTCTCTCTCCTATCTTACTTTTATACTCACAACACCAATCAATTCATTATTCTCTCCCACTCATTCTCTCTCCTACTTTACTTTTACATTCACAATATTTACATCACTTCCAATATTTATTAATAAGCATGCAAATAAGGGGTATGACTCTTACTCCGAGAAGGAGGGAGTAGTATTGATTGAATAAATTAAGTGGTGGAAAATGAAGGGAGAAAATGAATGGTATGGTATAGTGAATATAATATTATAAAAATAGGTTTTTTTGGGAATTGTCAAGTGAACTCGACGGACTGAAATAAAAATAAGTTTTAAGTGAGCTGAGACGGAGGGAGTATATATTTAAAAATATTGTGAGTGGAAAAGATATACTCCCTCTGTCCCAATTTAAGAGTAAAAAATTTATTAAAAGGGCGTCTCATTTTAAGAGTCAAAATCTTAAAATGGAAAATGGGTCCTACATATCATATTCACAACAATTATACATTAACTCTTCTCTACCACACTTTCTCTCTCCTACCCAACTATCAACACTCACAACACATCACCTTTTCCTTAATTCTTGAACCCACTTATTTTTTTACTCTTAAAATAAGACGGAGGGAGTATGGATATGATAAATTGAGTGAGATTTACAAGCAGGCCTAAAATTAAGTATGTGAGTATGACAAGTGGGGTAAGAAGAATAGAAAAATAATAAAATTTGAACATTTTGAGAAATGGAACTTACTAAAACGACAACAAAAAAAAAGAAATTAGTGCAAGGTGTTTTAGGACGGATAGTGTACTGTTTTAGGACAGATACTGTACTGCTGATGTCATGGAAATGGGCATATAAGGCTCGCCCGGCCCGGCCTTTAGAAAGGCATACCCTTACCCGTTGGTAAATGGGTTGGGCCCGCGGGTTGAACTGTACCATGGTCACAATAGTGTCCAAAACTATGATTAGTTTAGAACGTTGCAAAATTCAAATTTCAAATTTGAATACAACTGTCAGTTGGACCACCACTACTCTGCAACAAAAGGACAACTCAGACTGATCATCCAAAATTTTGATTAACTTTACCTTTCATAAGTAGTATTTCTATTTACTAATTGTTGCACATTTACACAAATATGAGATCTACATTCGGTATCCAATACCCAATAATTAAAATTAGAAAGATTAATCTTATAACATAAATGTCCGAAGTGGTAGTCTCACTACCATTCACTTTATTTGATCATCCAGAATTTTGATTACAATTTTAAATGGTCAATCCAATTGCCATGTTACCAAATTGCATCATTAAGAGTTATAATTTTAGCCATAATTATTTCATTTAGGCTTGACAACGTTTGTCTTACTTTCATCTTTTAATCCTTTCCCTTTCAGAAATTCACAGAGTCAAAAAACAAATTTTCGACTTAGATCATTATCTTTCCACATGATAATTCAGATATTGAGAGCTCAAACATGTCTCATCAATTTAACTGATTTCAGCAACCAAGAACGATTTAGGATTCTGATTTCAGTTTTTTCTAAATTCTGAATTGACATCACTTTTCAGGAAACATAGTTTCGAAAACCAGCCATCTGAAGCTAGATTCAATCCTAGATTAATTTTGAAACTGACATTTAATTTCAGGAAACACGGTTTCTAAAACCAGCCATCTGACAATTAAATTCAACTCAAAATATTTATCATAAAAGCGGTAGATTTTAAATTTCCAAAATTTACCTTAAAATTGCTTTCCTTAATTCAATTAGGATTTGGTGTTCATGATGATCCAATCATCATGATCAATAAACCAAGAATAAACAATTTACTCATGAATCTAAGATCATCAACAAGTTAATCAAATTAAATTTTGATGATCCTACGGAACATATTAATCAAATTAATATTGCAATTTAGGTTACTTAGGATTATTAAGAATGTAAAATTTCGGTTCTTGCTTTAGAACAATTCTTAAGCTCATGATCCAATAAAATAAATTAATTTCATTTCTCTTTTAACATTGTCCTTTTAAGAACAGATCGCAGTAACACACATAATTAAAGTTTAAGATAATATTCTACACAAATATGCAAATAAATATACACTTATATTTTATACCAGTCATTTAAGAGATATGACACGCCCCCAAGTCCCGGGGTTCTATAATGGAACCTCGAACCTGGTGCGCGTAACTAACAAGAAGCAGAAAAAAATAGGAATGACACCTGAATAAATCAACTGGTATCATATATACTCAAGAAGAACGAGCTAAAATAGCTCACCACAAGTTCTATACCAAGAAATTTAAACCAAATGTGGTTATACACAGCGGAAAACATGCCTAGCACATAAGCTGGCATTACAAGAACTATACAAGTCTAACCAAGATACTGAGTCTAAACAACTGATACAAAATCGTCCTCACCAAATACTGGAAAGGGTAACAATCCCCAACAAGAACAACCTGCCAAGTAGGCCCCTGCTAAGTCGAGCCTC
The DNA here is from genome assembly GCA_026119855.1 of Campanula takesimana. Lineage (NCBI taxonomy): Eukaryota > Viridiplantae > Streptophyta > Magnoliopsida > Asterales > Campanulaceae > Campanula > Campanula takesimana. The sequence goes on from JAOWBW010001396.1 coordinate 152,656, forward strand.
ACAACGTATTACCACTTGCTTTCCTGGGGGGGAAGGGGGAACAAATAAACAAGGAACGGGGTGAGATAAATCTCAGTAAGTTACTAGATACAAGTACATAGCATGTTATCATGTAATCATGCAAATCAAGAAGATTATCAAGCAATCATGCTCAAGATGTCATCAAGTAACAAGTATATGAGAGGTTAAGCCAACTCATCAAGTAACTAGCACATAAGGCTAAACTATCACGTTACAAAGGATATTCCAACCTTATTTCTCCTAAGTAAACCATTGTTTTCGTTGCTTATTGCAGTTGACAAATCACGATCAATCAAGTTGCTGCTGTGTAGTACACAAGAGGACCCGGTAACCAGTGTCACACTCGAGAACAAGATTCAAGACAAGAGGTATAGCGGTCACTTTATCAGGCGTATTGCTCTAACAAATGAGGTTATATGCCCTTACAATGATCGGTAGTAAGGGGTCAAGCGCAGATACATAGATCCCCGATTATCACTTAGCCCCAGCACTCGTGATAAGCGTGAACCTATATATCTCCGAACAAGCAAGGACCAGCTGGACTCACACAAGAATTTATAAGTAGTATTTACTTGAGTAGAACTAAGTCCAAAAGTAGTGGACTAGCTCTTCATGAACCATGTAATCATCTGCTCACCAAATACAAGTACACGTACGCAATAATTGCGAATACAAATCAGTATAACAATGGCACATAATGTGTCCACGTAACAAAATCAAGCCAAATTAGAGTCTATTAATAACAGACCCCAACCAAGTAGTAGGGTAAGTCATACTATATCACTTTGTCATATGAATATTTGCACGTACATATTCATATAACCTTTAACACACTAATGTGTCTATCACGATACCCTTACTTTCAAGTAGATCCCAACATCTTAGACTCTAAGCACGTAGTCGAATAGGTCGTATTGTACCTAGTCACAATCATATCTCGCGTATATGTATCGTTAATAATCGAATACATTTTCCAACACATTTTGTGTTCTATAATCATTGTTTTATGAATTATCTTCATATTACACTAGTCCCTATTTCTTTAGGAACCTATCTCAGGAACAGGATATCTTCTTTATACTTTATATACTTCATTGAGTATATGCACGATTAAAACCAATTACTAGCACATTAGTGCATGTTCATAGCACTTTCAATACACACGTATTAGATTCGAGTATGTAGTAGAGTTGTTCATTCTCTATCTAGTTTCACATTCCAATTCTTTGGTTATTAATATTATATACTCCCTCCGTCCCATAGAGAGTGAGACTAGAGGAGTGGGCACGATATTTAAGATAAAGTGATATATATGTGGGTAGAAAATGAAGAGAGAGAATGAGTGGGGTAAATAGTAGTGTTGGTTGAATAAAATGAGTGGTGGAAAATGAAGAGAGGAGAATGAGTGGGTTTAAATAATGGGGAATGATGAATATAAGTATATTAAAACATTTCCATTTTGGGTAGTCTCACTTTAAGTGGGACGGCCCAAAAGGGAAATAAGTCTCACTCTTAGTGGGACGGAGGGAGTATCAAGTAGTCAAGAAGCCACATTCTATCAAGTAACTATATGCAAGATTTGCACATACACATCAAGAATGTTTCTAACACATTAGTGCTTGTTCATAGCACTTTCAAGTTCATTACCATACACACGTATTGGTTTCAAGTCATGTACAAGATTTTATCATCTTACATTCAAGTTCTCAATCCAATTCTTTAGATGTTCAAGACATGTACAAGAATTAATTATCTTATACTCAAGTTATTATTCAAATATTTGGATATTCAAGTCATATACAAGATTTAATTGTCTTATACTTCAAGTTCAAGCTAAGTAAAAGAGTTACATATCTTATACTTACAAGTTCTTAATCCTATACTTTGGATGTTCAAGCTCAAGACATTGTTCTAGTGCCCCTAAGGTACACAAACATTGGTTTCAAGACACATATAACACATTAGTGCTTCTTCATAGTACTTTCAAGACAATTAAAAGAGTTCTTACTCTTAGGCTCAAATTCTCTATTCAAATCATTGAATATTCATGTTCAAGACCAAGTTCTGATGCCCCTAAGGTGTCATAACACTTGCTAGGATATCTTATACTAAGGCTATATACCTTAACTAGGGTTACTTCCAACTTATACAAACTTTAAACAAGATTTTTATTTTTCAGGGCACCCGGGCGGGTGCTCAAAACAGACCGGGCGGCCGAACACTAGCAGGTGAATCATTTGAAAAATATTTCAGATAGATGGGCGGTCACCCAATGAATTTGTACTGTCGCACACTAGGCGATTTACAGCAAATGCTCAATTCTTTCACAGGTTAAGAATTCTCCGTCCCAAGCGTAGGAGTATACCTTTACTAATACTTAGGCAATACCCAGGACATACAAAATAAGCTCAAAACATTACTTTCAAGTTTATTTCATCAATTTTACCGTCCCACAATTAATATAATAATTTTCTTTCATTCCATTTAAATATTTCACCGTTCCAAAAGTATAAGTATAATTTTCTAATATACTAATATACTCATTTAGGGATACTTTCATTCATTTCACCATCCCACAAATATAAATATAATTTTTTTAATAAACTTGTATAAGCATTTAAGTCAAGTTAATATTTCACCGTCTCACAAGTATAAGTATAAGTTTACTTAACATGATAACATACTCCTTTGCATATACTCCTACTTGTTTCAAGTTCATATCATTAAGATACTGATACTCCCCTTGTCCCAAATTTATAAGTATCACAAACTCATTCAAATCACGAAATTAACAAGCACAAGTATCAAGAATAACATATAGGCATGTTATTACAAGCAAGGGGGAGCTAGTGACTTACCTACTCCGAAATCAAATTCACCCAAACTAATTTCTGTTAGGCAGGAAATGCTCTACCCTGATCATTTATGCGGAGTCAGATTTTCGAACAGAGGCATAATTAAGCAAGAGGGATCGAGAATAGGATAAACCCTAACTTTCTTCTGAGACAGAGAGAAATTACGAGAGAATTGGGGAAACAATGATCTCAGAGAAGAAGGAAAACAAGCTTTATCCTTATGACTTTCAAAGAATTGCACTTTGGCTCCTCAAGTTCTAACTTTGACAAAAAGGCCCTTTAAGTTTCAATTTGAGCATTTTAGCCCCTAAGCTTTATTTTTCACAAATGACCCTAAAGTTCCAACTTTGAAAAATTAGGACCTAAACTTGCTCAATTAGTTAAATAATTAACTCAAATAAAATAGCATATAAATATGCAAGACAAGAATTTAACAGGAATTAGGACGGGCATTACAAGATAAATGGTTGTATTTTATAAATACTCCCACTAAATTATATAACCTTCATATACAACAATTGTATAATATAATTTATGTGGGCTAAGATCCAACTTTAATTTAATTTCAAGTCCGCTTTGGCGATACTGCTCAAAATTATATTAATTAGGTAGATAACTCTTATCAATCACATCATATGTAACTCTTAGATATTTTATGAGATTTTAAGTAGACATCTTATGTCAAACATGTTTTAATATCATCTTGTGCCTTAGGCCCAAAACTTTGTCTTTTGATAGCCTAATTAAGTCAAACCATGATAGACGCATAGGAAACTCTCATTCATTCATCTTGCTCATATACTGATAGAATTAATGCACCTCGCTTTGGCAGAGCCCGCATAAAACTACCCGGTGTACTTACAAGTGTCTATCATGGGTTGGCACATGACTTAAATTTTCAAGGAGGTTCTTTCATATAGCATATAACACGTTTATGACCACATAACATGTAAAGCATCAAGATTAGTCATTAAATTAATCTCCATTAATTTAAGCATGATATTTATGTGTCATTGGTTTCTCTATAATTATGAGGATGAGACTCTTTGAACTTTGGTCATTAAATCTAAATCAAGACAACAAGAAGTGCGGCCGAAACTAAGCCATAGGCATCCACAATTCCGCACTAATTCAAGAAACTAAGAAAGTAGTCCATATGGCCGAAACTAAGCAATAGATAGTCTCGATGAACGTAGGCCAATTGCATTTACAATTCCACATAGATCTCCAAACTTCGAATCAAGAATTTTGTTTCTCAATTTTAGCAATTATGAACCTTTCGTAATTCTAATTTCATTTTATCTTTGAATATTTGAATGCGATCAAGTTTGGGAAACACGGTCTCGAGAACGTAGGCTAGCCATCCAAACCTTGATTCAATATTAGAATTCACAAGACTAAAACAAATAGAATTTTCAAACCACAAAATCCACCCCAAACCATAGCCTTGCGCCCGCACCAGAACCGAGGGTCCGGCCGGGTCACAGTCTAGGTCCGGTCGGACCTTCTGCGAAAAATCAAAAAAATTTAAATCCAAAATTTTGTCTCAAAATTGTTTCCCCCCGATTCAATTAGGATTTGATGTTCTTGATGATCCAATCACCATGCTCATCAAAATCTTGAATAAACCATTTATTCTTGAATCTTTAGATTATCAAAACTTTGATACAATCAAAAATTGATAATCCAAACAATTTTAAATCCACCATAATTTTTATTGCGATTGAGTAGTGCGATTAAAGTTAAAAAAACAATAAACCACATAAAACGCATAGACCACATAAACACCATGAATCTAAATTCAAATAGGATGTTAACACATATAATCAAATTATATTATCAATATGATATTATTAAAATAATCATACATGAACGTGGCTCTAATACCACTGTTGGGCTTTGAGGCAACATGCGCAGCGGAAGACGGCAATATAAAATAAACAAAACCCTAAGCCCCAAGATCCATTCATGATGATTAAATTAATAGCAAGATGAATTTAGAATACTAACCATGTGGTGCGTTTAAATTTTTTCCGGATCCTCAAATATTCAAGCTTCAAGATTTGATCACCTCGTTCTTCGCGTTCTTTGAATCAGGATCACAGGAACACGAACTTGAGATGCTAAAGCAAACATCCTCTATGTGTATCCACACGCGAACAAATATCTAGAACCATTCTGGATCTGGATTGCTAAACCCATTAGAAAACACGCTTTTCTAATCTTCAAAGGCTATATGAATTTTGGTGTTCTTGAGCTTTTGATTCTCAATCTTGGCTCAAGAATATGTTTCTCAAATATATGTATTGCATCTTTTTAATGGCTGGTGAAAGAGGATTATTTATACTCAAAAAATCCTTAACCCTTAAGGACTCTTGAGACCTAATCCCATCACCCAATTAAACTTACCAAAATCTAGCTCCAGGAACTCTGGCACGGTCGTGCTCACCAAATGGCACGGCCGTGCCACTTGGTCCGAGCCTGATCTGCCGAAATCGAATTCTGGCACGGTCGTGCTTGTTAATCGGCACGGTCGTGCTTTATAACTGGCATGGCCGTGCCCGCCAGAAACTCAGTTTTTGCCTTTTCTTAATTCGTTCTTTTGTATGTGACCCCATAGGATTATATTAAGTTGGCAATGAGTCCAACCAAGGTCAAAACTATAAGTCATGAGCAGACTCTAGCAAGCCATCATGACTAACCAATTAATATAACTTAACAAAGTTCGTTATCCTCATAGAACATATCACAATCCTTTTGTCACACGATATCATATTTGTAAGTACCCCAATCTGAAATTAACCAACTTTAGAGGAACTCTTAGCACCATTCAGGGATAAACTGATAGGCTGGGACCTCACTAAGATAAACCTAAAATTCCAGGACTACCCTAGAATTAAAATTGGAAAAATCCAGAAGCTCGCCAAGCTGAGCCGTACGGATGGTTTGGACGCGGGAGGGGCCAATCCGTACGGATGGTTTGGGCACCCTCAGTCCCTATAAATTGGACCCTTGGTTGATCATTTCAGGGGGGGGAGAAATCATTTTGTGAGTGTAAACTCTGTCGAATTGAGGGCAGGTCAAACACATAAACACACATTTGAGTGAAAAGGGAGAAAGAAGATAGGCTTAGAACCAAAATTGGTTTTTGCCTAAAATATCCGGCAGTTTGTAAGCCCGTTTTTGCCTAAAATACCCGGCAATTTGTAAGCCCATTTTTGACTCTTAACCCAGCAGTTTGTAAGCTTGTTTTTGACTCTTAAGCCGACAGTTTGTAAGCCCGTTTTTGACTCTTAAGATGGCAGTTTGTAAGGCCGTTTTTGACTCTTAACCCGGCAGTTTGTAAGCCCGTTTTTGTGCCTAAAATAGACAGTTTGTAAGCCCCTTTTTGACTCTTAACCCGGCAGTTTGTAAGCCCGTTTTTGCCTAAAATACCCGGTAGTTCATAAGCCTAGTAAGAATTATGAAAAAAATGTTGCCCTAGCGAACACTAGGCCGTCCTTGACATAAGCCCAGTAAACTCTTAGGTTTAGAAAACCTTGTTCCCGGCCGTCCCTAGTGGGACATAAGACCAGTTTTCCCCGTCGAGCTTCCCAAAGGTGGAATCGACCAAGTCAAACCTTGACTCAGAATAGTCATAATAGGTTGAAACCCTTGTCCCCGGCCGTCCTTAGTGGGACATTAGACCATTTGCCTCGCAAACTTCTCAAAGATGGAGCTAACCCAAGCCAAGGCCCATAATGATCATTTTAGGTTAAGTAAACCCTTGTCTCGGCAGCCCAAAATGACGTAAGACCATCCTTGTAACTCACGCCTTTGCCTTGTAAGTCAACCCTCTCCCATAGAGCCAAGTTGACCATGTCCTTCCTCTGACCCCGAGAGTCACGCCTTTGCCTTGTAAGTTAACCCTCTCCATAAAACCAAGTTGACCATGTCCTGCCTCTAACCCGCCGAGAGTCACGCCCATTTCGTGTAAGTCAACCCTATCCCATAGAGCCAAGTTGACCATGTCCCGCCTCTGACCCCGAGAGTCACGCCTTTGCCTTGTAAGTCAACCCTCTCCATAGAGCCAAGTTGACCATATCCCGCCTCTGACCCGCCGAGAGTCATGCCCATTTCGTGTAACTCAACCCTCTCCCATAGAACCAAGTTGACCATGTCCCGCCTCTGACTCCGAGAATCACGCCTTTGCCTTATAAGTCAACCCTCTCCATAGAGCCAAGTTGACCATGTCCCGACTCTGACCCGCCGAGAGTTACGCCCATTTCGTGTAAGTCAACCCTCTCCCATAGAGCCAAGTTGACCATGTCCCGCCTCTGACCCCGAGAGTCACGCCTTTGCCTTGTAAGTCAACCCTCTCCATAGAGCCAAGTTGATCATATCCCGCCTCTGACCCACCAAGAGTCATGCCCGTTCCCCTAGGAGAGGATAACAGATGTCCACCTAACCCTTAGGTTTGAGTAGCCTTAAAATCTCTCACCCCTCCCCAAACTACGTTAGGATTGATTCCCTGCAAACGGGATACGTAGGAATCCTATACCCATAGGTCCAGCAATGCAAACCCAAAATCGGTCAAAGCTCTGCAGGAATCATACCAGAATAGAGTGATCACCATATTTGAGTGAAAAGAGAGAAAGAAGATAGGTCCAAACCAAAATTGGTGAGACCTCCTTCTCCCCATCTTCTCTTCATCTCCATATTACATCCTTGCTTCTTGTTAAATAATATACATTTGTAACCAAGCCTTGAAATCCATGGTGCCCTTTATGTTCTATGCATGATGATGTGTTACAAACCATAGGATAGCCTAAGGCTTTTTATTATTTATGCATCTTTAATACACTGTCTTTACATTTATGCACCTTTACATTTGTAGACACCCCGCCTCGGACTGCTCACCCCGATTGCACGCTTGGTTTTGTGTTTCTCCCTCTTCTAAGTGTTTTCTGTTAGTTTCTGTTAGTTTCTGTTACTTTGGTTAAGTTCCAGACGGACTCCGTTAAGTCCCGGGACTAAACTGAATAACAGTTCTAACTTTCTAGTCCATTCTGTCAAAAATTGCTTCTCAGAGTCGCGCGCCTCCGCCCCTTAAGGCCAGACGCGTGCGCCTTCCGCCGCCTAGGTGGGATGCGCGCGCTTCTGGGGCGTGTCAGTTACAGATTCTGCCCAAGAATCTCTCCCTTGCTCATTATACATGATTTTGCCCGGGAAAGATTTCTTGGAGACTCCGTTTGGCTCCAAAAACAATCACTTTTCAACTATAAAAACCCCTCAAATCCATCATTGGAAAGGAGGACCTTGAAAAATCATCACTTTAGACTTTTTACTCACTCTTTGCCTAGACCTTTCCTTTGGAATTTCTTCAACAAAAGTACTCAACCTCTTCTTCAAGGCTTTACAAGAGGTTCTCTTTTGAAGGATACTATAGGTAAATGTCTTAAGCACTTATCTTCTTCTTCTTCTTCTTCTTCTGCAATCAAATGTCCAATCACCCAAAACCATTTGGGACATGACACCAATGGTCTTTTCATTACATTGAATTGGCCTAGGAGTCATCTCCCTACATTTTAACTCTAAAACCCCTTTTTATCATCATTTTAATAGGAAGAACACATTTATCTTTAAAAGTGAATTATGAACAAACAAGACCGACCTTGCTCGGGCGAAATGGGTGTTTAAGTACTTCCCATTTCGTAACCTAACCCCCGAACCCCTCATCCCAAAGAATCTCTGTTTTCGTAAATCAAACTTAGGCTCATAAACATTAAGTTTTCTTACGTTCCTCAAAAACGTGGGTGGCGACTCTAAAAACAATTAGACATCCTAGGAAACTCACGCGCTCTAGCCTAAAGCCGTGGTGTCCACCCCGGGGTATCTACAGTGGCGACTCCGCAGGGGATGCTTGAGGGTTAAACTTGTGTTTCTGTTCATAATTCACTTTTCTGGGCATTCTGGAAATTGACATGGGAAGCGCGCGCCTAGGACCTTCATGGTCCAAAGCACGCGCATCCCGCGTCAAATTCCAGAATCGCCCACCTTCCATGTGTTCTTCCTATTCTTCCTACTATTTCGTGCTGACAAACATTGCAGGGGTTTCATCACACAATCAGGACCAGGGCAATCCCCTGAGTCCATAAGTTTCTGATAATCTGATAGGTGAGCCCAGAAGCGGGCGCCTCCCAGGTACAATGCGCCAGGCGCGCGCTTCCCACAACACTAGCCAGAGGCGCGCGCTTCTGGGTCAATTTCTAGGGCAAGAACAGGTTTCAGTGACTAGACAGAACAGTGGGGTGTGGGCACAGTTGCCTGCATCAGGACAGAATTGAACCCTTGGACTGTTTAATTTTATGTTTTATTTACCGGTCACACGGGTGATTCGGGAGTTGTAATTTACGTGCTTATGTGTTTTTTTTATCTTCTCTTTTCAAAAAAAATAAAATAAAATAAAAATTTTGTCACGTGATGGACCTCACACTACGCGCACAATTCTTATCAACTGCTCACTATCGAGTCGCACAAGTCCAACCCCAAACCCGTCGAGGCCCGTCCTAGAAAGTTTCAAGCTCCACTCGACCTTGGCTCTTTCGAAGCGGTAAACCTCAGCCCGTGGCGTAGTTCATGACTACATGCCGGGGGTGACCTTTAAGCCTCATATTCAAGCCGAGCACAAACCACACAATTCTAGTCTAGGGTCTAACACTCCGTGACTCAAGTCGGTTTCCATGTACCGAGATTTCCCTAAACTAATATTTTCAAATCATACATGCCAACTTGTTGAAACGGACGCAATAAAAATCCGTCCCCAAAAGTGGTTATCTTGGACGAAAATAAAAAATCCGTCCCCGCATGTATGCTTTACTACATTAATTTAGTTTAATCCCGACACATGTAGGATTCACAAACGCGATGGAATCTGATGAGTATATGGGACCGCGAGATGGTCTATATACTAGTGTGATGATTCCATTACCATCTTAGAAACTCCAAAAGGGACCCATTCCCTCCGACTTATAAAATAAAATAAAAAAGAGTCTTTTTCCTTATGTGGTTCGAGTCGTGTGCCCAACTATGTGTTCTCAACCTCTTCATGGACCGAAAGTGTGAACCGAGACTGATAAGGGCTACTTCTCCAATTATAGGTCCGATTGGTACTCTCCGCATCTACAGGGATTCATCCAACAGGCTTGTCCGTGAACATATCACTCCAACAGCTTCTACATCATCAATGGCCGGCGACTCCAGCACCAACAACGCCATGACTCTCGAACAGCTTTCTGCCATGGTTCAAACACTCCAACAACAAGTCTCTACCCTTAACCAAGAGGCTCAAACCAAAGAAGCCTTGTGGCAAGCTCATGTCGACAGTCAAAGGGAGGCCCACGAGGCCGAGGTTGACCAACTGAAAGCCAAGCTCCTCAAGCTCTCCAAGAATAAGGGGGTTAATGACAATGAGGAATCCGAGTGGACCGAGGGTTTGTTTGAAAGCCCATATGTCAGCACCCGCACCAAAAAGTGGGGAAACCAAGCACCGACAACAGCGACCCCAAAATGGTCGATTCCATCATGGCCTACATTGATCAGAAATTCGACGGCCTCAACATGGGAAAAGGCTCCAACACAAGCCTTTATCAGTCATCCATCCTCATGAGCACGATGGCCGCTCTCCCTGACAAATTCAAGATGCCCGACATTAGCAAGTTTAAGGGCAACTCATGCCCAATGGCTCACATCGAGACTTACATTTGGGCTATGGTTCCGAAGAAGGTCTCCCCAAAAGTTATGGCTCAATGGTTTCCTCTCACTCTCGAGGGGGCGGCAAAGGATTGGTATGCAACTCTCCCGCTCACCGTCCGTCTTGATTGGGATTCCGCTATGCTTGCCTTCAAAAATCAATATCAAGGCAACACCACTCACCGGCCCACAAGGAAAGAGCTCGAGAAAACCACTCAAAGAGACAACGAGTCCTTCATTGACTTCACAAGGAGATGGAATGACAAGCTCTCTGAAATCGTTGAGAGGCCAAACACAAAAGACAAAATGGACATCTTTCTCAAGTGTCTCAAGATTGATCTCCGCACCCACCTAAGTGGGGCTTGCTACTCCGACTTCTCCCAAATGTATGAGGCGGGGGTACGCATGGATGTCTTGCTCAAGGAGATTAAAAAGGCCACTCCCACTTACCGATACAAGGCCGCCTCTAGTTCAAACAAAGAGGCTTCTGTCAATGCCGTTACTACTGACAAGGGGAATTACAAGAAGGTTCCCCCACCACAAGGCAAACGGTTCCAAAACGACCGCGTCTACACTCCTCTCAATGGCATGACCATCACCGAGGCCTATGAAGCTCTAAAGGCCAAGGGAGAAATCACCCCTCTTCAAGGGTACAAGCAACCACAACCACTCCGTGCCAATCATGCTCACCACAAATGGTGTGACTACCATCAATGCACCGGCCACCTCACCGAGGATTGCTTCTCCATCCGCAACACCATCCAAGACCTCATAGACAAGAAGGAATTCATAATCCCTAATGAGGGTGGTGTCAATGTAATAGAGGTAGGAGAGTTTGAAGGAACCACTCATTCGATCCCAATTGTGAATGAGGGCTCCGATGACATGAATAAACTTGATAATTCTTATTATGCTGTGACTTATGATGAGATTATGAGGGAAGTCTTAGAGAATAGGAAGAAGAAGCTACAAGGGACCGTGAATGTGCTCACTCGCAGTGGCCGAGTAACAACGAGCGCAATCCCTCCCAATACCGCAGCAACCAACACCTCTTCTCAAAGATCGCAAACACGCGACATACCCGAAGATCCTTTGTTAACACAACTCAAGAAGACGCAAGCCAACATATCCATCTGGGACCTTATTGCATCATCAAAGAAACACCGAGACCTCGTCATCAAGAACTTGGATGACACATCAGTCTCTCCCGACACGACTCCTGAGGACCTCACAGCAATGATAGGTCACATTCACTTCAGTAACGTCATCACTTTTGCCGACATGGACCTCCCGCCATTTGGGTCCGAACACAATGAAGCCATCTACCTCAAAGTAAGGGAAAGGGGGAGACCCATCTCAAGAGTTCTAGTAGACGGTGGTTCTGCACTCAACTTAATGCCTAGCCGAGTCATGGACATAATGGGGCTCAAAAGCTCCGATTTACAACCCTCCACACAAGTCATTAGAGGGTACGACAGCACTGCCCGTACAGTCATGGGAATGATAGAAGTTGATATCGAATTCGGAAGCATGATCATGTCCGTCCCATTCCAAGTACTTGATGTCACTGCTTCATTCAACTTACTCCTGGGCCGACCTTGGATCCACAGTTCCAATGCGGTACCTTCCACTCTCCATCAATGTGTCAAGATCAGAAATGGGGACGAGATAGTCACCATCATGGCCGAGAATGTCACCATCCACAGGAATGAGGGACAACCCGTTCACCAAGTCCGACACGGGATCGAAGATGCCACTCTCTCCGGCGTCAACACCATCGACAAAGAAGGGGGAAACAGACAATAGACCCTCGGCAATCCTAAAATCCTCCGCATGATGAGAAACATGAATCACTTCCCCGGCCTAGGCTTAGGGAAGCATCAACAAGGGATATTACACCCCGTTGAAATTCCTTTTGTTAAGAACAAGTTTGGTCTGGGGTACGAGCCCACTGAAGATGACTTGAAATACGAGCAAGCAGTCAAGAATCAAAAGACCCAAGCTCGCAAAGAAGGTCGACAATATGAAATCCCTGACTTGAGACCTTACCGCTACACACTAAATGGTTATTTTGTTCTCCAAGGGGAAGATGTTCCGTACATGATCTTTCCCAAACCGTGGGTTAACGACAAGGGCATCAGAAAACCCGGTCTCGAGATCTTCACTGATTGTGAAATACCGACACAAGAAAGGGAGCCTACTCCAATGTCACCCCGAGAGTGGTGGGGCAAGAAAGTGACTATAGAGTCCGAGGTAGAGATTACCGTGGGGGAAGAATTATCCGATCTAGCCTCCATGTTCGAAGAATTTGCCATCATGGACGATTGTCAAGTCAACGCCATCTACGACACCGTTGTCAGAAAGGAAACCATCAGTGAGATCCCGCCAAGCTCCGAGCCAATCAACAACTGGTATTCAACGAAGGGGCCCTTAGTGTCCGAAGACTTCTTGGTCTGAGAAATGGGTTGCATACCCCGTACAGCAACAAAGGTAGAGCGGCTCACACTTTCGAGTCCGAGAGTGTTTCTAATGCCCTCACCCAAGAGGATATGGAGGCAATAGCCGAGCGTGTGTTTCCTTTCTTTGCTAATGAAAAATTTGATATTTCTGAGTACCCCGAGATTGCAAACATCATAAATGATGAATTAACTAATAACAAACTTAATGAACAAGTTAATAACGATTCAAATTATGATGAAATAGACCACGAAAAACATAACATACCTAAATGAACTAGCTCAACAGGTTCGTTGTCGTGGTGAAAATGGTCCAGGGGCTGATGAGGAATTGCAGGTTGTTAATCTGGGTACCGACAAAGAGCCGAAAGAAACGAAGATTGGCAGCTTCTTCAAGGGGGAAGACAGAGACAGATTGACTGCACTGCTCAGAGAATTTGTGGATGTATTCGCATGGTCGTACAAAGACATGCCGGGTTTGGACAGAAAGGTCGCGGAGCACAGAATTCCGATCAGAGAGGACGCCAAGATAGTAAAGCAGAAGCTCAGAAAGATCAAGCCAGAATGGTCTCTACAAGTCAAAGAAGAGATTGAAAAGCTCCTCAGTGTGGGTTTCATCAAAGTCATTGAGTATCCGGCTTGCCTAGCCAACATTGTGACAGTCAGAAAGGCAAACGGCAAGGTTCAAGTTTGTGTGGACTTCCGGGATTTGAACAAAGCTTCCCCGAAAGATGATTTTCCACTACCAAACATCGACACGCTCGTCGATTCAACTACCAACTATGAAGTCCGCTCATTTGTGGACGGTTTTGCCGGTTAAAATCAGATTCTCATGTCCGAAGAGGATCAACACAAGACAGCTTTCACAACTCCGTGGGGCACTTTCTGCTACACAGTCATGCCGTTCGGACTAAGGAACGCTGGGGCTACTTACCAGAGGGCTGTTACTGATCTGTTCCATGACATGATTCATAAAGAGATCGAGGTCTATGTAGACGACATGATCATCCATTCGAAGGGAACCAATGGTCAACATTTGATCGACCTTCGCAAGTTCTTTGAAAGGCTTCGACAACACAACATGAGACTCAATCCCGCAAAGTGCACTTTTGGGGTCATCAGAGGAAAGGTTCTAGGTTACATGGTCACTGAAAGAGGAATTGAAGCCGATCCCTCCAAGATCAAGGCAATCATTGACATGCCTCCCCCAAAGACGCAGAAAGAAATCAAAGGTTTCATGGGCAGACTTCAATACATCAGTCGGTTTGTGCACCAACTCACCTCCATGTGTGAACCGATCTTCAAGCTACTCAAGAAAAATGTGGCTCTAGAATGGACCGATGCGTGCCAAGAAGCCTTCGACCAAGTGAAGCATTACTTGACATGCCCTCCAGTTTTGGTTCCACCGCACAAAAAGAAGCCTCTCTTAGTCTATCTCACTATCAATGATAAATCTCTAGGGGCTATGTTAGCACAAGAACAGCGAGACTCCACAAAGGAGAATGCTATCTACTTTGTCAGCCGACGGTTTCAAGGAGCTGAAAAGAACTACTCTATCTTAGAGAAGTCTTGTGCTGCATTGGTTTGGGTTACTCAAAAGCTCAAGCATTATATGGAGGCCTTCCCAATCAAGTTGGTAGCAAAAGTGGACCCGCTCCGCTACATCTACGAAAAGCCTTTCATGTCAACAAGAATAGCCAAATGGTATTTCATGCTCGCCAGCTACGATATCACTTACGTCACACTCAAATCCACCAGGGGGAAAGTGTTCAGTGATCAGCTTGCTGAATTTCCGTGTGACGAAGTGAAGGGGGAAGATGTACAGTTCCCCGACGAGCATTTAATTTGTGCTACAAAAGAAGAAAACAAGTGGCAACTTTTTTCCGATGGCGCAGCCAATAAGCATGGATATGGCATAGGGATGTTACTTGTTGATCCAAAAGACATGTATACTCCAATCGCTATCCGCCTTGAATTTGAAGCCACTAATAACACCGCTGAGTACGAAGCTTGCATAGCGGGGCTCGAAGCAGCCCTTGAAAGAAATGTCACAAGTTTAGAAGATTTCGGTGATTCCTTGCTCATCATCAACCAGACATCCAGAAAGTGGAAGATTCAAGACTCGACTCTGCAACGGTATGGTCAACATCTTGAGGAGTTGGTTGAACAGTTTCAAGAAATCACCTTCAATTACCTGCCAAGGGACAAAAACCGTTTTGCTGATGCACTAGCCACCATCGCTTCACTGGTTGAAATACCTGAGGGTAAAATGGTGAAGCCCTTCAAAATTTACCGAAGGAACAGTCCGGCATACTGCATGAGTATCGAGATCAACGAGGTCCAAACAAACTCCCCATGGTACGCGGATATCATGAATTTCCTCAAGGATGGTGCTTATCCCGAGAATAGCAATAAGAAGTCTCAAATGGCATTACAACCTCCCGATATGTACTGATTGAGGACCGAGTCTACAAAAGGCATTACGAAGGGATCAATCTCCTATGCGCAAATGAGACCGAAGCTCAAGAAATAATGCATGAGATCCACGAAGGTGAATGTGGGCCCCACATGAACGGTTTTATGTTGGCCAAGAAGATACTCCGCATGGGTTATTATTGGAGTACCATGGAAAGGGACTGCATCAAGAAAGTCAAGAGGTGCGCCAAATGCCAATTCCATGCCAATCTACAGCACGCTCCACCCTCACAGCTTTACAATATGACTACGCCTTGGCCTTTCTCTTGTTGGGGCATAGACATCATCGGCAAAGTTCACCCTACTGGAAGCAACGGACAATCTTTCGTCCTAGTAGCCGTGGACTATTTTACAAAATGGGTCGAAGCACAAGCTTACCGAATTCTCAACGCCAAGAAAGTGGCCGAATTCGTGAAAACCCACATCATGTGCCGATACGGCGTTCCTCATGAGATCATCTCAGACAACGGATCTCACTTCGAGAAAGAGATGGACACACTCCTGGTAGAATACAAGATCACTAAACACAAGTCATCTCCATATCCCCTCAAGCAAACGGCGCGGTCGAGGCAGCTAATAAGACAATCGAGACCATTGTGAAGAAAATGGCCTCCACTGGAAGGGATTGGCCCGAAAAGCTACCTCTAGCGTTGTGGGGCTACCGCACATCGATACGGACAGCGACCGGAGAAACTCCTTATGTACTGGTATATGGGTCCGAAGCTGTACTACCAATAGAGCTCGAAGTCCCATCCCTACGGGTCCTCCTCGAGAACCAAGTCAACGAAGTCGATTGGATGCAAAGTTGATATAAACAGCTAGCCCTACTCGATGAGAAAAGGCTAAGGGCAATCGAGCGTACGAGGGCTTATCAACAAAGAATGGGTAGGGCTTTCAACAAAAAGGTGAAGCCCCGAAACATCAATGTGGGAGATTTGGTCCTAAGACAACACCCTCCTAATGCCATGAACCCCCTTGGAAAATGGGGACCCCGATGGATTGGTCTGTACGTAGATACTAAGCGGCGGTGCAGTCCGACTTGTGGACTTAGACGGAGATCAGCTGCCAAAGGAAGTCAACCTCGACAAATTGAAGAGATTTTACGTCTAAAAACGAAGACCACAAAAAAAAAAGGCTCGCTAGGTTGAAAACCCGCAAGGGCGGCCTAGGCAAAAATTAGAGCACGTGCAAAAAAGAAGCCCGCTAGATTGAAAACCCGAAAGGGCGGTCTAGGCAAAAAACGGGGTGCACACAAAAAAAAAAAATAAAAAAATGGTCTTCGTTTGTTTGAACTACGAAGACCTGGGCCTCTACACTGGAGGAACGGAGGCAACCTTCGGGTGCGGTCTAAAACATAAACAAATACCCAAACCCTTTCAAATTAACGAGGTGCAATTTTTATTCATTTCTTGAATCATTCTTATCATTACAATGGAAATGTTGAGCTAGTAAAAGACTTAAAACATTAAATCCTAAACAAGTGGTCTATTTTAATTGCAATCTCTTGGGGGTACTAGGAAAAATCTAATTTTCTCTTGGCCTTTGAAGGACCACCCGAACGACCATCAATCCTACTCTTCTTGGGAGGCCTAGGGACACTGATGCAGACCGATATCTTCTGCGCAACCGAGCGCCTCAGAGCATAAAAGTCATCCAAAGGGGTATCGAAAGGGTCGGTCAGAATGTTGTTCACATCAGCAGCAGCTTCCTTGTACCTCAAAGCACCGCTGGACTCAAAATCCCTTCCTAGCAACTCAGCCCGAAGAGCATCTACCCAAGTAATGCCACGGTAGACGGTACCAAGCAAATGATCCAAGTAACTCTCGGGAAGAAAAATGCTGCCCCGGTGCAATGGAGCGGAAACCCAACGGTCACGATTATCTCCCCAAGCCAACTGAAGCTCATTCGAGAAGTCCGGACCCATGTAAGAAACTGGACGAAGTACCCCATTCTTCGGGAAATGAATTATTTGCTGACGACCGAACTGTCTCAAAACCCGTTCTGGCTGATAAAACGAAGAGTCCCTCAATCCGGGTAAAACCACATGCTGAAAACCGAAGGTCCACTCCACAAAAGGGCGAAGACCCCAAGGGCACCACTCAACATCAGCTGTGAGACGAGAAGCAAAAAATCTCCTCCAACCCTCTTCAGTCAAATCTCTAATCAGCAACCGTCACCTATGAACAGCAAAAGGAGAAAGGTCGCCATCCAACGCATAAAGCCTGAAATGCTCCCGAAGCCATATGGTCAAAAGCAAAGGGCTCCCCCGTCGCATCTCGCCCGTACGGTGCAACTCGTCCAAACCATGCAAGGTCTCTCCTACGATGAGCGGAACTATGCTAAATCGTTGTCCTTTCGCCTGCAACACGATCTCAGCCAATTGCGCATCCGCAGTACCCAGAGGAGTGACAAACAAAACCTCGCTGAAAAGGCAGACAGCCATGGCATTTCTCTTAAAGGACTGAACCGCGACATCTTCCGAATGCAAACTGAAAAACATCGGAAGCTCAGTTATGTCAACAACGGTCCCGTGCATCATCTTCTTCACCTCTCCAACAGGGAGATTCAGGAGGTCAACCTAAGAATCAACGACACCGCGATAATACTTAGGGACGGCAATCCGACCGGCCAAAGGCATGCCCAAAATGGCCCCAAAATCATCGACAGTCGGTACCATTTCATTGGTCGAAAAGTTGAAAGCATGGCCATCACAATCCCAGAAGGATGCAGCAGCCTTCAACAGATCCCAATCCGGCTTCAATGTTCGCAAAGTAAAAAGAATTCGAAATCCGAAATCTTTGATGAAAGCATTCTTGGGATGGGTCTTGAAAGAATAAACAAATGTCGACAAATCCTCCTCGTAACTCTTGACGACCTCGGCACCAAGGCTAAAAAGGTTGGAAGCCATGGGAAAGAAGATCACAAGCAAAATTGAGCAATAAAATGGTGTTCAAAATGGTAGAAAAAGGCTGTTGGAGTCGAATCATCGACCAGGAGCTGATATTATAGCTGTTGGGGGATCTTTTGGTCAGCAAATATCAGGCCCTGAATTCCGCCTCCCAGAGGCGCGCGACTCCCGACACCAGTTTACAAGGCGCGCGCGTCCCGTATCCAAAAGAGGAAGCGCCCGCGTCCCAGGTAGAAATGCTCCAGAAATAGCCTTTGTCAGTTCAGAACAGAACCCGGATATTCCAACACCTTCAACCTGCAGAAAAGAACAATCCCAGCAACAAGGGAAGCTCAAACGACGACAACAAACACCCAGCTGGGCACACATTAGTTTGGTCCGCCCTTAAGGCATGTCTAAAAACTGAAATAAGATAGAAACTCCCATTCAAAGTAGGGCGTCTTTTATTTTCTCAAAGATCAGTTTTTTACAATTCATCCCCAGCACAAAGCACTCCGCAGTCAACTGTGCCCGCACCCCGTCAAAAGTCAAAGTCAAACAGGCAAAATACGACTCACGACAACAATTTGGTCCGGAATGAGCCACAGAATCACCTCTTCTTCATCGAACAAAATCTACATCCATCCAAAGCAAACGGTCCTTTAGGACCCGCACTTCAGCAGACGGTCCTCCGGGTCCCGCACTTCAGCAGACGGTCCTCCGGGTCCCGCACTTCAGCAGACGGTCCTCCGGGTCCCGCACTTCAGCAGACGGTCCTCCGGGTCCCACACTTCAGCAGACGGTCCTCTAGGTCCCGTACTTCAGCAAACGGTCCTCCGGGTCCCGCACTTCAGCAAACGGTCCTCTAGGTCCCGCACTTCAGCAAACGGTCCTCTAGGTCCCGCACTTCAGCAGACGGTCCTCTAGGTCACGCACTTCAGCAAACGTCCTCCGGGTCCCGCACTTCAGTAAACGGTCCTCCGGGTCTCGCACTTCAGCAAACGGTCCTCTGGGTCCCGCTTCCAGCAAACGGATCTCGCTATCGACAAACAGGTCCCGCTTCCAGCTGTAGACACCCCGCCTTGGACCGCTCACCCCGATTGCACATTTGATCTTGTGTTTCTCCCCATTTTAAGTGTTTCTCGTTAGTTTCTGTCACTTCCGTTAAGTTCCTGACTGACTTCGTTAAGTCCAGGGACTAAACTGAATAACAGCGCTGACTTTCTAGTCCATTCTGTCAAAATCGCCTTCTCTGAGTCGCGCGCCTCCGATAGGAGGATCCAGACGCGCGCGCCTCCCGCCCCCAAAGCAGGAAGCGCGCGCCTCTGGGCGTCGGTTACAGATTTCTGGCCAGGATTCTCTCCCTTGCTCAATTTACAGGATTTTGCCCGGGAAAGATTTCTTGGTGACTGAGTTTTGGCACCAAAAACATACCTCTTTCACCTATAAAAACCCCCCTTTACCTCCATTTTCAAGGACCTTGGGCTCTCAATCTTACATTCTCAATAAGACACTAAAATTTCACACTTACAAAACATTTCCAAAGGATTTCTCCAAAGAATTCATCAAGAAGTGTTTGAAGTCTCTTGAAGTCTAGGTAAGGTTATTTCTTTCCTCTTCCTAACTTCATCTCTTTTCTCTTTCTTTTTGTTTTATCAAAGTGCAATCACCCAAATCATTTTGGGACATGACTCTAATGATCACCTTATCTCATTGAGGTCGGTTAAAGAGCTATCTCCTACATTCCAAACTCTATTTTAAACCCCCTTTTTTATGATTTAAAGAAGAAGAAGAAGAACGTTTATCATTCATGTAGATTTTGATCAAGCAAGACCAACTTTAGTTGGGCAAGATGGGTGTTTCGGTACTTCCCATCTCGTAACCTAACCCCCGAACCTCAAAACAAAGAATCTCTGTTTTCGTAATCAAACTTAGGCTATTATCAATAGGTTTTTCTTATGTTCCTCAAAACATAGGTGACGACTCTAAAAACAAGTTAGACATCCTAGGATAATTCACGCGCTCTAGCCAAGCCGTGGTTCCCCCGGGGCTTTGCTGGGGACTTTTGAGGGTTAAACTTGTATTCTGATCAAAATCTACATCTTTTCTTGGCATTCTGACTCCTGATGGGGGAGGCGCTCACTTCTGGCCTCTTCAGCCTAAGGCGCGCGCATCCCGCATCAAGGACCAGAATCGCCCGCTTCTTCATGTTCTTCATGTTCTTCATCTGCTATTCTCCACTAATCATTTCTGCAGGGGTTACAATATGCACATGGGACCAGGGCAATCTCCTGAGTCCAAAATCTGACAATCTGACAGGTGTGCCCAGAAGCGCGCGCCTCCCAATTGCATCGCGCCATGCGCGCGTGTCTCGTATCAACACTCAGAGGCGCACGCTTCTGGGTTGGTTCCCAGAACAGAAACAGGTCTCAGAACAGAGCAGTATGATGGGGGTGTGGGCACAGTTGCCTGCATCAGTGGTTATTCTGAACTTCAGACTGTTTTAATTTTATGTTCTATTTTATCGGTCACACGGGTGATTCGAAAGTTGTAATTATGTGCTTATTTGTTTTTTTTTTTCTTTTGAAAAAAAAAATATAAAAAATATTTTGTCACCTGTTAGACCTCACACTACATGCACATATTCCTATGAATTGCTCACTATCGAGTCGCACAAGTCCAACCCCAAACCCGTCGAGGCCCGTCCTAGAAAGTTTCAAGCTCCACTCGACCTTGGGCTCTTTCGAAGCGGTAAACCTCAGCCCGTGGCGTAGTTCATGACTACATGCTGGGGGTGACCTTTGAGCCTCATATTCAAGCCGAGCACAAGCCACACAATTCTAGTTAGGGTCTAACACTCCGTGACTCAAGTCGGTTTTCATGTACCGAGATTTCCCTAAACTAATGTCTTCAAATCATACATGCCAACTTGTTGAAACGGACGCAATAAAAATCCGTCCCCAAAAGTGGTTATTTTGGACGAAAATAAAAATCCGTCCCCTCATGTATGCTTTACTACATTAATTTAGTTTAATCCCGATACATGTAGGATTCACAAACGCGATGGAATCCGATGAGTATATGGGACCGTGAGATGGTCTATATACTAGTGTGACGATTCCATTATTTTCTTAGAAACCCCAAAAAGGACCACGTCCTTTCGACTTTTGTAAATAATAAAAAAAAGAGTCTTTTCTTATGTGGTTCGAGTCGTGTGCCCAATTGTGTGTTCTAAGCCTCTTCGTGGACCGCAAGTGTTACTCAAGACTGACAAGGGCCTCTTCTGCAATATAGGTTCAATTGGTACTTACAGAGTCTACCGGGATTCGGCAAATCGGTTAGTCCGTGAAGAGATTACTCCAACAGCTCCTACATCAACAATGGCCGGCGGCTCCAACACCAACAATACCATGACTCTCGAGCAAATCGCAACCATGGTCCAACTCCTCCAAGAGCAAGTCTCCACCCTTAATAAGGAGGCACAAAGCAAAGACGACATTTGGCAATCCCACCTCGACAGCCAAAGGGAGGCCCACGAGGCCGAGATGGAGCTAATGAAAGAAAAGCTCACTAATCTTGACAAGGGGAAGAGCAAAAATGACGATGACGAATCCGAATGGACCGAAGGTTTGTTCAAAAGTCCTTATGTCAACACCCGCACCAAGAAAGTGGGAGAGCCAAGTTCCGAGAACAATGAGCCCAAAATGGTGGATTCTATCATGGCCTACATCGAACAAAAATTCAATAGGCTCAACATGGGGAAAGGCTCCGACACAAGCCTTTATCAATCATCCATCCTCATGAGTACTATGGCCGCTCTTCCTGATAAGTTCAAGATGCCCGACATAAGCAAATTCAAGGGGAACTCTTGTCCTATGGCTCACATTGAGACTTATATTTGGGCAATGGTTCCGAAGAAGGTCTCCCCCAAGGTGATGGCTCAATGCTTTCCTCTCACTCTCGAGGGGGCGGCAAAAGATTGGTATGCTACTCTCCCGCTCACTGTCCGGCTTGATTGGGACTCCGCCATGCTTGCCTTCAAGAACCAATACCAAGGAAACACCACTCACCGGCCTACAAGGAAAGAGCTAAAGAACACTACTCAACGAGACCACGAGTCCTTCATCGAATTCACAAGGAGATGGAATGATAAACTCTCCGAGATTGTGGAAAAGACAAATACCAAGGAGCAAATGGACATCTTTCTCAAATGTCTCAAAATTGATCTCCGCACCCACCTAAGTGGGGCTTGCTATGCGGATTTCTCCCAAATGTATGAGGCGGGGGTCCGAATGGACGAGTTACTCAAGGAAGTCAAGAAAAGTGCTCCTAGCTACCGCTACAAGACCGTTTCCAACTCCACAAAAGAGGCCTCGGTCAACGCCGTTACTATTGACAAGGGGAATTACAAAAAGGTTCCTCCACCCCAAGGGAAGAAGTCTCGAAATGACCGTATCTACACGCCTCTCCAAGGCATGACTCAAACCGAATCTTTCGAAGTTCTCAAAGCAAAGGGTCAAGTCACACCCGTACAAGGGTACCAACCCAAGACGGTCAACCCCAATCATGCTCACCACAAATATTGTGGCTACCATCAATATAGTGGCCACACCACCGAGGAATGCTTCGTTCTCCGCAATGTCATTCAAGATCTCATAGACAAGAAAGAATTTGTAGTGACTAATGGCGAACATGTCAATGTAATAGAGATAGGAGAACTCGAGGGGACCACCCATTCAATCCCAATTGTGAACGGGGGCCCCAATGTTATGAACAAACTTGACAATTCTTGTTATGTTGTGACTTGCGATGAGGTAATGAGGGAAGTACTAGAGAATAGGAAAAAGAAGCAAGATGGGAACGTCAACATGCTAACTCGATCCGGTCGAGTCATAGCAAGCAACCCTTCCACTTCTGCACCAAGCTCCTCTTCTCAAAGGCCGCAAGCTTGCGACACTCCCGAAGATCCTCTACTTGTCCAACTCAAGAAAACTCAAGCCAACATCTCTATTTAGGACCTCATCGCATCCTCAAAGAAACACCGAGATCTTGTCATCCGCAATCTCGATGATACATCAATTTCTCCCGATACTACTCCCGAGGACCTCACGGCAATGATCGGTCACATTCATTTTGGCAACGTCATCACCTTTGCCGATATGGACCTTCCACCATTTGGTTCCGACCACAACGAGGCTATTTACCTCAAGGTACGAGCAAGGGGGAGGCCCATCTCAAGAGTCTTAGTGGACGATGGTTCCGCACTCAACCTCATGCCTGGAAGAATCATGGGCATACTGGGGCTTAAGGATTCGGATTTGAAGCCTTCTACTCAAGTAATCCGATCTCGTAAAGAAGGCCGTCGTTATGAGGTCCCTAATCTAAGGCCTTACCGCAAGACGTTGAATGGCTATTTTGTCCGCCAAGGGGAAGACGTTCCATACATGATCTTTCCCTAGCCATGGGTTAACAATAAGGGTGTCAAAAACCCCGGTCTCGAAATCTTCTCCGATTATGAGATCCAGAAATCCGAAAGGGAACCAACTCCCATGTCGCCCCGTGAATGGTGGGGAAGGAAGGTGACTATAGAGTCCGAGACAGAAATCATCGTGGGGGAAGAACCGACAGATTTAGCCTCCATGTTCGAAGAGCTTGCCATAATGAATGAATGCCAAGTCAATGCCATCCATGACACCGTCATCATGAATGAGACTATTAGTGAGATCCCGCCAAGCTCCGAGCCGATCAACAATTGGTATTCTACGAAAGGGCCCGTGGTATCCGAGGAATTCTTAGTCCAAGAAATGGGTTGCATACCCCGCACAGCAACAAAGGAAGAGCGGCTCACACTTACTTTCGAGTCCGAGAGTGTCTCTAATACCCTCACCCAAGAGGATATGGAGGCCATATCCGAGCGTGTGTTTCCTTTCTTTGCTAATGAAAAATTTGATATTTCTGAGTACCCTGAGATTGCAAATGTCAAAAATGATGAATTAACTAATAATGAACTTAATGAACAAGTTAATAACGATTCAAATTATGATGAAATAGACCACGAAAACACAACATACTTAAATGAACTTGCTCAACAGGTCCGTAGTCGTGGTGAAAATGGTCCAGGGGCTGACGAAGAATTGCATGTTGTTAATCTGGGTACCGACGAAGAGCCAAGGGAAACTAAGATCGGAAGCTTCTTCAAGGGGGACGACAGAGACAGACTGACTGCACTGCTCAGAGAATTTGTGGATGTGTTCGCATGGTCATACAAAGACATGCCGGGTTTGGACAGAAAGGTAGCGGAGCACAGAATTCCGATCAGAGAAGATGCCAAGCGGGTAAAACAGAAGCTCAGAAAGATCAAGCCAGAATGGTCTCTGCAAGTCAAAGAAGAGATCGAGAAGCTCCTCAGTGCGGGTTTCATCAAGGTTATCGAGTATCCGACATGGTTAGCCAACATCGTGACAGTCAAAAAGGCAAATGGCAAGGTTCAAGTTTGTGTGGACTTCCGGGATTTGAACAAAGCTTCCCCGAAAGACGATTTTCCACTCCCTAACATCGATATGCTGGTCGACTCCACTGCTGCCTACGAGGTTCGCTCATTCATGGATGGGTTCGCTGGGTACAATCAGATTCTCATGGCCGAGGAAGATCAACATGAGACAGCCTTCACAACACCGTGGTGTACCTTTTACTACACAGTCATGCCATTTGGGTTAAGAAACGCTGGGGCTTCCTACCAAAGAGCCGTGACAGACTTGTTCCACGATATGATTCACAAAGAAATCGAGGTCTATGTGGACGACATGATCATTCACTCCAAAGGGACCGATGGTCAACATTTAATCGATCTCCGCAAGTTCTTCGAAAGGCTTCGTCAACACAAGATGAGGCTCAACCATGCAAAGTGCACGTTCGGGGTTATCCGAGGCAAAGTCCTTGGCTATATGGTCACTGAAAGGGGAATTGAAGTAGATCCCTCCAAAATCAAGGCAATCATTGACATGCCTCCTCCAAAGACGCAGAAAGAGATCAAAGGTTTCATGGGCAGACTGCAATACATCAGTCGGTTTATGCACCAACTCACTTCCATGTGCGAGCCAATCTTCAAGCTACTCAAGAAGAATGTGGCTCTAGAATGGACCGACGCGTGCCAAGAAGCCTTCGACCAAGTGAATCATTACTTGACGTGCCCTCCTGTTCTAGTTCCGCTACACAAGGAGAAGCCTCTTTTGCTCTATCTCACTATGAATGATGAAGCCCTAGGGGCTATGTTAGCACAAGAGCAACGAGAGTCCACAAAGGAGAATGCCATTTATTTTATCAGTCGCCGATTCCAAGGAGGCGAAAAGAACTACTCTGTCTTAGAGAAGTCATGTGAAGCATTGGTTTGGGTTACTCAAAAGCTCAAACACTATATGGAAGCTTTTCCGATCAAGCTAGTAGCAAAGGTGGACCCGCTCCGCTACATCTTCGAGAAGCCTTTCATGTCAACAAGAATAGCCAAATGGTACTTCATGCTCGCTGGCTATGATATCACTTACGTCACACTAAAATCTGTCAGGGGGAAAGTGTTCAGTGACCATCTTGCCGAATTCCCGTGTGACGAAGTGAAGGGGGAAGACGTACAGTTCCCCGACGAGCATTTAATTTGTACCACAACCGAGGAAAATAAGTGGCAACTTTTTTTCGATGGCGCCGCCAATAAACACGGTTTTGGTATAGGAGTATTGCTTGTCGATCCAAAGGACATCTACACTCCCATTGCCATCCGTATGGAATTCGAAGCTACCAACAACATTGCCGAGTACGAAGCATGCATAGCAGGGCTCGAAGCAGCTCTCGAAAGAAACGTCACGGAACTAGAAGTATTCGGCGACTCTTTGCTCCTTATCAATCAGCAATCGGGTAAATGGAGAATCCAAGACCCGACCCTCCAACAGTATGGTCAGAACCTTGAAGAATTGGTTGAACAATTCCAAGAGATTAGTTTCAACTACCTGCCAAGGGATAAAAATCGCTTCGCCGATGCACCGGCCACCATAGCTTCATTAGTCGAAATGCCCAAAGGGAAAATGGTGAAGCCTTTCAAAATTGCCCGAAGGAACAGTCCGGCGTACTGCATGAGTATCGAGATCAACGAGGTTCAAAAAAACTCTCCGTGGTATTTGGATATCATGAATTTCCTCAAAAATGGCACTTATCCCGAGAATAGCAATAAGAAGTCTCAAGCGGCTCTGCAAAGGGTAGCCTCTCGGTACGTACTGATTGGAGACCGAGTCTACAAAAGGCACCACGATGGGATCAATCTCTTATGCGCCAATGAGGCCGAATCTCAAGAGATAATGTGTGAAGTGCACGAAGGAGAGTGTGGACCCCACATGAATGGGTTTATGCTAGTCAAGAAGATACTCCGCATTGGTTACTATTGGAGCACTATGGAACGAGACTGTATCGAGAAAGTCAAAAGGTGTGCCAAGTGCCAATTCCATGCTAATCTGCAACATGCTTCACCCTCGCAACTTTACAACATGGTCACACCTTGGCCTTTCTCTTGTTGGGGGATAGACATCATCGGTAAAGTCCATCCTACCGGAAGCAATGGGCAGTCATTCGTCCTAGTGGCCGTCGACTACTTCACAAAGTGGGTCAAAGCACAAGCCTATCGGACCCTCAACGCCAAGAAAGTGGCCAAATTTGTAAAGATTAATATCATGTGCCGATACGTCGTGCCTCATGAAATCATTTCCGACAACGGCTCTCACTTTGAGAAGGAAATGGATGCACTTTTGGTAGAATACAAGATCACCAAGCACAAGTCATCTCCTTACCGTCCCCAAGCAAATGGCGCGGTTGAAGCAGCAAATAAGACCATCGAGATCATCGTCAAGAAATGGCCTCAACAGGAAGGGATTGGCCCGAGAAGCTACCATTAGCACTGTGGGGCTACCGCACATCAATACGGTCAGCAACAGGAGAAACTCCTTATGCATTAGTCTATGGTTCTGAAGCCGTACTCCCAATCGAACTTGAAGTCCCATCTCTACGGGTCCTCCTCGAGAATCAAGTCAACGAGGTCGACTGGATGCAAAGTCGATATGAACAGCTAGCCTTACTCGACGAGAAAAGGCTAAGAGTACTCGAACGCACAAGGGCGTATCAGCAAAGGATGGCAAGAGCTTTCAACAAAAAGGTGAAGCCTCAAAACATCAATGTGGGAGATTTGGTCTTAAGACAACAACCTCCTAATGCCATGAATCCCCTGGGGAAATGGGGACCTCGATGGATCGGTCCGTACGTGGTCAAAAAGATACTAAGCGGCGGTGCAGTCCGACTCGTGGATTTAGATGGTGACCAGCTGCCAAAGGAGGTCAACCTCGACAAGCTCAAGAGGTTCTATGCTTAATAAACAAAGACCATAAAAAAAATAAAAAAATAAAAATTGCTCGCTAGGTTGAAAACCCGCAAGGGAGGCCTAGGAAAAAATTAGAGCACGTGCAAAAAAGAAGCCCGCTAGATTGAAAACCCGAAAGGGCGGTCTAGGCAAAAAACAGGGTGCACAAAAAAAAAAAAAAAAAAAATGGTCTTTGTTTGTTTAAACTACGGAGACCTGAGCCTTCCAACTGGAGGAACGTAGGCAACCTTCGGGTGCGGTCTAAAACATATCAAAAATACCCAATTCACTTCAAATAACAAGATGCAATTTTTATTCATTCAATGAGTTATTCAAGCCATTACAACGGATTTATTGAGCAACAAAAGACATCAAAACATTAAATCCTAAAACAAAGTGGTCTAATTTAATTGCAATCTCTTAGGGTACTAAGAAAAGTCCAATTTTCTCTTAGCCTTCAAAGGACCACCTGATCGTCTCTCAATCCTTTTCTTCTTGGATAACGGAGGAGCACTAATACGCACCGAAACCTTCTGTGTTGCGGCACGTCTCCTAGCATAAAAGTCATCCAAAGGAGTACCGAAAGGGTCAGCAAGAATGTTACTCGAATCAGCAGCAGCCTCCCTATATCTCAAAGCGCTTCTAGGCTCAAAACCCTTTCCCAACAACTCGGCACGAAGCACATCGACCCAAGTGATGCCACGGTAAAGGGTGCCAAACAAATAATCCAAGTAGCTCTCGGGAAGGAAGACACTCCCCCGATGCAGAGGAGCAAAAGCCCAACAGTTGCGATTATCTCCCCAAGCCGACTGAAGCTCAGTCGAGAAGTCCGGACCCATGTAAGCAACTGGATGAAGCATTCCGTCCCTCGGAAAATGAATTATCTGTTGGCGACCAAACTGCCGCAGAACCCGCTCTGGCAGGTAAAATGAAGAATCTCTCAAGCCGGGTACAACCACGTTCTGAAAACCAAGAGTCCATTCCACAAAAGGACGAAGACCCCAAGAAGGAGGGCACCACTCAATATCGACGGTTACCCGAGAGGCAAAGAATTTCTTCCAACCATCTTCAGATAAATCCCGGATCAACAGCCTCCTCCTATGAATAGCAAAATGAGACAAATCACCATCCGGGGAATAAATCTTGAAGTGTTCTCGGAGCCATATGGTCAAGAGCAAAGGGCTTCCCCGACACATCTTGTCCGTCCTATGTAACTCATCAAGGCCGTGCAACGTCTCCCCTACAATAAGAGGGATTATACTAAATTGTTGCTCCTTGGCTTGCAAAATAATCTCAGCCAACGGCACATCCGCAGTCCCGAAGGGTGTGACAAACAGTACTTCACTAAAGAGACAAGCGGCTATGGCATTCCTCTTGAAAGATTGAACCACCAGATCCTCCGAGTGTAAACTGAAGAACATCGGCAACTCAGTTATGTCAATCACAGTACCGTGCAACGTCTTCCTCACGTCCTCAACAGGGAGATTCAGTAACTCAACCCAATAGTCAATGGCACCACGGTGATATTTAGGGACGGCAATCCGACCGGCCAAAGGCATGCCAAGGATGGCCCCGAAATCATCAACAGTCGGCACCATTTCATTAGCTGAAAAGTTGAAGGTATGGCTATCGCAATCCCAGAAAGCCGCGGCAGCTCTCAACAAATCCCAATCCAGCTTCAACGTCCGCAAAGTGAAAAGAATTTGGAACCCTAAGTCTTTAATGAAGGCCTTCTTGGGATGGGTCTTGAAAGAATACACAAAAGTGTCCAAGTCCTTTTCATACCCACTAACAACCTTGGCATCAAGAACAAAAGAATTGGAAGCCATGGAAAATGTTGATCACAAGCAAAGTTGAGCAATAATATGATGTTCAAAAATAGCAGAAAGGAGCTGTGAGAATCAAGTGGTCGAACAGAAGCTGATATTATAGCTGTTGGGGGGTCTTTTGGCCAGCAAATGTCAAGCCCGGAATTCCGCCACCCAGACGCGCGCGCCACCCGCCAGCGGTCTGAAATGCGCGCGCGTCCCAAGCCTACAGAGGAAAGCGCGCACCTCCCAAGTCTAGATTACTTCATAAAAGGCCTTGTCAGAAATCTCCAGCCTAAATCAAGACACAGCCCCGGTCCTCGGACACCCAGTTGAGGCACACCTTCTTCTGGTCCGCCCTTAAGGCATGTCGAAGATTGAAAGTAGGATAGAAACTCCCACTCAAAAGTAGGCTGTCTTTCTCCAGATTCCGAACTCCCTAAGTTCTGTCACGGGTGCCATACCCCCCTCAAGAGTCAATCTCAACATTTCATCCCCAGCAGGAACATTTTTCTGGTCGCGGTCAACTGTGCCCGCACCCCACAAGTCAAAAAGTCAAGTGTGACTCCAAGTGTCATGCGACTTCAAAGCAATATTTCATCAACGAATTTCACTAACGGATTCGTCAACAAAGGTTCACCAACGGCCTCTCCAAAGGTTCACTAACGGCCTCTTCAAAGGTTCACTAACGGCCTCTCCAAAGGTTCACTAACGGCCTCCTCAAAGGTTCACTAACGGCCTCTCCAAAGGTTCACTAACGGCCTCTTCAAAGGTTCACTAACGGCCTCTCCAAAGGTTCACTAACGGCCTCCTCAAAGGTTCACTAACGGCCTCTTCAAAGGTTCACTAACGGCCTTATCAACGGATTTCACTAACGGATTCGTCCTCAAAGGTTCACTAACGGCCTCCTCAAAGGTTCACTAACGGCCTCTCCAAAGGTTCACTAACGGCCTCGTTCAAAGGTTCACTAACGGCCTCATTCAACATATTCAGCCGGCAGGTTCACCTAACGGATCATGCCACCCCCTCTATCAACAAAAGCCGCTCACACAGGGAGCGCACCACTATTTCTCGCAATTTCAAATTCCTGCTTTCATCGAGTCTTTGCTTTTTCTTGGTGATGTCCTCGGCGGGTGTTTTTAACTTTCGTCGACGCGTTTTTCTTTGCAATCCACGTCGCCGAGGGGCTCTGTAGACACCCCGCCTTGGACCACTCACCCCGATTGCACATTTGATCTTGTGTTTCTCCCCATTTTAAGTGTTTCTCGTTAGTTTCTATCACTTCCGTTAAGTTCCTGACTGACTTTGTTAAGTCCAGGGACTAAACTGAATAACAGGGCTAACTTTCTAGTCCATTCTGTCAAAATCGCCTTCTCTGAGTCGCGCGCCTCCGACAGGAGGATTCAGACGCGCGCGCCTCCCGCCCCCAAAGCAGGAAGCGCGCGCCTCTGGGCGTCGGTTACAGATTTCTGGCCAGGATTCTCTCCCTTGCTCAATTTACAGGATTTTGCCCGGGAAAGATTTCTTGGTGACTGAGTTTTGGCACCAAAAACATCTCTTTTTCACCTATAAAAACCCCCCTTTACCTCCATTTTCAAGGACCTTGGGATCTCAATCTTACATTCTCAATAAGACACTAAAATTTCACACTTACAAAACATTTCCAAAGGATTTCTCCAAAGAATTCATCAAGAAGTGTTTGAAGTCTCTTGAAGTCTAGGTAAGGTTATTTCTTTCCTCTTCCTAACTTCATCTCTTTTCTCTTTCTTTTTGTTTTATCAAAGTGCAATCACCCAAATCATTTTGGGACATGACTCTAATGATCACCTCATCTCATTGAGGTCGGTTAAAGAGCTATCTCCTACATTCCAAACTCTATTTCATGATTTAAAGAAGAAGAAGAAGAACGTTTATCATTCATGTAGATTTTGATCAAGCAAGACCAACTTTAGTTGGGAAAGATGGGTGTTTCGGTACTTCCCATCTCGTAACCTAACCCCCGAACCTCAAAACAAAGAATCTCTGTTTTCGTAATCAAACTTAGGCTATTATCAATAGGTTTTTCTTATGTTCCTCAAAACATAGGTGCCGACTCTAAAAACAAGTTAGACATCCTAGGATAATTCACGTGCTCTAGCCAAGCCGTGGTTCCCCCGGGGTATCTACACCAGCAAACGGATCTCGCTATCAGCAAACAGGTCCCGCTTCCAGCAAACGGATCTCGCTCTCAGCAAACGGATCCCACTATTGGCAAAGCCGCTCACACAGGGAGCGCACCTTTATCTCTCAAAGCCGCTCACACAGGGAGCGCACCTCTATCCTCCGCAATTTTAAATTCCTGCTTTTATAGAGTCTTTTCCTTTTCTTGGTGATGTCCTAGGCGGATGTCTGTCTTTCGTCGGCGCGTTTGCTTCGCAATTCACGCCGTTGAGGGGCTCTGTAGACACCCCGCCTCGGACCGCTCACCCCGATTGCACACTTGGTTTTGTGTTTCTCCCTCTTCTAAGTGTTTTCTGTTAGTTTCTGTTACTTTGGTTAAGATCCAGACGGACTCCGTTAAGTATTGGGACTAAACTGAATAACAGTTCTAACTTTCTAGTCTATTCTGTCAAAAATTGCTTCTCAGAGTCGCGCGCCTCCGCCCCTTGAGGCCAGACGCGCGCGCCTTTCGCCGCCTAGGTGGGATGCGCGCGCTTCTGGGGCGTGTCAGTTACAGATTCTGCCCAAGAATATCTCCCTTGCTCATTATACATGATTTTGCCCGGGAAAGATTTCTTGGAGACTCCGTTTGGCTCCAAAAACAGTCACTTTTCAACTATAAAAACCCCTCCAATCCATCATTGGAAAGGAGGACCTTGAAAAATCATCACTTTAGACTTTTTACTCACTCTTTGCCTAGACCTTTCCTTTGGAATTTCTTCAACAAAAGTACTCAACCTCTTCTTCAAGGCTTTACAAGAGGTTCTCTTTTGAAGGATACTATAGGTAAATGTCTTAAGCACTTATCTTCTTCTTCTTCTTCTTCTGCAATAAAATGTGCAATCACCCAAAACCATTTGGGACATGACACCAATGGTCCTTTCATTACATTGAATTGGCCTAGGAGTCATCTCCCTACATTTTAACTCTAAAACCCCTTTTATCATCATTTTAATAGGAAGAACACATTTATCTTTAAAAGTGAATTATGAACAAACAAGACCGACCTTGCTCGGGCGAAATGGGTGTTTAAGTACTTCCCATTTCGTAACCTAACCCCCGAACCCCTCATCCCAAAGAATCTCTGTTTTCGTAAATCAAACTTAGGCTCATAAACATTAGGTTTTCTTACGTTCCTAAAAAACGTGGGTGGCGACTCTAAAAACAATTAGGCATCATAGGAAACTCACGCGCTCTATCCTAAAGCTGTGGTGTCCACCCCGGGGTATCTACAACATTATGTCTTTAAATTTGTGTCATTTACTTTAAAGTCTTTGCATTTATGTTGAATAAATGAGGGAATGATCAAGTTTGGGTGATAAAGTTGCAATCTTTATCATCCAAACCTTGAGTCAACCTCAAAATGTCCCTTTGATGATAAAGATTCAATCTTTACCCATCAAAGTTTGATTTTTGGATGTCCCAATACCTTTCATTGGAAGAATCATCCATTTGGATGTTAAAGTTTCCATCTTTAACCATCTAAATGGTGATCTTGGCTCAAAAGCCATGACCATCACCTTTTCTCAATTATTCCCCAATGATTGCCTTGATCACACCCAAAACCCTTGTTTTGGTGTTTAATATAGTGATCAATGGCATAGGGATGATTTAATTAATGTTTTGCTGCAAGAAAATAACTGGAAATGATCAAACAGTCCAGTTTCCAGCAGAATGCTCTGTTTCTGCCTGGAACTGGACTGATTCTTGGGAATCTGTTAAAATTCCCAGGAAGACCCTCTATATCCATACGGCTACTTTATCCAAGGGGCACATTTCCAGTCTAGTCCCCCTTTTATCCAGAATGTTTACAAAATACCCCTTTCTGTCAAATATTTAACTGCTTTATGGTAAAGTTAGTTTCTCCCATTTTCAAGAACACACACACACACTTGCACAATTTTAACAAATTCTAGGGAGACTCGGTTTCTTCCGAGGCGCTTTGGGTGAACTACCGGTTGAGTTCTTCCCAAAGCGTAACCTGACCTCCGAATCCTTTGTCTCTAACCATTTTTCGTTAAGTTTGGGTTTAAAATTAAATTAACGTGGCGACTCCGTTGAATGTTGATAAGATCCCGTGTTTGATTCTCGAGGGAACAAAATCCGTTTTTCCCGTGGGTATCTCACACATGCCGGAATTCCATTGAAGCGTTAAGACAATCTTAACCTTAACTGGGGCTTAACTATGATAGGAATGACCCACGCATTGGAACTTTGTGACGCACTAGACCTTAGGTTTGGTTATTTTGGTCGATGGAAGCTGCGTGCCCTATTGGACCCTCGCCCGGGATAGTCCGTCCTTGGGAGTATGCAATACAGGTGAAAAACAAGGGGCTTATAAATGTAGTGTTGACCTCCACTGATCCATGGTTTAGAGTAGTTTCGAAAAAGAAGAGAAATCTTTTCCAACCATTTAGGAATAAAAATGCGTTTTAAGTAAACTTGAACAGATAATTAATTGCGCCTTGCATGAATTTGCTCCATTTTTGCTTCTCGTCTTTGACACATTGCATTCTTTCAAGCGTCATTTCGTTAAGTCTTCGGATGGATCCCTGTTATCCTCCAAGATCTCGTTAAGCCTTAGGATTACTCCCCTAGGTCCCCGTTAAAATTCCCGTTAAATCCCTAGGAAGTCAGTCACCTCCTTGGATGGATCCCCGTTATCCTCCAAGAAGTCAGTCAAGTCATTGGATGAATCCCCGTTATCCTCCAAGACGTCAGTCAAGTCCTTGGATGGATCCCCGTTATCCTCCAAGAAGCCAATCAAATCCTCGGATGGATCCCTGTTATCCTCCAAGATCTCGTTAAGCCTTAGGATTAGTCCCCTAGGTCCCCGTTAAATCCCTAAGAAGTCAGTCACCTCCTTGGATGGATCCCCGTTATCCTCCAAGAAGTCAGTCACTTCCTTGGATGGATCCCCGTTATCCTCCAAGAAGTCAGTCAAGTCCTTGGACGGATCCCCGTTATCCTCCAAGAAGTCAGTCATGATCATCTTTTCCTCTTAGAATTCTAAACCCATTCGAACTACGGTGACATGAGCCTCTCATCGCGTGGGACCCCCTTCCTCGTGGTGAGGGGAACATAGGCAACTTCGGCCCGGTCAAATATCTCAAAATAGAGGACTCTAAGATACGTGCAAGCATTCACCCAGTGTTCACCCAAGCCTAAAGCTACCTTTTGTCTTCCCCGTAGCTCAAATGAAGTGGAAGAGAGAATCATGTCGCCGCCTAGTGCGTGTGGAGTCAGAAAGTTCCCCGGTCACTATAACTTCTACGATCCGGTACCTCAGAAAGATCACTTCAGTGGACAGTAGCTTGAGAAATGACGCCACGGATAATCCGGTTGGCCCAATGAACGAAGAGTTGCTCCAAGCTTTAGAAGCCCCGGGGCTGAGAAAGAAGTCATCACAGAGAGACACAAAGAAACGCAAATCCCGTTTGATGAGTCGACGAGACAATGAGGTGTCACAGCTCTACTCCAAACTGAGGGGCTCTTCACCAAAGTGACCAATCACAAAGAAGAGGTGGAAGCCACCCAACCTCCAAATTGCAACCAAAGATCGTCCCCTCCATCTCACTAGAATACCGAGACCCCCATTTCTTCACCCCAACACGCCGTTATCCACAACGAGCCTCTCATTCAAATCCTCCTCACTCCGCCTCATTCCAAATCCAACATCTCCCATAGGACACCTCCTATAAAACCCCAAACACAATCCACTCAAAAGGCCCGCAAACCACTCTTCACACCAGTTACGCCTCGAGCATCATACCCACAACACTTTCCCAATCATATCCCTTCTCGGTTTGATGCCATCAACCAAGTCACCAGAGCTCAGTCACTGTTTAGACCATATATGGATACCCGAACAGGCATCACCAGCTTGCCTCCACCAGATTTCCCGATGAGATTCCGTGGTGATCCATATCATTTCTACAATCTAAGACCTTTTGGACCACAAGCTCTTTGAATGCCTCCAATGTATATTTCTGCAAGCAACCAAGGTTATGGGTATGCCTAAGCCCCTGCGCCTCCACAAAATCCTCTCAACTATCCATTGGGAAAGAGAAAGCAAATGGAAGCTAAGTTCGAAAGGACACTCAATGAAAACCCCTTTGCATGGAGAGACGGTGATTATTATCCCCGCCACGCTCCGGTCAATGATGAAAGAAAATCCAAATGCCAAGCCAAACCCTGTTTCACAAGGTTTGAGGATTTCGGAATGCCCATAAGCAAGGTATTTGAAGGATTGGTCAAGCAGGGCCTCACATCACCTCTTATCAATTTTCAACCTAAAAACCTCAAAAGGCGTCTCGACAAGACCAAGAGGTGTGCCTTTCACAACTATCATGGACATGATACCGACGATTTCACCGCTTTAAAACGTGTCATCCGGAAGTTGATCATGAAAGGAAAGCTTGAATGCCCCTGGTTGGGAAATTGGAAATGAAATTACAACTTTGGTCAGAAGCGGAATGTCAAAACTTCTTCCACCAACCTCCCCTTAGAAAGAGTCTGTTTTCATCCTCAGGAAGAGTCAGTTGCTTTTAGGATGTGTGATAAGCCATTAAAAAAAGTCAGTTAAGATATCTGTTAGGTTTAGTCAGTTAAGATATCTGTTAGGTTTAGTTAGACTCTTGACTCCCCGGTGAATGCCTTGCGGTGACCATTCTGAGTCCATTGTCAATTTTTTTTAATAAGATTATTATCATTATTGCTTGGTCAAAAGTGTGCATGAAAAAAATAATAAAAAAAATATGTGTGAGTCTTTCACTCAAAACAAAAGTGTGCTTTTCCAAAAAATGGAGATCAAGTTTTCTTAAAATAAAAGATCAATTTTTTTTTCCTATAAGGCTAATCCACTAATGAAGCGTTTCTCTCGAATCATGGTTATAATTTCACCTTGAGGTTTAAAATGCTAAAGTCTTTTGCGGTTTTGTTCACCGGAAACATCGACCAAGAAGCTCACATCTGAATTGGCGTCCGAGACAACCGTCCACATGAGCAAGAAAATCAAAAGGTTGGGACACTGTCTGCAAGGAGGGATCGTGTTTCGAAAGCCCAAAGGTGGCTACATCAAATGGAGATCCGTACCTTCGCAGAGTGCCATGCACGAACGCTACTCACCTTGAAAGGAAATCACCAAAAGGAGATGGCCAAAGCAAACTCCCAACTCATGAGTAGATGAATCCGGCAATTACAACGCCAAGCCAAGTGGAGACCTCGCAACATCTCTCCCGACGACACGGAACCCGAGTTCCCCGTGGAAGACATGGAATATGCCGCTGACAACCCTCCAATAATTGAGGAAGAAAATGGATCATCGTGCTTCATGGGAGCCCATCCCTAAAAAAAAAAAGGAGTGGAGTCTTCCAGCCTCGTAGGTTCTAGATTTTCACCAAAATCCATTATGGACTGTGTCTTTTTATTTTTACAAAGGTCCGTACTTGGGACATCTCTGTATAAAGTTATCTAAATAAAAGAGTCATTTTCATTCTCTTCTCTCTAGACTTGAGACATTATTTGCAATATACATTTACTCTTGAAATTGCCTTGCTGTAAGTACCCCGATCCGGATCACTATCCTTAAAATTATCAAATTATAAAGCTAAGGGGTAATTTGGGAATAATTTGGAATAAAAATGGAAAAATCCGAAAACTCGCCAGTGTGTGCCGTACGGATGGTTTAGGCACGGGAAAGCCCAATCCGTACGGATGGTTTGGGTGTCATCAGTCCACTTGTGTCACTCACCCACCCCCTTTCTTGTCCCTTGGGCCGAAGCCCATTACTCCTTCACCTTGTGCCTAGCCCAACCAATTCCCTTGCCTAGCCAAAGCCCACCAAGATGACCCAATTTCTAGCCCATTATTGTGGATAAAAATGATCCGATAAGCAAATCAAGACCCAATTCCCCCTATAAATAGAGAGGTCATCCTCTCTCATTTGGACAAGAATTCTCAAGTAAAGTTACTCCCTAAAATTGTTCTCTCTCTACAAAATTAAGTGTTGGTCTTTGTGAAAGATTGTGGCTTACTTTAGATGATGGTGAAGAACTACCAAGAGTAGCATCCCTCTCATCTTTAGTCCCATTTAATCAAAAATACACAATGATCCATCCATGTTTAAGTGAAAATCTTGGAGTCTATGATCTTTAAGTGAAAAAAGAAGTAAACTTGGGTCAATCAATTAATGATTTACCCCAATCTTGCTTAAAGGTTGAATCTTTATCCTATTGTCATCTTCATCTTCATCTCAACTCTATTTATCTTTGTTAATCATATTACTTGTTCTTGTTTATATTCTTGTAAGACTTGTCCTCTCAAGCAAATTTATATTCTTGCAAGACTTGTCCATTTCAAGCACTATATATATATGTATTATACAAGTCTTGTCTTCTCAAGCTATATATTATGATTATATATGTATATTGGAACCAAATTATGAGGTGATTCAAGGTTCCCTTCATGCCTAGTGTGTGATTATGGGATAAAACCTAAGGATGATCATGGTTTGTTAAATTTCATTTTGATTTTGTTCTTGTTTGGCCATGAGAGGCATGATTGGGTGATAAAGTTTCAATCTTTATCATCCCAAACATGACTTAGCCATAAAATCACCAATTATGAGACATAAAGATCCAATCTTTATGTTATATTTTTGTCCCTAAAGGTGTAATCTTGCACAATAAGTCCATTTTGATGGTAAAGTTTCAATCTTTACTCATCAAATGGCCATTTTGCCCAAAGGGCATGTTCATCAACTTTTCTCAAAATTTCTCCAATGATTGTCTTGATCACACCCAAAACCTTTGTTTTTGATGTCCAACTAGTGATCAATGAAATAGGGATGATTTAATCCATGTTTTTGTTAAAGAAAATAACTGAAAAATAATCATTTCAGTCCAGTTTCAGCAAGAACACTCTGTTTTGCCTGAAACTGGACAATTTTCTGATGAATCTGTAAAAAACCCCGGGACGGCCAAACGAGCCGTACGGATGGTTTAAACCATCCATACGGCTAGTTTGGAAAGGGAGCACTTTTTTCCAGTTTTGCCCATTTTCTGTTAAACTATTTGCAAAGTAACCCCTTTTGTTAAGTTTTTAACTGGTTTTGTCAACAGGTCAGTTTCTCCCATTTTTAAACACACACACACACACACTTGCACATTTTGGTTAACAAACTTAGGGAGACTCGGCTTTGTCCGAGGTGACTTGGGTGACGTGAAACTCTTCCCAAGTCGTAACCTGACCTCTGAACTCATAAATCTCTAACCATTTTCATTTGTTGGGTTAAAAGTTAACAAATGTGGTGACTCCGTTAAATTTGGCCGGTTCCCGTGTTTGGCGTTTCGCCCCATACTCATCGCGTTTCCGCGCGGGGCGGGATCCTTACAGTGGCGACTCCGCTGGGGAATAAGGTGCTTGCATACCTCTTTTTAGAGGATTTGGAGGCACTTTTGTGTGGGTCAAACTCCCATCCCCGTTAGTTGACTTTGTGCATGTTTTGTGTGTATTTTATGTTTCTGTTTTAACTTCTGTGAATAAGACTGTTCTGGAAATGCAATAAACCGGGGCTTGATAATCAGAAGCTGGGAATTTGAAAAAAATGATGAATCTCTTGATCTAGCCGTACGGCTAGTTTGTCCGGGCCCACAGAATGTATCAAGTTAACAATTTTGTGCAGGGCAGAAACATTCTGATGGTCCCCTTGCCTCTTCTGGTCCAAGTTCCGATTTACAGCCTTGCTTGTGCACATTTACCTTCTTTCTTTTAGCCAAAAAATGGATTTTCAAAGTTTGGTTATGTGCAATTTTTTTGGACACAAAATTGGGTCTTCAAAACCTCCTTGTGCATAACCCGTTTTCAAAAAATGTTTGGTCTTCAAACTTTCTTGTTGTGCACAACATTTTTTGTACAAATGTTTTCCAAAAGGTTGTTGTTCTTGTTGTAAAGATTTCAGTTTCAAAAACCTTTGGTTGTGCATAGCTTTCTCCATGTACAAAGCTTTGATTCTTGTTTGTTAATACACTTGTTTATTTACTTGTTCATTATACTTGTTCATACTTGCTCATATATTGCTCATGGTATTAAGACGGACCGAAAATCTCTATTATTGACTCAAAAGGGAACATAGAATGGCTTCACACGACGCGCACTTGACCTTGCACGTTCCAAATTCCCTTTAAACCCGGGATGGATGCCACGATGCAGCTCATTGGGCGCTCTTGTTCCTTTCGATGCGCGCACGGGTCCATTCCACCTCCCCTTCCGAGCCGAGTCAACCACACATGTCCGTGACACACAAATACCGTGACTATGGTTGGTTTTTGGTCTAGTTCACGTTACCACGTCCCTAATACGTGTCCAAAGTTAATTGTGGCCAAGTTAACACTCGAGTTGTGACTCCTTGATGTAATGCAAGTGTGGCCTAACCAGCCTTTAACTCGTGTGTTAATGATGACCACAATTAGTGAAGGTCATGTGCTAAGGATAGGGTAACACCGTGTCGTTAAGCCCTAATGTGCTAGTAATTTTAATCATCCTTAAGCCCATGGTCAAGGATTGAGACACCCCATTTAAAGTGGGGTCATGTCGGAATATCGGTGCAGCCTTCGGAAAAAAGTCTCGATCCCGACTGGGGCTTAATCATGATTAGGATGACCCGTGTATTGGGAACCTTGCGACGTACTAGACCCTAGGTTCGTTTCTTTTGGTCGGTGGAAGCCGCTTGCCCTATAGGAACCTCGCCCGGGATAGTCCGTCCTTGGGAGTGTGCAATACAGGTGAAAAACGAGGGGTCTATAGGCGTAGTGATGGCCTTCATTGATCCAGGATTGAGAATAGTTGCGAAAAAGAAGAGAAATCTTTTCCAACGATTTAGGAATAAAAATGCGTTTTAAGTAAACATGAATGAATAAATAATTGCACATTGCATAATTTTGACCCCGTTTTTGTTCTTGTCTTCAAGATCTTCGTTAAGTCCCGTTAAGTCTTTGGAAGGATCCATGTTATCCTCTAAGACCTCCGTTAAGTCTTTGGAAGGATCCATGTTATCCTTCAAGACCTCCGTTAAGTCCCATTAAGTCTTTGGAAGGATCCATGTTATCCTTCAAGACCTCCGTTAAGTCCCGTTAAGTCTTTGGAAGGATCCATGTTATCCTCCAAGACCTCCGTTAAGTCCCGTTAAGCCTTTGGAAGGATCCATGTTATCCTTCAAGACCTCCGTTAAACCCCTAGGCGTCGTCCCCTAGGTCCCCGTTGAGATTCCCGCTGAAACCCCTAGGCGTCGTCCCCTAGGTCCCCGTTGAGATTCCCGTTGAAACCCTAGGCAGTCGTCCCCTAGGTCCCCGTTGAGATTCCCGTTGAAACCCTAGGCAGTCTTCCCCTAGGTCCCCGTTGAGATTCCTGTTGAAACCCTAGGCAGTTGCCCCCTAGGTCCCCGTTGAGATTCCAGTTGAAACCCTAGGGAGTTGTCCCATAGGTCCCCCGTTAAAATTCATGTTGAAACCCTAGGCAGTTGTCCCCTAGGTTCCCCGCAAAGATCCCCATTAAATTATAGGAATAGTCCCCTAGAAAGCCAGTCAAGTCCTTGGATGGGTTCCTATTACCCTCTAAGAAGTCAGTCATGATCGTCTTTCCCTTTTAAGATTCTAAACCCATTCGAACTACGGTGACCTGAGCCTCTCATTGCGTGGGACCCCCTCTCTCATATTGAGGGGAGCGTAGGCAACTTCGGCCCAGTCAAATATCTCAAAATAGCCTCTAGCCCAAGCATTCACCCAATGTTTACCCGAGTCTAAACTACCCTTTTTTCCCACCGCAGCAAGAATGAAGTGGAAAAGAGCACCGTGTCACCGCCTGGTTAGCACAGAGTCTGATAGTTCCCCAGTCGCTACAACTTCTCCACTTCGGTACCTTGGAATGACCAGTTCAGAGGAAAGTAGTTGGGAGAGTGATTCCGCAGATAACCAGAACAGTCCAACCAAAGAAGAGTTTCTCCAGCATTAGAAGCCTCCAGGGCTCGGGAAGAGATTACCAGGAAACGCCACGAAAAGGCAAGGGATCGGTTTGTCGAGTCAATGGGACAGAAAGGTGTTAAGATTTTGTTTCAAACCGATGGGTCCTTCATTGAGGTTGCTGACCATGAGGATGAGGTCGAAATCACCCAGCCTCCAAATCGCAACCAAACCCCGCCCCCTCAACCTTGCGAACACACCAAATCCCCCCATTCTCTATCTAAACATACCATCACTCAAAGCTTACCTCCCACTCAAAGCTCACCTCCCACTCCAAGCTTACCTCCTACTCAAGCTCCCTGCACTCCCCCTCACCCCGGATCCAACATTCCCTATTGGTTACCTCCCATAAATCCCCGAATACAATACACTCAAAATACCTATGTCTCACCATTCACACCAGCCATGCCTCAACCATCACTCCCACGATATCTCCCTAATTACACCCCTTTCCGATTCGAGATCGCCAACCGAATCCCAAGAACTCAGTCACCATACGTGGGTACTCGACCAACCATTGGATTCCATGATGACCCGTATCAGCTCTACAATCCAAGACCTTTCGGACCACAAGCTCCTTGCATGCCTCCAATGTATATTCCTGTGAGCAACCAAGGTTATGAGTACGCCTATGCCCCCGCGCCTCCACAGATTCCTCATGTTGCACCTCAGTCAGGTGGGTTATTGGGAAAGAGAAAGCAAATGGAATATAAGAAGACCCTTGTCTCGAGCGACGGTAATTCTCATCACCACCACACTTCGGTCAAAGATAAAGGAAAATCCTAACGCCAACCCAAACCCCACTCCATAAGGTTTGAGGATTTCGGAATGCCCATAAGCAAGGTATTTGAGGGACTGGTTAAGCTAGGGCTTGCAAAGCCTCTTGTCAACTTCCAACCCAAAAAACCTGAGAGGTACCTCAATGTTAACAAAAGGTGTGCCTTCCACAATTGCCATGGGCACAATACCGACGAGTGCTGTGTTGTGAAACGTATCATTCTAGGTCTGATTGAGGATGGAAAGCTTGAACGCCCCCACGCCCCCGATACAGCCAATGACCCGAGTGTCAACATGCTCGAATTTGTGGAATCTAATCCCGTGACCTTCCCCGAGTTCAGAACTCCGGTGATTGATGTGAAGGAAAAATGGAGCGGTGTTTGCCCCAAGAAAAATGAGCTCATGATTGATGAAGTGGGAGAATTTGTTTTGGGAAAGTTGACAAAATCAATGTCCAAGGTGGTGGTTCCTAAAATCAGCAAAGCCGAAATGACGGAAGGCGTTTGGAAAGGATCAGTGGCACAGAAAATGTCTGAAAGGCTAAATACCTCGGATTGGGAAATGAATGGTGCCGTTGTTGGCATAACAGAGGATGAAGTTTCAAAACCCCTTCCATCAACCTCCCCTTAGGAAGAGTCAAAGTCCATTGTTAGGATGTGTGATAAGCCCTTAAGAAAAGAAAAGATGCCTGTTAGGTTTAGTTAGAGTCTTGACTCCCCGGTTGATGCCATGTGGTGACCATTCTGAATACATTGTCAGTTTTCTTAATAAGATTATTATTATTACTTCCTTGTCGAAAGTTCGTGTAAAGTGTGTGTGAGTCTTTCACTCGAAATGAAAACGTGTCTTAAAAAAAAAGATGGAGATCAAGTTTTCTCAAAATAAAAGATCATGTTTTCCTAAAAGGTCAATCCGCTAACGAAGCATTCTTTTCAAATCCCGGTTATAATTTCACCTTGAGGTTTAATATTCTAAAGTCCTTTGCGGCCTTGTCCATTGGAAACATCGACCAAGGAGCCCACATCTGAATTGGCGTCCGAGACAACCATCCATGTGAACAACAAGAAAAAGCCCGAGCTTCAGAAGGCCCAAAGCGGTTACATCAAAGGGAAATCCGTACTCTCGCCGAATGCAATGCACGGAGATTACGCACCTTGAATGGAAATCACCAAAAGGAGATGGCCAAAGCAAACCCCCAACTCATGAGTAGACAAATCCGGCAATTACAACGCCAAGCCAAATGGAGACCTCGCGACATCTTTCCCGATGACATGGAACCCGAGTTCCCCGTGGAAGACATGGAATATGCCTCAGACAACCCCTCCAACAATTGAGGAAGAAAATGGATCATCGTGCTTCATGGGAACCCATCCCAAAAAAAAAAAAAAAAAAAAAGATGAG
Organism: Campanula takesimana; assembly: GCA_026119855.1. NCBI lineage: Eukaryota > Viridiplantae > Streptophyta > Magnoliopsida > Asterales > Campanulaceae > Campanula > Campanula takesimana. The sequence continues at coordinate 196,673 of JAOWBW010001396.1, forward strand.
TCTTCCAGCCTCGTTGGATCTAGATTTTCATCAAAAGTCCGTCCCGGACTATGTCCTTTTATTTTTGCAGAGGTCCGTACTTGGACATGTATGTACAAAGTTATCTAAATAAAAGAGTCATTTTTCTTCTCTTCTCTCTAGACTTGGGACATTATTTGCAATATACATTTACTCTTGAAATTGCCTTGCTTGTTATTATCAATTGATTGCTACGTCCCTAAAATGATGAATTGACTTCTAAGCGTATTAGTCAATGACGACTCATTAAGGACGAATGGACCTAACACAAATGAAAAATGCTAAATGCAAACAATTAATCTTGATGTGAATAAATGTTGTGATCAATTGGCATGAAGAAACCATTAATGGCAAGCCTTCCCCGATACACAACCCGATATACCTTTCCTATACAAATCCTTGATGCGCATCAAAGGAATCCCGAGACAATGAAAAGGCAAGGATGTTGTTGCTCAACCACCAAGATTCAACCGGGATCGTGTGCGCTCAACCAAGCAAAGGGCTTCCCGGATCTTCAAAGTCAAAGCCAAAAATGACGGACATGCCACCAAGGGGCCAAAAATGAGCCAATGCCCAAGATAGGAAGTTGGGGCTAATGTTTCCCCTCTCCCTAAAAAAAAAAATAAATAAATAAAAGAGGAAAAAATGAATGTATGGAAAGAAGAAAAGGAAATGAATATATGTGAAGAGGAAGTTCGCCTCAAAAGCTCGTCGCAAAGTCCGCCCCCGAGGGTCCGCAAGGAAGGAAGTCTATCTCAAACAACGACAAAAAAGGGACTCACCTCAAAAGGAGTTCACCACAGAGCAAAGTGATCTACATCAAAAGAGCAACAACATCCTCCGAGACAACATCAAAGAAAGCCAACCCCAGCAAAAGACGGCAAAAGGGCCGAACTACGGCGACCTGAGCTCCTCAAAATGAGGGGAACGTAGGCAACCTTCGGGTCTGGTCACAGCATGAAATGAATCCATCAAACCTCGGTCCTCCCAAAATGACTCGGTTCTCTTCCCTTGGTCCCATCAATGACCAATTTCCCAGATAATGACCAATCTCCCCGTAAACACCTTTTGATCTTGCCATTGATCGAATTTTAATCTTAATTGATCACAACATTTATACATGTTAAGGATGATTGCTTGTTATAAACTTGACCTAATAATGAACACAGTCCATTCAAGCAATCATTCGATGATATTGACCAAGGCAAATTTCAAATGTCTCGACAAGTCTTCTTCTCTACATCTTAGGAAAGAGCTAAACACTTGTATTCTGTCAAGCAAGGGCTTCCTCCCATTTCATGATACATTGCTCAAAGAGCTCACCAACAAAAAGGGACTCTCTCCCAAATAAAATGCCCTTGCATGTTTCCTCCAATAAAATACTTTTGATACCCGTTATATTGAGTCAGCTGGTTCACTCATAAAAAAGAAGGAAAAGAAAGAAAAAGGCACCAAAAAAGTAGCCCGCTAGGTTGAAAACCCATAAGGGCGGCCTAGGCAAAAAAACAGGGTGTGCCATAAAAGACGCAAAAAGAGATGCCCGCTAGGTTGAAAGCCCGAAAGGGCGGCCTAGGCAAAAGAAAGGGTGCGTCGTGAAAAAGGGATGGGTTACTAACCTCACTTCAAAGGACAAAGGACATGGGGCTACCTCCGCATCAACGACGGCAAGACATGGGGACTACCCCGACACCGACCAAGACATGGGGCTACCCCGTCATCAGCGACAAAGATGACATTGGGGCTATCCCCATAAATAGTGACAAGCAGATTTCTTACTAACGGTTAATTCTCAACGAATGGACCAAATCCAAAGGACTTTATGCATAACAAACCTCGCGGTTAAGCTAAAATCAAAAATTTGACTAACATGCTTCGTTAAAAGATTTGCCTTTAGAAGTAAGCATTTTCAAATTTGGCCATTTGGAATCATTTATCAAAAACAATGTTTCAAGCAAAATGCTTTTGACCTCTTCTTAAAATGATTTTTCCAAAGTCTTGCGCCTTAAAGGTCGCCCCTAGGCTCTTCCCCGGTGTCAAGAAAATGTGTCAACCGTCCCGTAGAGTAGTGTTGACCCAAACCAAACCTTGACTTAGAATAGTCATTATAGGTTGACACCTTCGTCCCCTGAGTGACCCTTTAAGTTAAAACCTTCGTCCCACGAGTGACCCTTTAGGTTAAAACCTTCGTCCCCCGAGTGACCCTTTAGGTTAAAACCGTAGTCCCCCGAGTGACCCTTCAAGTTAAAAACCTTCGTCCCCAGAGTGACCCCTTTTGATTGAAACCTTAGTCCCCCGAGTGACCATTTAGGTTAAAAAAAAAAAAAAAAAAAAAACCTTCGCCCCCAGAGTGGTCAGTTTAGGATACGAAAACCATTTTTACCGGCAGTTCTTCGTAAGACCAACCATTTAGTCAACTATCTCCCATAGAGCCAAGTTGACCATACCCCGGCAGTTCTTCGTAAGACCAACCATTTAGTCAACCCTCTCCCATAGAGCCAAGTTGACCATACCTCAGCAGTCCTTCAAAGGTCCAAACTTGTGTGAAAAGAACCGGTCGTCCTTAGAGGAACGTAAGACCAGTTTCCCGTCAAACTCCCCAAAAATGGAGTTGACCCAAACCTTGACTCAGAATAGTCATTTTAGGTTCAAGTCTTTGTCCCCGGCAGTCCTTAGTGGGATGTAAGACCAGTTTTCCCCGTCAAACTCCCCAAAAATGGAGTTGATCAAACCTTGACTCAGAATAGTCATCATAGGTTGAAACCCATACCCCGGCAGTTCTTCGTAAGACCAACCATTTAGTCAACCCTCTCACATAGAGCCAAGTTGACCATACCCCGGCCGTACTTCGTAAGTCCAACCATTTAGTTGACCAGTTTATATAGTCGACCCTCCGCCATGAGATAAGTTGACCATGTCCCGTGTAAGTTGACCCTCTCCAATAGAGCCAAGTTGACCATGTCCTGTGTAAGTCGACCCTATCCAATAGAGCCAAGTTGACCATGTCCCGTGCAAGTCGACCCTCTCCATAGAGTCAAGTTGACCATGTCCCGTGTGAGTCAACCCTCTCCAATAGAGCCATGTTGACCATGCCCCATGTAAGTCAACCTTCTCCAAAGAGCCAAGTTGACCATGTCCTGTGTAAGTCGACCCTCTCCAATAGAGCTAAGTTGACCATGTCCCAAGTTGACCCTGTCCCGCCTCTGAACTCGCCAAGAGTCATGCCTATTCCTCTAGGAGAGAATGACAGATATTCCCCTACAACCTTAGGCTTGAGGCGCTAAGTTCCTCACCCGACTTTGAATAGTCACCCTTAGGTTTGAGACTCTAAGTTCCTCACCCGACTTTGAATAGTCATCCTTAGGCTTGAGACGCTAAGTTCCTCACTCAACTTTGAATAGTCACCCTTAGGTTTGAGACGCCAAGTTCCTCACCCGACCTTAATGGTCACTTTTAGGTTTGAGTAGCCTTAAAGTTTCTCACCTTCAGAACTACGACCGGCTTGATTCCCTCGGATAGGGATACGTAGGAATCCTTTACAAATAAGGGTCCAGCCACTTGACCACTTCGGTCACCTTCTCTCCCATCGTGATAGTTCACCAGATAGGGATTCTTCTTTTATCGACAACCCCGCTTCCTTCGAAAGCGCCGTTGACGAGGGGCTCTGTAAGTACCCCGATCCAGATCACTATCCTTAAAATTATCAAATTATAAAGCTAAGGGGTAATTTGGGAATAATTTGGAATAAAAATGGAAAAATCCGAAAACTCGCCAGTGTGTGCCGTACGGATGGTTTAGGCACGGGAAAGCCCAATCCGTACGGATGGTTTGGGTGTCATCAGTCCACTTGTGTCACTCACCCACCCCCTTTCTTGTCCCTTGGGCCGAAGCCCATTACTCCCTCACCTTGTGCCTAGCCCAACCAATTCCCTTGCCTAGCCAAAGCCCACCAAGATGACCCAATTTCTAGCCCATTATTGTGCACAAAAATGATCCAATAAGCAAATCAAGACCCAATTCCCCCTATAAATAGAGAGGTCATCCTCTCTCATTTGGACAAGAATTCTCAAGTAAAGTTACTCCCTAAAATTGTTCTCTCTCTACAAAATTAAGTGTTGGTCTTTGTGAAAGATTGTGGCTTACTTTAGATGATGGTGAAGAACTACCAAGAGTAGCATCCCTCTCATCTTTAGTCCCATTTAATCAAAAATACACATTGATCCATCCATGTTTAAGTGAAAATCTTGGAGTCTATGATCTTTAAGTGAAAAAAGAAGCAAACTTGGGTCATTCAATTAATGATTTACCCCAATCTTGCTTAAAGGTTGAATCTTTATCCTATTGTCATCTTCATCTTCATCTCAACTCTATTTATCTTTGTTAATCATATTACTTGTTCTTGTTTATATTCTTGTAAGACTTGTCCTCTCAAGCAAATTTATATTCTTGCAAGACTTGTCCATTTCAAGCACTATATATATATGTATTATACAAGTCTTGTCTTCTCAAGCTATATATTATGATTATATATGTATATTGGAACCAAATTATGAGGTGATTCAAGGTTCCCTTCATGCCTAGTGTGTGATTATGGGATAAAACCTAAGGATGATCATGGTTTGTTAAATTTCATTTTGATTTTGTTCTTGTTTGGCCATGAGAGGCATGATTGGGTGATAAAGTTTCAATCTTTATCATCCCAAACATGACTTAGCCATAAAATCACCAATTATGAGACATAAAGATCCAATCTTTATGTTATATTTTTGTCCCTAAAGGTGTAATCTTGCACAATAAGTCCATTTTGATGGTAAAGTTTCAATCTTTACTCATCAAATGGCCATTTTGCCCAAAGGGCATGTTCATCAACTTTTCTCAAATTTTCCCCAATGATTGTCTTGATCACACCCAAAACCTTTGTTTTTGATGTCCAACTAGTGATCAATGACATAGGGATGATTTAATCCATGTTTTTGTTAAAGAAAATAACTGAAAAATAATCATTTCAGTCCAGTTTCAGCAAGAACACTCTGTTTTTCCTGAAACTGGACAGTTTTCTGATGAATCTGTAAAAAACCCCGGGACGGCCAAACGAGCCGTACGGATGGTTTAAACCATCCATACGGCTAGTTTGGAAAGGGAACACTTTTTTTCCAGTTTTGCCCATTTTCTGTTAAACTATTTGCAAAGTAACCCCTTTTGTTAAGTTTTTAACTGGTTTTGTCAACATGTCAGTTTCTCCCATTTTCAAACACACACACACACACACACTTGCACATTTTGGTTAACAAACTTAGGGAGACTCGGCTTTGTCCGAGGTGACTTGGGTGACGTGAAACTCTTCCCAAGTCGTAACCTGACCTCCGAACTCATAAATCTCTAACCATTTTCATTTGTTGGGTTAAAAGTTAACAAATGTGGCGACTCCGTTAAATTTGGCCGGTTCCCGTGTTTGGCGTTTTGTCCCATATTCATCGCGTTTCCGCGCGGGGCGGGATCCTTACACTTGCTTGTTACTATCAACTGATTGCTACGTCCCCAGAATGATGAATTGACTTCTAAGCATACTAGTTAATGACGACTCATTAAGGACGAATGGACCTAACACAAATGAAAAATGCTAAATGCGAACAATTAATCTTGATGTGAATAAATTTTGTGATCAATTGGCATGAAGAAACCGTTAATGGCAAGCCTTCCCCGATACACATCTCCGATACACATTCCCCGATACACATTCCCTTATATACAACCCGATATACCTTTCCGATATAAATTCTCGATGCACATCAAAGGCATCCTAAGACAATGAAAAGGCAAGGATGTTGTTGCTTAACCACCAAGACTCAACCGTGATCGCGCGTGCGCAACCATGGGAAGGGCTTCCCAGATCTTCAAAGTCAAAGCCGAAAATGACAGACATGCCACCAAGGGTCTACAAATGGGCCAATTCCCAAGAAAGCAAGTTGGGGCTAATGTTTCCCCTCCCACCAACCAAAAAAAAAAGGGAAAGAAAAAAAAAGAAAAAAATGAGAAGAGAAAGAAGGAAATAAATATCTGAAAAGAAGGAAATGAATATATGTGAAGAGGAAGTTCGCCTCAAAAGTTCACCGCAAAGTTCCCCCCAAAAGGGTTCGCAAGAAAGGAAGTCTATCTCAAAAGAGACCAAGAAACGACTCACCTCAAAAGGGACCATTCATCTCAAAAGGAGTTTACACCAAAAGGGTTTACCCCAAAAGGTCCATCCCAAGGAGTTCACCACAGAGCAAAGTGATCTACATCAAAATAGCAACAACATTCTTCAAAAGGACACCGACTTCAGCAAAAGACGATTCACATCGCCAAACTACGGCGACCTGAGCTCCTCAAACTGAGGGGAACATAGGGAACCTTCGGATCCGGTCATAGCATGAAAGAAAACCATCAAACCATGGTCCTCTCAAAATGACCAAGTTCTCGTCCCTTGGTCCCTTCAATGACCAATTTCCCAGATAATGACCAATTCCACCTTCTAAACACATTTTCCTCCCGATCTTGCCATTGATTGAATCTTAATCTTAATTGATCACAACATTTATACATGTTAAGGCTAATTGCTTGCTATAATCTTGACTTAATGACAAACATGGTCCATTCAAGCAATCATTTGATGATATTAACTAAGGCAAATTTCAAATGTCTCAACAAGTCTTCTTTTCTCCATCTTAGGAAAGAGTTAAACACTTATTCTGTCAAGCAAGGGCTTCCTCCCATTTCATGTTACATCGCTCAAAGAGCTCACCAGCATAAAGGGACTCTCTCCCAAATAAAATGCCCTTGCATGTTTCCTCAAAGAAAAATACTTTAAAGTCCCCGTTCTATCGAGTCGGCTGGATCACTCATAAAAAAAAAAAAAAAAAAAAAAAAAAGGCACCAAAAAAGTAGCCCGCTAGGTTGAAAACCCGTAAGGGCGGCCTAGGCAAAAATAGGGTGCGCCATAAAAGACGCAAAAGAGATGCCCGCTAGGTTGTAAACCCGAAAGGGCAGCCTAGGCAAAAGAAAGGGTGCGTCATGAAAAGAGATGAGTTCCCACCCTCACTTCAAAGAACATGGGGCTACCTCCACATCAACGACCACAAAGACATGGGGCTACCTCCACATCAACGACCATAAGGTATTGGGGCTACCTCCACATCAACGACGACAAAGACATGGGGCTACCCCGACATCAACAACCACAAGGACATGGGGCTACCTCCACATAGACGACAACGAAGGCATGGGGCTACCCCGACATCAATGACAACAAGGACATGGGGCTACCCCAACATCAACAACAAAAGGGTTCTCTATTCCCGATCACTCCTAATAAATGGACAAATCTCCGAAGGACTTTATGCATGACAAACCTCGTGGTTAAGTTAAAATAAAAAATTTGACTAATATGCTTCTTAAAAGATGTGCCTTTAGAAATAAGCATTTCCAAATTTGCCCATTTGGCGTCATTTGTCAAAAACGATGTTTCAAGTAAAATGCTTTTGATCAAAGAATGATTTTCCAAAATCTTGGACTTTTTCGTCCACAATGAGTCTTGAAGGCGCCCCTAGGCTCTCCCCCGGTGTCAAGAAAGAGTGTTAATCATACCGTAGATTTGATTTGACCAAAGTCCAAACTTTGACCAAAAGGGGTCAAATTAAAATGTCCCGGCCGCCCTTAGTGGGATGTAAGACCAGTTTTCCCGTCAAACTCCCCAAAGGTGGAGTTGACCCAAGTCAAGCCACGACCCAAAGTGGTCATTTTAGGCTAAAACCCTTGTCCCGGCCGTCCTTAGTGGGACGTAAGACCAGTTTCCCCGTCAAACTCCCCAAAGGTGGAGTTGACCCAAGCTAAGCCTTGACCCATAGTAGTCATTATAGGTTGAAGCCTTTGTCCCGGTCGGACGTAAGACCAGTCTCCCCGTCAAACTCCCCAAAGATGGAGTTGACCCAAGCCTAGTCCCCCAGAGTGGTCGTTTTAGGTTAAAAAAACATTTGTCCCCCAGAGTGGTCATTTTAGGTTAAGAAAACCTTAGTCCTCCAGAGTGGTCATTTTAGATTAAGAAAACCTTTGTCCCCCAGATTGGTCATTTTAGGTTAAGAAAACCTTAGTCCCCCAGAGTGGTCATTTTAGGTTAAGAAAACCTTAGCCCCCCAGAGTGGTCATTTTAGGTTAAGAAAACCTTTGTCCCCCAGAATGGTCATTTTAGGTTAAGAAAACCTTAGTCCCCCAAAGTGGTCATTTTATGTTAAGAAAACCTTTATCCCGGCAGTCCAAAATGAAGTAAGACCATCCTTTTAGTCAACCCTCTCTATAGATCCAAGTTGACCATGTCCCGCCTCTGACCAGCCGAGAGTCATGCATGTTCCTTAAGTCAACCCTCTCCATAGAGCCAAGTTGACCATGTCCCACCTCTGACCAACCGAGAGTCATGCCCGTTCCTTAAGTCAACCCTCTCCATAGAGCCAAGTTGACCAAGTCCCGCCTCTGACCAGCCGAGAGTCATGCCCGTTCCTTAAGTCAACCCTCTCCATAGAGCCAAGTTGATAAAGTTCCACCTCTGACCAGCTGAGAGTCATGCCCGTTCCTTAAGTCAACCCTCTCCATAGAGCCAAGTTGACCAAGTCCCACCTCTGACCAGCCGAGAGTCATGCCCGTTCCTTAGGTCAACCCTCTCCACAGAGCCAAGTTGGCCAAGTCCCGCCTCTGACCCGCCGAGAGTCATGCCCGGTTCCTTTAGGTCAACCCTCTCCATAGAGCCAAGTTGACCAAATCCTGCCTCTGACCCGCCGAGAGTCATGCCCTTTCCCCTAGGAGAGGATGACAAATATCCACCTAGCCCTTAGGTTTGAGTAGCCTTAAAGTTTCTCACCCCTTCCGAACTACGTTAGGCTTGATTCCCCGTAAACAGGATACGTAGAAATCCTATTCCCCTAGGTCCAGCCATGCAACCAAATCGGTCAAACCGTCCTCCCATCAGATTGGGATGCTTTTTATCGACAACCCCGCTTTTCAAAAGCGACGTTGCCGAGGGGCTCTGTAAGTACCCCAATCTGAAATTAACCAACTTTAGAGGAACTCTTAGCACCATTCAGGGATAAAATGATAGGCTGGGACCTCACTAAGATAAACCTAAAATTCCAAGACTACTCTGGAATTAAAATTGGAAAAATCCAGAAGCTCGCCAGGCTGAGCCGTACGGATGGTTTGGACACGGGAGGGGACAATCCGTACGGATGGTTTGGGCACCCTCAGTTCCTATAAATTGGACCCTTGGCTGATCATTTCAGGGGGGAGAAATCATTTTGTGAGTGTAAACTCTGTCGAATTGAGGGCAGGTCAAACACATAAACACACATTTGAGTGAAAAGAGAGAAATAAGATAGGCTTAGAACCAAAATTGGTGAGGCCTCCTTCTCCCCATCTTCTCTTCATCTCATATTCTATCTTTCTTTTGTTTAATTTATGTAAATGTCTTTACTTTTCTTGTAAATATTATGAATTGGAACCAAGTTCTTGATATGAATCAATGGTACCCTCATGTTCTATGCATGATCAAGGGTTCAAACCTAAGATGATCAAGGATTGTTATCATTTAATATCTCTTTACATTATGTCTTTATATTAATGCACTTTATATTATGTCTTTACATTAATGTTCTTTACATTATGTCTTTACTTTTATGCAATTTACATTATGTCTTTACATTTATGCAAGTTAAATTTCATGTCTTTACTTTTAAGTTGATTTTATGGTGTAATGATCAAGTTTGGATGATAAAGTTTCAATCTTTATCATTCAAACCTTGATCTAACTCCAATAATGTCCCTTTGGATGGTAAAGACTCAATCTTTATTCATCCAAAGGTTGATTTTTGATATCCTAAGGCACTAGTAGCTAACCCGTGCTTTGCACGTGAAACTTATTTATTATTATTTTTTATTTAATAAAGTTATATAATAATTTTTATAATATAAATATATAGTATATGAATTAAAACATTGACAAAAACTTAGATGAGAATACCATGTCCCATCTCATATATACAGTATGTGTACATAAAAGTAATACATATATACAGAAAAGTAACAGTGTTTTTTTATGTTTTCTTCTTTTGCCAAAAGTAATACTTACTACAACTAAAATGTAACGAACGTGTTACTTATATGTAACAGTATTTATACATAATTGTAACACATATGTATAGAAAAGTAATAATTCAACCATTTATACTTTAGAACTAAAAACACTCGTGTTAGTAACACTGTAAAAATAAGAAAGTAACAATTTTATAAACGAATGTTACACTTTACTTGTATAATAACATTGTAAAACAGTTACGTTTACTTGTATAATAGTATATCTATATGTTTTCATATAATAAGTTACAATGGGTTCAACTTATCATGATACATGTAAAAGTATTACATTATGTATAGAAATCTGTTACAATTTCATCTACTAAAGTGTTACATTTACTTGTACAAATAATTACATTCATGTATGAAAGATGTTATTTTTGCAAATGTTACTTTCTTTCAAAAAATAAAATGAAAATACTCAAAAATAAAAAATGTTCTGGAAAAACACTATTACATTTCAGTATAACGATAATTACATTTAGTTATTGTTAGTGTTACACGTATTTATAGTTAGTATTACAGTTGAAAGATGAGTAATAGTTAGCTATTAATAGTTAACTATTACTAATAAGAGTAATAGTTAACTATAATGGTTAACTATTATAGTTAACTATTACTAATAATAGTAATAGTTACTATTAATAGTTAACTGTTATTTGCTTAATACCATTAGCTAATACTATTAGTTACCACATAAGGTAACTATTATAATAGTTATTACTAATAATAGTAATAGTTAACTTATATAGTTAACTATAATAGTAACTATTACTAATAAGAGTAATAGTTAACTATAATAGTTAACTATTATAGTTAACTATTACTAATAATAGTAATAGTTTACTAATACTATATCTATTAACCATTACTATTAATAGTATTAGTTTATTATAATAATTATAATAATAATTATTATATAGATTATTATTAATAGTATTAATTTTTACTATTAATAGTATTAGTTAATCATCGTAGTTACTATATAGTAATCATCATTTTAACAAATACTATTAATAATAAAAATTAATCTATATGATTACTATTATTATAATAACTATTAGAATTAATTAATACCATTGATAGTAATAGTTAATATATATATTAATAGCAATGATTAGTCTATATAACAATAATTATTATAATAAAATAATATTATTAATAGTAATAGTTAATTGATATAGTAACTATTATGATTAATTAATATTAAAAATTAATAATCTAACTTATATAATAACTATTATAATCAACTAATACTAATAATAGTAATAGTTAATGTATGTAGCCTATTATAGTTAACCAATACTATTAATAGTAAAAAATAACTTATAAAGTAACTATTATGGTTAACTAATACGATTAATAGTAATAATTAGCTATATAGTAACTATTATAGTTAACTAATACTATTAATAGTAATAGTTAACTAATATAGTAGTAACTAATACTATTAATAGTAATATTTAACTAATATAGTTAACTATAATAGTAACTATTATAGTTAACTAATACTATTAATAGTAATATTTAACTTGTATTGTAACTAATATTGTTAACTAATACTATTAATAGTAATAGTTAACTAATATAGTTAACTATAATAGTAACTATTACTAATAAGAGTAATAGTTAACTATAATGGTTAACTATTATAGTTAACTATTACTAATAATAGTAATAGTTACTATAATAGTTAACTATTATAGTTACCCTTTTTAGTAACTATTATTATTAGCTAATAGTATTACCTAATGAAAAGAAAATGAAAAGTCACTTATTTATTAGTATGTTGTTGATGTGGCTTCTCCAAATGCAAGTTTTCTCCATTGTTTGTCCACATGTCAATACCATAGCTCTTTTGTCCAACTTTAATATATATATATATATATATATATATATATAGATTTCCTTGGAAGAATCATCCATTTGGATGTTAAAGTTTCCATCTTTAACCATCCAAATGATGATTTTGGCTCAAATGCCATGTTCATCACATTTCTTAATTTTTCCCTAATTATTGCCTTGATCACACCCAAAACCTTGTGTTTTGGTGTTTAATTAGTGATTAAGAGCATATGGATGATTTAATTCAAGCTTTGTGTGAGTAAATAAACTGGAAATATGTAAAACAGTTCAGTTTCAGCAGATTGCTCTGCTTCTGCCTGAAACTGAACTGATTTCTTAACAATCTGTAAAAACCCTTGGGATGGCCTTCCCAGCCGTACGGCTAGTTTGGCCGGAGGGGTGAACTTTCAGTCTTTCCCCTTTTCTGTCAAACTGTTTACAAAACAACCCCTTTTTGTTAAGTTTCTAACTGATTTTCTTAGAAGTCAGTTTCTCCCATTTTTAAGAACACACACACACACACACACTTGCACAATTTTGTTAACAAACTTAGGGAGACTCGTTTTTTTCCGAGGCACTTTGGGTGAACTACCGGTTAAGTTCTTCCCAAAGCGTAACCTGACCTCCGAATCCTTTGTCTATAACCATTTTTCGTTAAGTTTGGGTTTAAAGTTAAACTAACGTGGCGACTCAGTTTTTTCCGTTAACGTACCGTGTTTGATTCTCGAGGGGACTATTCATTTTCCCCGCGGGTATCTTACAATATTGAACATAAGTCATGGTCCACGTCAACTTATATTGTTCAATGCTTTCTCAATCTTGAGTAGATTGATTATGAGCAAATGATATTGATCACATCAATTCATTTGAGCGTGGCCACGCATTTCATCAATCTCACTCTACGAGTGGCCAAAGCAGATATCTCTCTTGAGGAGGGACAAATTCCATATTGACTTATCATTCTTCCCTACAAGAATCCGATTATGCCAATCGTAGCCTTTATAACTACCCGGTTAGGGGTAGCGATTGAGTACGTCAAACATAATGTTCATCATGTGGAAGACCATGATAATCTCAGGTCTAAAGATATCAAATGATATGACTATTATTAGATTTAATTATGACATTTGACCATGACATAAATCTCATAACGGGTCTATCCAGTACTTGTTCTCCAACATGTACCCACAAGTTTAATCCGCATCCTATGCGCTATAATCATCAAATGATTATCCATTAAACTCATGCTAACTCTTCATAAGTGCTAGGGACGGGGATTATTACAACAAACATGTAAAACACATAATAATCCAGGGTTGTTATCTCCATAACAAATGAGAACATGATGTAACGTAAGGCATTTCTCAAGGGCCTACGGCATAATCTCTAACAGTTTAGTGTTTGATCTTTCAAATATTCAAACTTATTGTGAATTATGTTTGTATGTTCTCCTTACTGCCTAAGCTAAAATTTGACTAACTTATCATTTTGCCAGACTTTCTAGACAACAACTTTCAAATTCTCAACCTCATTGACCGCACCACTCGACCGCATATTGGTCGACCGTGAAGTGCTGGCATTCAACACTTAGTCTTTTTGTCAAAAACCAACTCTACCCCATTTCTATCGAAATCTTCCGCTGTGCATTTTACACTTGACCGTGTGGTTTATTATTGACCGTAAAATTCAAGTTGTAAGCATAAGGTTTAATTTTAACTTGAATTTTGAAAAATGTTTGAAATTTTAAGTAGGTTATTCACCCCCCCCCCTTCTAGCCTCCTTTTTACACCCTTGTTGTGTCTTTGGGACCAACAGTCTTCAATTATAATATCCATCCACCACGTAATCCTCTTTAAGATTGTCTTTTTCAGGAATTGAAATGTTATCATATTGAAACTCACGATCATTGTTTTGTTGCCTTAATATCGCATCGTCCCAGTCAACAAGGTAAATGAGACGTTCCAAAAGCTTTAGTTCTAATTTGATCCTATTTGGCGTAACAAATCTTTCCGCTGTACTAAAAGTGGATTCTGATTCTACTGTGGAAACTGGAGGTGTAAATAAATCTTGTGTCATGGCAGAAAGAATATGATAAATATTACTCCCTTCGTCCCAGTTTAAGGTTCTTAGTTTGACTATCCACACTTACTAAGAAACCAAGGCAAAAACAAAATAAATGAGTCAGCCAAAAGTAGAGAGTGAAGGATATAAATGTCCAAAACATTATTCATGAAGCAAGTGGGTGAAAGTAAGTTAGGTAATTAATGGGTTTTTTTTGTAATTAAATGAACTCTTTGAGGGAAAGATTCTCCAAAGCACTATTCATTCTTTTTCATTTATGGAATAAAGCAACTAAGAACCTTAAACTGGGACAAACCAAAAAGAAAAGTAAGAACCTTAAACTGGGATGGAGGGAGTACTATGTTGTTTCCACCAACCTAAGACATCTAAGGTCTCATAACAATCGTCATTAGTGCCGTAAAAACGGCTTTCCAAGTGTTGTTCCAACTCAATAACCTTACTCCCACTCCTACTCCCGCTTGTCATTGATCTTCCACTAAATCCTTTCTAAAGGAACTCCCAACCAAGCCTCGACATTTTTTCTTTTCCTTTCCTTGGCGCTCAGCAATATCGGTGGGTGTTGAGAGTCTTGCTCTATAGTAATTATAATAGTCGTACAAGCGAAACATTTCGTTGTAGACCTCGGTATGTGCCGTAGTAGTCAAGACTTAATATCGGCGTTCGAAGTTGTGGCCTCATGTATTCATAGTAAGAAAAAAGCAACGACCCAAGCTCTTTATAATTATTGTTAATTATATTGAAAAAACTCCAAATATTTCGACTCTTTAGGCTCCTTATTCTTCCCTTTCCCTTTCCCCTTCCCCCACCGACTCCCCCTACAAGGTTGACTACCCGTCGCCTCATCCGTACTAGATATAGCTATCCTACCATGAGTCGACCTGATAACTTGTTGGAAATGGGTATAGCAAAAATATGGGTTGACCAAATTTTTACCTAAAGTCCAAATGGCTTTAATTATATATTAAACAAATTAAGTTGCAAAATCAAAGTCTACATTTAGTGTAGATTAGAAAAATGCATTTGTTTTCTCAAACTCATTTCCGGGTGAATAAAAAATTAATGGCTAAAGAGTGCAACTTGATAATGGTAAATAAAGAGTTTAAGGGATATGGAAAGTCATATCCCACATTAGCTAGAAAGGGGAAATGATGAGAGTATTTAATATAACTCATCTAAAGATGTACCAATCAAGTGTGGGTTTCCAACCATGGAAGCTGATGTAGAAAAAACTCCACTAGTTATAAAAATAACCTAGCAAGCGTACTAGATATCGAAATAGTAATACGCAGTGCGAGGGTCGATCCACAGAGACTTGTGTATCAACAGTTCGAATTTCAACAGTAAAGACAGTAAATGTAAATAGACTGGTTTTGGTTTTTTATCTAACTAGGAAAGCAATTAAAATTAAACTAAAGATTGCAATTTAAATAAATAAGAATGAAATTACCAGTATTTAAGCGATGAGAGAAGAATCTACGAATTGGGTTCACATGTACTTCATTGAATCGAATAAATAATAACATCATCAATCACTGTTGGGGATTCATTCACTTATATAAAATCAAGTGTTCACACAACTTTAATTTATTACTCTTCAAATACTACACTTTCTGCAAAGGCTATGTAATATTCAAAGAATCCATGAAAACCCTAGGAATTTACGAATCTACAATCTTGACAAGAAATCACTTTGCAAGTCTCAATTATATTCTTTAAAAGTATAGAATTTATATACGTAGATCAATCACTTGAAATCCGTATACACCTATTACTTATACGAAAAACCCTTTTAAAGAACCCAACAACAAAGATTGACGATGAACTATTTATCACAAATCAAATCCGTACATGTTACCTCCAATCCGTAGAACGAGAAGATTAGCCGCGCATACTCATGTTGATCATCACAATTTCTTGAGAAGAAGACATGAATTGATGAATAATAATCTCGAATAAAACTTGTAAATCCCCAATCTTTTACAAGGCTTGAAAAATATATAAAACGTGTCTATGGCTGCTGGAGTTAATAAGTATTTATACTAGGGTCAAATAGGGTTACAAAAAGGAAAACAATCACAATCCTTAGGATATTAGGAAACTGGATCTTTTCTGCCCGGCATGTTGTGCGGCCGCCCAAATGGTCCTGTGCGGTCGCCCAGTGGTCCAGGTTGATTTCTAGGCTAAAAAGCTTCTAAGTGTGCGACCTCCCTTAGAATGGTGGATAGATATGGATCTCGACTATGTTGCAGTGGTATTCGAAGCCAACTTGGCTAAGTTGGATGACAATCCAAAAGAATGGTGGATAGATGCAGGTGCTACCCACCACATTTGTGCTGATAAAGAGAGCTTCTCAACCTACACTCCCATCACCGGATGAAAGCTGTATATGGGAAACGCTACTTTCGAGGTTGTGGGACTTGGAAAGGTTGTGCTAAAGATGACCTCAGGCAAAGAATTGACTCTAGTGGATGTGCTTCATGTCCCTGACATCCGCAAGAACCTGGTTTCCGGCTCACTGTTAAGCAAGGCTGGATTTAGACTAGTTTTCGAATATGATAAGTTTGTATTAACCAAGAATGGTATGTTCGTTGGTAAAGGCTACCATGATAAAGGCCTTTTCAAGATGAATGTAATGAATGTTATCCGCCCAGAGGCGAAGAATAAAAATGATGTTTCTTATGTTTACTTGTCAGATAGTCCTAATTTATGGCATGATAGATTAGGTCACGTAAATTTCAACACAATTAAGAGGTTAATGAATCAAGAATCAATATATATATATATATATATATATATATATATATATATATAAATTCGATTCAACTGACAAGTGTGAAATTTGCGTTGAAGAAAAAATGGCTAAGGCACCATTTCACTCAGTAGTAAGAAATACTACACCTCTTGAATTATTTCACACAGATATTTGTGATTTAAAGTTTGTGCAAACTCGAGGTGGGAAAAAGCACTTCATTACATTTATAGATGATTGCACAAGATATTGTTATGTATATCTACTGAAAAGTAACGATTAAGCCTTAGAGGCTTTCCGTACTTATAAAAATGAAATGGAGAATCAACTTAATGTAAAAATCAAGAAGATTCAAAGTGATAGATGAGGAGAATATGTTGCTCCGTTTGAAGATATATGTTGGGAATCTGGCATTATTCATCAAACGACAGCTCCGTATTCACCTCAGTCTAACGGAGTTTCTAAACGCAGAATCGTACTCTTAAGGAGATGATGAATGCGATGATTATAAGCTCTTGCTTACCCCAGAATTTATGGGGGGGGGGGTGAAGCTATACTTTCAGCAAACTACATTCTTAATAAGATACCAATGAAAGGAAAAGATAAGGCTCCTTACGAATTATGGCATAATCGTAAGCCTTATTATAAATACCTTACAATGTAGGGGTGTTTGGCTAAAGTTGAAGTAACTAAGCCAAAACAGGTCAAGATTGGACCAAAAACTATTGACTGCATTTTTATAGGATATGCTAGTAATAGTAGTGCATATCGGTTCATAATGCACAAATCAGACATTCTGGACTTGAATGAAGGAATGACAATTGAATCAAGGAATGTTGTATTCTTTGAGAATATTTTTCCTTCTAAAGAAAGGAAAGAAATAAGTTCTAGTAAGAGAACTTATGAAACTGCAAACGTTCCATCTCAAGAAGAAGATGGATGACCTAGTCGCAGAAAAAGGGCAAGAGTGGAAAAGATTTTTGGTCCTGATTTTCTATCATTTATGTTAGAAAACGAACATCAACTGTTAAAGAAGCATTATCCAGTCCGGATGCGCCGTTCTGGAAAGAATCTATTAATAGTGAGATAGAGTCCATTATGAATAATCATACTTGGGAGTTGGTTGATCTTCCACCAGGTTGCAAACCGTTGGGTTGCAATTGGACCCTTAAAAGGAAGTATAAGGCTGATGGATCTATAGATAAGTTTAAAGCCCGGTTGGTAGCCAAAGGGATTAAACAGAAGGAGGAATATGATTTCTTTGATACATATTCCCTTGTTACGAGAATTACGTCCATTCGCGTTCTCATTGCTATTGTGGCATTGCATAACCTTGAGATACATCAAATGGATGTGAAGACAGATTTCTTGAATGGAGAGCTAGAAGAAGATATATATATATAGAACAACCCGAAGGGTTTGTGTTGGTGTTGGTGCCCTAGGCACGTTTGTTAAACGTTGTATAAGTTATCATTTTATTCATAATGATAAAGAGATAATAAGATTATTATTATGGCTCGTGTTTGCTTATAATAATCTCCGTCCCTAGAGCTTGTTAAGCACTAGTATAAAGGCTAAATGATCATGGGATGATCATGTTAGATTTATGGGTACTTGTTTGGAACAAGGTACTGGACATGACCCGCGGTATGAGATTTATGTCATGGTCGATGTCATATATAAATCTCATATTAGTTATGTCATTTGAATCCTTGGACATGAAGTTATTATAGTCTTCCACTTGATGAACATTATGTTTGACATATTCAAACGCTGCCTTAACACGGTAGTTATAAAGGGTATGATTGGCATGATTGGATTCACGTAGGGAAGAATAATAAGCCAAATGGATTTGTCCCTCTTCGGAGAGATGTCAAGCTTGGGCCCCTCGAAGGAATGATGTTGATGAAATGTTTGGCCAAACTCAAATGGATTGATTGGATCAATGTCATTTGGATTATCAACATATTCGGAATCGAGAAAGTATTGAACAATACAAGTTGACTTGTTGACCATGACTTGTGTTCAATAACATCAAGGACAAAGGGATTATGACATGTTCTAAGAGGAATGCGAACTTGTATCTAGTTATACTATTTGGGTAGGTATGACGGTTTGCTAGAACCTAATCATATCTTATGGTTTCATGTTTGAACCCATTGCCAACTTAGTATAATCCTAGAGGGTCACACACAATAGAACGAATCCTAAATAAGGACTATATTGGAAATTTGGAAAAATTGGATTTTTCTGTGCCTTTGGGCGACCGCCCAAATGGGCTGGGCGACCGCACAAGAAATTGGGCGGCCGCACACCTAAGTTTGGGCGGCCGCACAGTACTGTCGGGGACAGATTCCTAATTTGATTCGGAAAGGAATTTTGGACGGGTTTAGACACAAGTTTCCTATTTGGAATAGGTCTAACTTGTATATAAACATCAAAATTCGGCCAAGAACATAACCTAAGCTTTTGTGCAAGTCTCCAAAGAGTTTGAGAGAGTTTATTTTGTTCTAAGAAATCCTAGATTGAAGAACAAAATTATACACAAAGAAAATTCCATATAGTTCATATTAATTATGAAAACGTGTTTCATAATTTGGTCTAGCAACCAAGATCAAGTGTTCTTGATATTCGTTCGTGGTGTGGATACCGCTAGAGGGTGAAACTTATCATCTTCAAAGTTCGTGATTATTACTATGATCGTGATCAAGTTTTCAAGTCTCTATCGAATTCAAGGTTGCAAAATCAAAGGCATCAAGGGTTAGTATTCTACTATTCATATTGTTGTATTTGACTTAATCATATGAATGGATCTATGGACTTTGGGTTTCATTAAATTTTAAATGCTTAATTCCGCTGCGCATGTGACTACGAAACCCAACAGTTTGTAGTTCCTGGGAAAGAGAGAAAGGTGTGTAAACTTGTAAATTCATTGTATGGACTAAAACAAGCACCTAAGCAATGGCATGAGAAGTTTGACCGAACAATGTTGTCAAATAGTTTTAAGATAAATGAATGTGAAAAATGTATCTACATTAAAGGAACATCCGATTCGTTTGTGATGGTTTGCCTTTTTGTAGACGACATGTTGATAATGGGAAGTACTCATGATTTGATCATGAATACTAAAGGCACGTTAAAGAAGCATTTTGACATGAAAGATATGGGGCTAGCTGATGTCATCCTAGGAATAAAGATTTCTAGAACATCATAAGGGATATTCATGTCACAGTCTCATTATCTTGAAAATGTTCTCTGAAGGTTCAACGCCATTGATAGTCCTCCGGCTAAGACCCCAGCAGACTTGACTCTACATTTAGTCAAAAATCAAGGGGAACCAGTTTCTCAATTGGAATATGCTAGAATAATTGGAAGTCTAATGTACCTAACAAATTGTACACGTCCAGACATCGCATATTCAGTGAGCAAACTGAGCAGATTCACGAGTAATCCCAGTAAGGATCATTGGAAAGCATTAACGAGAGTATTAAGATACTTAAAGTTTACAATGAATTATAGGATAATCTATAATAGATATCCAGCAGTATTAGAAGGATACTGTGATGATAATTGGATATCTGACACAAAGGACTCCAAATCCACAAGTGGATATGTTTTCACAATAGGTGGAGAAGCGGTGTCATGAAAATCATCCAAACAAACTTGTATAGCTCGGTCAACGATGGAATCTGAGTTTATAGCCTTAGAGAAAGATGGAGAATAAGCTGAGTAGCTAAAGAATCTATTGGAAGATATTCCTAGTTGGAATAAACCTGTGCCAGCTGTGCCAATTCACTGTGATAGTCAGTCGGCACGTAGTATGTATAATGGTAAGTCGAGACACATTTGTCGTAGACATAATAACATTAGAAAATTGATCTCAAATGGAGTTATCGCTGTTGACTATGTCAAGTCAAAGGATAATCTAGCGAATCCGCTTACAAAAGGAATAAGCAGAGATCAAATGTTTAAGTTGTTAAGAGGAATGGGTTTAAAATCCACAACTAAAGAAACCTTCTTAGCGGAAACTCAACCTTGAGAATTGGAGATCCCAAGACCTTGGTTCAAAGAGACAACTAAGTTTTGAAATTTTAGATGAAACACTTAGAACATGTTTCTTACTCATTCCTAGAGCTTCCAAGTGTATGTGCCTGCAACAGTGGTGAGGGTAAGTTATTAAACTTTTAATGATTCCTATACCTATATGGTGGAGTAGCAGGATACTCTTCATAGGATATCACCTATATAAGTGAGAAGTAATAAGGGCCGCTTCTAAAAGAACACTTATGAATTAAGATACGGTCCAAGTCCGAAATGGACAAAAACGTGAGAACAATAAAGTGTTAGAATTATTATTGTGTAAATACTATTGTCTCGGTATACACCATACAGTCAATTGGTTCAAAGCATCACGCTACCAAGTGACTAGTATATCCGATAGTATCTTACTAAGGAAGGTTCAAGACCACAAGCTACCGATCCTGATACAATAATAGTTCGCTGGAACTTCTGAACGAATCTGCATGCATACATTAATTGTCATTTATGTGGGGGATTGTTGGAAATGGGTATTACAAAAATATGGTTTGACCAAATTTTGACCTAAATTCTAAATGAGTTTAATTTTATATTAAACAAATTAAGATGCAAAATTAAAATATACATTTAGTGTAGATTAGAAAAATGCATTTGTTTTCTCAAACCTATTTCCGGGTGAATGAGAAATTAATGGATAATGAGTGCAACTTGATAATGGTAAATGGATAGTTTAGGGGATATGGAAAGCCATATCCCACATTGGCTAGAAAGAGAAAATGATGAGAGTATTTAATATAATGTATCTAAAGAGGTACCAATCAAGTGTGGGCTTCCAACCATGCAAGCTAATGGTCCATTGGGCAACCATACTAGCTAGTGGTCAAGTGAGATGATTTTGAGCTAGCTCAAAATCGACCCATGACCTGCGAAGCGGCGCGAAGGGCGGAATGGGCAGTTTAAGGCGCACTTCGCACGTACGCATCGGTCGCTGGGAGCTGAGAAGCCTTAAATTTTTGACCAGCTCAACCGGGTGAGTGGCTCGGCTAGGTTGACTCGGTTCAGTCAAGTCGGTGGTTGGCGCGGGTCGATCCGCGAATTGGATCCGTGCGTGTATCTGGGCGGTCCGCGACCCTTCATGCGGGTCGGTTCGATGTATCCGTTGGCACTGGTTCGGATCGGTTCGGTGAATCTGATTCATCGATCGGGTGCGATCGGACGGCCAGGATTGATTCGTCCTGATTTGTGCCTATTCCCCAAAAGGCAAGTGCAACTTTTCAAATACTATATAACCCCCCCAGTCTGACATTCATTTCACACCAACATTCTTGTTATCTGAGTGTTATAGCATCTAGTTAGTTAGAGCATCTTGAAGCATCCTTCCTCCTTCAAAGTTCAGAAGCCCAATCACTGTAAGTTTGTAGGTCTCTTGATCAGAAGTGCTTCCATCAAGAGTCGAGAAGTCATTTTATCTTACAAGGAGATTGCATCCGTTAGCACCAGAGCGGGGAAAATTCTTCTTACGGAGATTGTGTTTCACAAGACTCGACTTTATTTTCTTTTAATAAATCTCCGTCCCCTCTTCTTCTCTCATTATCTATTTTTCATTGTCAAGAAAACTGTTGGTCCCAAAGGGGCAACAAGGGTGTGAAAAATGCTAGAGGGGGGGTGAATAGCGTTTTTAAAAATTCTTTTCAAACCCTTTTGCAAAACAATGGCTTATGCACACAACTCTTATATTAGCAAAGTATAGCGCGCAGCAAGAGTGTGAAATGCACAGCGGAAATTTAAAGCAATCACTTATGCGCAGGGAGTATGTTCAGAAGTGTAAATACGCACGCACTAAGTTTTAGCTTAAAGAGTGGCGCAAAAATGGTTTTAAGGCAAATGAGCAATAACAATTACAACAGTAAAGTGTAGCAATCTGAAAGATCAAACAAAGCAGTTCATAAATAGTTAAGCAGGAGATATGCAGTAAATATAAGGAACACGCTATTTGGAAAGGTTCGATCGATGAAAGATCTACATCCTCTACCAAGATGGTTAGTCTTGGATTTCTAATGGAGATCTTATAATATGAGAGAGTTACAAATTACAACATTTGAGCTCAATACTAACTCAAGATCTATTATCTATGAAGAACAAATCCTAGACTAAACCGGTGTATCTCAAGAAGTTAGATCAAAATGATCAAAGATTCAAGAGGTGTGTGTGTGACAGAAATTCTGGGCTCTTTGAATCTATGAGATGGAGAGCACAAGATTCTGGTGATATAGGGCTTTGTGATTTGAGCAGGAGTTTGAAGGTTTGAAGATCTTGAAGGCTGTTCTAAGGAATCTGGAAATATTGAGCAGCAGTCTTCAGATCTTCAAGGTTTCTCAATGAAGCATGAAACTCGAGCTCTTGAAGCATGCAAGCTTAAGAAACTTGGAAATGGGAATGAGCAGGCTATTTATATCTGAGCTTCAAAAACTAGCCGTTGGAGCTCTGAGCAAGGACGATGTGCTGGCACAATATGATTGGTGCGCAGGTGTCCTTTATAGCCGTTGGAGATAGAGCAAGGACAATGAGCTGGCACAATATGATTGGTGTGCAGGTGTCCTTTGTACCCGTTGAAGACTGAGCATGAAGACCAAATTCAAATCTTCTTCTAGAAGGTTGACAGATGTCTTCACTTGAAATATTTCTTTGAAGCGTGTCTCCACCAATGGTTTTGCTGAGTGTGCTTATTTTGTCGCTTGTGCACACCTCAGCACTCTGACTCAATCCAAAAGGCGTAGCTTGTCTTGTCGCTTTCCAAACTTCTAGAATATGAGGTCAGGAGATGAGGAATTTGACCAAGGTTGAGTCCGCGCACAAAGGCATGCGCATTGCCGGCGCGCATGGATTCTGCGCATGGGCAGCATGCGCACCATGCTTGGTCACTAAAAGATCTCTTCAGAGTTTAGGAAATAAGACCTTGAAAACTGAGTAGGGTCAAAAGCTGCGCAAGATATCTATGCGCAGTGGCGACCTGCGCAGAGGACATTCTGCGCAGTGAAATAAATCATGCTTAGGAAATCTTCGATCATTGCTTCAAGTCCTATAATATAAGCCTATACTATAAACAGGACTTGGCTAAGTATTGAAGTTAAAAACTTCTTACATAGGTCCTAAAGTCCATAAAAATACTCATAGGTGATGGTATCAATCAATTCTAACAAATGTAGGAGGGTTAAGTGATAAGCATACCCAACAATCTCCCCCTAAATGATTGATGCCATTACCTACTACAGCAAAGGCAATTCATTGTACTTGATAATAACATGTCCATAAAATTGTGAATGGTAAATCATGCCTCAAGTCAATGCACACACTAGCCTAGACTATAGATTTCTAATCTATCCAAAAGATTAAAACTTACAAGATAGGAAAGATAGAAATATCATCCAGCGCATACAAATAATATGAGATGTAGTTTTAAGTATGCGTTTAAACTGAATGTTTAAACATCATGCGTAGAAAACATGAGCAGTAAAGATTATGCGCATGAGTTTAAGTAATAATGCATTTAATGTTCCACAAACGAATGGTTTGAATTGAACAAGGTTTTGTGAAAGCATAATGATGCATTCTTCTTATTAAAACTTGAAGGATTGTCAGTTACAGAGTACAAGCTTTAAAGAGGAAAAAAACAAAAGAGGTGCGCACAAAAACAAAAGCGCACGAAATAAAAGCGCATAAAACATACTATGCGCAACGAGAATCAAAAGATCTCAAAAGGTAGCAAAATACTTACAAAAGAAGTCTAGTCTATTCTAATGCGGCAGAGGGCTTCACGCAGCTCGTTTTGGAGGCTGTTGAACTTGTTCATGAGTTCCACCTTTAAATCTTGAAACTTGTCCTGGAACTCAACAGCTTTGCCAACGTAAGTGTCCATGCCTCTGCGCATATCGGCATTGTCATCCACCAGCTCTCTGAACTTTGCTCTGCAGTCCGTCTGGATGGCAGTCTGCGTAGCTTCCAGTCTTGTGTCGGTATGAAGGCGCTGAGTGTTGACGCTGGCTTGAATATCTAGCATTGCGTAGTCCATCTTGGCGTTGAACGCAGAAGAAAAATCTGTCATGGACTTAGTAATGCATTTACGCACTTCCTCAATATTAATCTCACTTCTATGCGCAGAGCTTCCTTGTCCAATCCTTTCCATCTGAGCTTGAAGATCATCAAATCCTTTAAGTAACCCATCTGCGAGGGTTTTCTTTAGCTTTTTCAGTATATCCCTGAATCCACCATCAATCGCTCCAAAGGTGCACACATTATTGAGTAGTGCGCTGACATTTTCGAGCTGGGCGCTGATGGTTCTCAGGGAGTCCAGGATAAGTTGATCCAAAGATATAGGAACTTGTTCTTGCGCCTTTTCTTGCGCAGGCTCAGAGAGATAATCAGATGAACTTGCCTTTGCACTCTTAGCACTCTCCGTGCATTCCTTTGCCTCCCTTGCACTTGCCTTTGCCTTTGCTTCCTCCTTCGCTTTCTCCCCCTTAATGGTATCAATCTCCAAACGCTGCATATCTAGACGGTACAGCAAAGCAGTTTGAGCAGTAAGGAGTTGATTCAGCTGCAACTGCGTAGAGACTTGATTCGCTTGAACAGAATGCAAGGCTTGCACAATCTGACGCATCTCATCCGAAGAGGAAGTAGGAATCTCTGGAGCTGTAGATGAAGGTTTAACTGGAGAAAGATCACTGCTGTCAGAGGCTTGAGAGCGGCGCTTCTTCAATCCTTTTGCGCTACTGCGCACCTTCTGCTTTAGACGGGAGGAAACATGTGCGATATCAGCACTAGGGACAGCTTCTTGAGTAGCTTCGTGCCTTTACTCCCCCTGAACTGCAGCATCATCTGAATCACCATGAAAATCAGCCTTGCGCTTCATTGTGGTTGGCTTTGAGGGAGCAGGAGCTGGTTTGCTGGTAGGATCTGCCTCTTTGAATGAAATCCCTTTGGTGGATTGAACCAAAGGAATGTCCTTGATCCTTTTGCCACTGGGCGTAGCAATGCCCTTCCCCTTGCGTTTATACGCATCTTCTGAGGCTTCTTGCGCAGCATCAGGTTGAGATCTACCTGCACTCTTTTTGGACTTGGCCACAGGAATTGGGCCTATCCAAGGTTTCTTGTTGGGAGCGGAATCAGACAGCCAGATTTCATAGTATTCAGTGTTACCGATCTCACTGCGCAAATTCTGGAGATGCACTCTGGAGTAGTACTTTGCGTCACAAGACTGCTTCTTGATTGACTGTTCTTAACATAGGTGGCCAGTTCGCCATAAGTCAATAAGAGTTTAGTTAGCAATCTGCAGTGAGTTCGGTATTTAGTCTTCCCTGCATTCAGCTTCTTGTCATAGCTTGTCATTCCCTTCACAATCTCATTGAAGATAATCTGCGGTCAGTCGAGTTGAACTTCGTTGAAGATGGCTGCGCAGTATTCCCAGTGCTTTGAGATGAAATGCCCATTATTCCCATTCTTGCAATTGAGAGAGTCTCCAATGATGGTGCACAGGTGATACATCACCTCACCAAATTCCTTTCTGTTATGCATTGGCCACTTCTTGTTTAGAGAAGGAATGCCAATAAGCTTCTGTGCAAGTGCATTTTGATGAATCTCATCATAGTTGACTGAAGTATTATCAACGTTGAAGTTTAGGAGGCTGCGAATGTGGTTAGGATGAACCATTACATCACTGTGCTGTACAGTGGCCATGATCATTTCCGTTGGCTTTCCTTCAAGTTGTGCCGGGATAACTCTTGCTGTCTTGAAGAATTCATCTACTAGCGCAGGCACTATGAAGGATTGATTAAGAGAGAATAAAGGAAGAATGCCAGAGGAACTGAGATGGTGCAGCAGACGACGTCCAACTGCATCTAGAGAAAGATCTGCCTGAATAAGTTCCCAACCAGGTATGAAGTAAATGTGTCCCTGCGTAAAACAATGGATAGAATTAGACAACCTATTGCACATGGAACTGTGCGCATATGCAAATAATGCAGATATACCTTGGCACACAAGTTCCATGAAAAAAATATTTATGCGCAGAGAATATGAAATGGATGCGCATAAAATAAAAATGCATACGCAGAAAGTAAGGGATCATGCGCAGAGAGAATAAATACTTGTAAAGAAGTATGCGCAGAAAACTAGATAAAACTATATGCGCAGAAAACTATGCGCAAAACATAAATACTTGGGAATATATCAATTTGTTCAAATAAAATAATAAAAAAAATGTGAAAGACAAGGAAGAATATTCAAGAACATGAAGAACACCTAAGAACATTGAAAAACAAAAGTTGACAAAATTCAACAAAAAGCGTATCAAAATGACCGCGTTGACCAGACGATTTCAAAAATATAAAGCATATAGTCAACAGTTGAATAATAACCCCAGAAATCAAGAAAAACAGTTCGTCTGCCATTGAAGTTACGTAGCCCAGAAATAGACGAAAAGCACATGTAACGACCATCGATCATGAAATAAACTACATGAAGGAGTAGATCAGGTTAGTACGAACACATAACAACCAACGATTTCACAAATGATCAACAATTAAGGGAGAAATCGAAAAAGGGAGTATTGAGACCTCCAAGAGCAACAATGGCGAAAAGTGAGGATTTAGTGAAACATACCATGTCATTGACGGTGGGATGCCCTGATTGTTGTTCTAGTTCTTCTTCGATCTGAGAGTTCCCAGGATTGGAGTGAGAAGAAGAGTCGGAGATGATGATTTCGGGTTGTTGAGTTTTGGTTTTCTTGGGCGCCATTGAAATTGTTTGAGGAAAAAAAATTGAGGTTGAAGATAAAGAGCAGGAGATGAAAAATGTAGGTTTAGAGCAGAGGTTAGGGAGAGAGAGAGAGAATTAGAGAAGAGAGAAGTAGAGAGAGAAACGATTTAAGTAGGGAAGGAGGATAGAGAGGTTAGGCGCACGATAGCGGGGAAAAATAAGAAAAAGTGCAGTGGCGCAGGATAGCAATACCACGTGTCACGATAGGGAACGCGCGTGCAGGTCTATGCGCGCGTGTGAGTGTGAAGTCCTAAGCCGGTCACTGTCGAGTCAACTTCCTCATAAATGCTGAGTCAGTGAAAGGACGTGCGCACGTTAGTAGGGTGACGCGCGTGCGCAGACTTTGCGCGCGCGTGTGTCAGCGAAGAGAGGCTGACGGCTGTCGCATCACCTTCCTCATTAAATGGTGAGCAAACATTCGCGAGGTGCGCTGTCATTAATCGCAGTTTCCATTAAATGACAATGGGACATGCGCAGGGGTAAAAAGGTAATTTCCCAAGAAAATTCAAAAAATAGAGGCACGGGAAAATTTAAATTTCACAAGTACCCCTGTGACAAAGCGTTGACTTTTTAGTCAAGGACCTATGTGCAAAGTCTAATGAATAGAACACTTACCTGCGATCCACGATGATTTGCGCATGGATAGTCATGCGTAGCGCATTGATAGCGCAGAGATTCTATAAATCTCAGAACTGTTGTTTCATGCGCAGACATTTGTTGCGCAGGTGTTGCGCAGGGCGCATGAAACTTAACCTATTTTGCCCACTTATCAAGCAAATATATTAGTATAAATTATATGGACAAGTTAGCTAAGATTAAGCATACCCATTTCTCCTTTCAAGAGACCACTTGTTAATTCTTGAGGAGATGATATTAGATGTTGATGAGCTTGGTATTAGTGCTTGGCAGGATTGGAAACTGCTATGGTGGACATATCATCGCAGAGAATTTGACAATTCTCTTCATGAGTTCCATAGTCCACAGGTTGTTGCTTCATCCATAAGATTTTGCAGCAGCAGCTTCCAGCAGCAATATATTCTGCTTCAGTAGTGGAGATGGACACAACAGCTTATTTCTTGCTTGCCCATGCTACAAGTCGATTTCCAAGGAAATGACATGTTCCACTTATGCTCTATCTGTCAATGGTGCAAGCTGCATAGTCCGCATCTGAATAACCTATAAGTTTAAAGTTCGAATCTTTGGTGTACCAAAGTTCAAGGTTAACAGAACCAAAAATATATCTAATACATTTTATAGCAGTTATGTGCGCTTCTGAAGAATTAGCATGATAGTGCGAACAGATCCAGACAAAATATCTTGGCCAACTAGCAGAAGATAAAGGAGAGTCAATCATACCTCGATACAGTCTGATCAACCTACCTTTTAAGTCTGTTAAGTTTGTTGCTGGTGGCCATTGGAGTGTCGTATGCTTTAGCATTCTCAAGTCCAAATTTTTGATTAAGTCCCGTGTACTTGGCTTGATTTATGAAGATGCCATCATTCAATTGCTTGATTTGAACCCCGAGGAAGAAGGTGATTTCTCCCATCATGCTCGTCTCAAGTTTGCTTTTCATTTTCTTATCAAAGCGCTTACAAAGTAACTCATTAGTAGAACCAAATATAATATCATCAACATAGAATTGAACGAGTAAAGAATGATCATTATACTTAGCAATAAAAAGAGTTGTGTCGATTTTACCGCGCTTGAATCCTTTCTCTAGCAGGAATTTTGATAGAGTATCGTACCATGATCTTGGAGCTTGCTTAAGTCCATACAAAGCTTTCTGAAGCTTGAAGACGTGATTTGGAAATCTGCTATCTTCAAATCCAGGAGGTTGAGCTACGTAGACTGTCTCTTGGAGTTCACCGTTGAGAAATGCGCTCTTCACATCCATTTGATAAAGCTTGAATTTCTTGTGAGAGGCATAAGCTAAAAAAATTCTGATAGCCTCTAGTCTTGCTACAGGCGCAAACGTTTCATCGTAATCGATTCCTTCCTCTTGCCTATAGCCTTGCGCAACCAACCTTGCTTTGTTTCTGGTGATGCTTCCATTCTCATCTATCTTGTTTCTGAATACCCATTTTGTACCAATAACTCCTTGGTCATGAGGTCTGGGTACTAAGGTCCAAACTTTGCAGCGCTCAAATTGATTAAGCTCTTCTTGCATAGCAGTAACCCAGCTTAAATCTTGGAGCGCTTCATCAATCTTCTTTGGTTCGATTTGAGAGATAAATGAGTGATATTCATCATCAAAGTTTGATGCTCTCCTAGTCCGAACCCCTACATTGAGATCACCAATGATATTTGAAGTTGGATGATCTCTAACTTCACGAACCTCAGGAGGTAAGTTAGGTTGAGTGGTAGGAATACGAAGATCTTCGATGGGTACTTCATTTGCTCCAGCATCGAGATCATCAGAAGTGATTTGCTGAAGCGGAGAAACAGCATGCGCAGGAGGAGGTGTTTGCGCATCAGGAGTCGTCACTTCTGGCGCAGCATCTGGTGTATGCGCATGAGATGGGCTTCCTTGATTCTGGTTTTGATCAACTTGATTATCATTCTGCGTAGGTGTAGTTTGAGGCTGCGTACCTGTCTCATCATTCTCAGCAGAATCATCAGAATCATTTGGAGCCAAATGTGGCTCAAGGAAAGAATGTACGTCAAATGTAACATGTACAGATACTATAATAACTAGAGATTTATTCTATTATGATCACGAAAATCTTATAGAATGATTGGCATACCCAACGAGAATACCTTCATTTGCTTTGGCGTCGAATTTACCTCTATTCTCTTTGCCAATGTAGAGGATATAGCATTTGTAGCCAAAGAGCCTGAAGAGAGCAATGTTGGGCGCTCTCTCTCTCCATAGATCGTATGGAGTATTGATGTAGGCTTTGTTGATGAGGGATCTTATTCTGAGTAAAGCATACACCGTTGACAGCTTCTTCCCAGAAATACATTAGAAGTATTGCTTCTACTATCATTGTCTATCCATCCTCAATCAACAGGCGATTCTTTCCACAACGCCATTTTGTTGGGGAACTCCAGCAGCAGAGAAATTGTGAAGAATACCATTTGTTGGTTCTTGTTGGTTCTCACAATATTGAGCGACATCGTTGTTCATAAATTCTGTTCCGTTGAAGTATCGAAACTCTAACGATGTCTTCTGTGTTTAGAGATTTTGAAGGAGAGCAGCCAGGATATCATTGAGATACCACAAGTTGGTCCAATGCTCGCGGTAGTGAGCGGTCCAAACACATGAGGTGAAGCGGTTGTAAGCGTTTTGACATTGGAGCAATCTTGTTGGAGGAAGACTGCTCAGGCTGCTTACTAAGCTGGCATGGTGCTTATACCATTGCTAGATGCATTCACTTATGTTCTTTGCTACAAAACAAGGATTAGTAATAGAAATTATAGCGGTAAGATCAATAATATAAAAATTGGTCTTAAGAGTCCTTGTGGGCAAAGTTAGTCCAGAAACGCCATCTTGATATAGCGGCACGTTGAAGTGATATGGCATTCCAGACCTTTATCTCATAATTGTGATATGGAGAGCAGGTTGTGCTTGAGACTATCTTTTATGATTAGTCCAAATCCAATTATGTGCCCTTTGTTGTTGTCACCATATGTTACTGAGTGATCTCTTCCTTTATGCACATCTTTAAGAGTGTTGACATCTCCAGTAGTGTCTAGAATCCACTGTCGATACCAAATGAGCTTGAGAGTGCACAGAGAAATAGATCTTTTCTGCTTGTTGAAACATTGACTTGCGCTCTACAGCAGAGTTATCATTTAAGATCGGCAGGCACTTTAAGAGATTCCTTGCGCGGCTGCGGAGTTGGTGATGATGCAGCTTTGTCAGGTTAGCTCTGGAAAATAGGTACTTGCCATTCTGTCTGCTTGGTGAAGGTGTCCCATTTCCACTAGAGTGAAGGGACCTTTCTTTGATTGTCCTTGGCGCATGCTTAGGTTTCATTTCAGAAACAGCTTCTGAATCGATGTCAGCATTTGCCACTAAGCAGAGCAGTCCATCCTCAGAGTCAGCATCGTTGTCTTCAGTGTCAAGTCTCCAAGTCCTTAGCTCCTTTTCTGCGCAGTTTTCTTCAGCAGCCATTCCGCACTGCTTAGATTCTTTGTGCGCAGGGTAGCTTTTCCTCGTACTCAAATTTTGGAGTAGGCATTTTGAAGCGAAATGTCCTGGCTTTCTGCATTGTAGCAGACCAAGTCATCTTTCTTTGAGTCTCTATGAGAGAGAATAGGAGGTTTGCTTGAGGATCCACCAAGTTTGGAAAACTGTCTGAATTTGATCTGAGGTTTGAGCGGGCGTAGGAACATGTGAAAAGTTAGCCATTGCCCAAGATTTTAAAGCCATATTGAATCGGCACCCAAGCTGTTAAGCTTGAAAAACAGAAACATGTTTTATGAAGGTGTTTGCTCTGATACCACTTGTTGGTCCCAAAGGGGCAACAAGGGTGTGAAAAATGCTAGAGGGGGGTGAATAGCGTTTTTAAAAATTCTTTTCAAACCATTTTGCAAAACAATGGTTTATGCGCACAACTCTTATTTTGGCTAAGTATAGTGCGCAGCAAGAGTGTGAAATCCACAGCGGAAATTTAAAGCAATCACTTATGCGCAGGGAGTATGCGCAGAAGTGTAAATACGCACGCACTAAGTTTTAGCTTAAAGAGTGGCGCAAAAATGGTTTTAAGGCAAATGAGCAATAACAATTACAACAGTAAAGTGTAGCAATCTGAAAGATCAAACAAAGCAGTTCATAAATACTTAAGCAGGAGATATGCAGTAAATATAATGAACACGCTATTTGGAGAGGTTCGATCGATGAAAGATCTACATCCTCTACCAAGATGGTTAGTATTGGATTTCTAATGGAGATCTTATAATATGAGAGAGAGTTACAAATTACAACATTTGAGCTCAATACTAACTCAAGATCTATTATCTATGAAGAACAAATCCTAGA
This sequence comes from Campanula takesimana, assembly GCA_026119855.1. Classification (NCBI taxonomy): domain Eukaryota; kingdom Viridiplantae; phylum Streptophyta; class Magnoliopsida; order Asterales; family Campanulaceae; genus Campanula; species Campanula takesimana. The sequence goes on from JAOWBW010001396.1 coordinate 229,355, forward strand.
CTAAACCGGTGTATCTCAAGAAGTTAGATCAAAATGATCAAAGCTTCAAGAGGTGTGTGTGTGTGACAGAAATTCTGGGCTCTTTGAATCTATGAGATGGAGAGCACAAGATTCTGGTGATATAGGGCTTTGTGATTTGAGAAGGAGTTTGAAGGTTTGAAGATCTTGAAGGCTGTTCTAAAGAATCTGGAAATATTGAGCAGCAGTCTTCAGATCTTCAAGGTTTCTCAATGAAGCATGAAACTCGAGCTCTTGAAGCATGCAAGCTTAAGAAACTTGGAAATGGGAATGAGCAGGCTATTTATATCTGAGCTTCAAAAACTAGCCGTTGGAGCTCTGAGCAAGGACGATGTGCTGGCACAATATGATTGGTGCGCAGGTGTCCTTTATAGCCGTTGGAGATAGAGCAAGGACAATGAGCTGGCACAATATGATTGGTGCGCATGTGTCCTTTGTACCCGTTGAAGACTGAACATGAAGACCAAATTCAAATCTTCTTCTAGAAGGTTGACAGCTGTCTTCACTTGAAATATTTCTTTGAAGTGTGTCTCCACCAATGGTTTTGCTGAGTGTGCTTATTTTGTCGCTTGTGCACACCTCAGCACTCTGACTCAATCCAAAAGGTGTAGCTTGTCTTGTCGCTTTCCAAGCTTCTAGAAAATGAGGTCAGGAGATGAGGAATTTGACCAAGGTTGAGTCCGCGCACAAAGGCATGCGCATTGCCGGCGCGCATGGATTCTGCGCATGGGCAGCATGCGCACCATGCTTGGTCACTAAAAGATCTCTTCAGAGTTTAGGAAATAAGACCTTGAAAACTGAGTAGGGTCAAAAGTTGCGCAAGATATCTATGCGCAGTGGCGACCTGCGCAGAGGACATTCTGCGCAGTGAAATGAATCATGCTTAGGAAATCTTCGATCATTGCTTCAAGTCCTATAATCTAAGCCTATACTATAAACAGGACTTGGCTAAATATTGAAGTTAAAAACTTCTTACATAGGTCCTAAAGTCCATAAAAATACTCATAAGTGATGGTATCAATCAATTCTAACAAATGTAGGAGGGTTAAGTGATAAGCATACCCAACAAAAACCATTTATTTGGAATATTTAAATTAACATAACTTTTACATCATCAACTTTCTCATTATCACCATCACCATAGAAAAAACGTGTTTTCAATTTTTTTATAAATTTTGCACTAGTAAAATTTTGTTTTGTTTATTTTTAAATTAATGGGGGCAATTGCCCCTTTTGCCATGGTAGCTCCGCCTTTGCTTTAAAGAATTAAAATAAAACTTACTACAAAAACCAATGGCCTTCTGGCCTAGTGGTATCGGGTGGGTGCGTAAAGGCTTTCCTTGAAGAGGAGGCCTTGAGTTAGATAAGATTGTAATAGATTCCATAGGAATTTGTAAACGATGACAATTGCCTTGAAATGAATGATATAGTGCAGCTGTTAAAAAAAAAACTTACTACAAAATAATCATATATTTGTACTTCATTTCTATTTACATACTTCCCCAAGTTTTAAATTTTACTCCCTCCGTCCCTGAGTAAAAGTCATACCCCTCATTTGCACGCTTATTAATAAATATTGGAAGTGATGTAAATGTTGTGAGTGTAAAAGTAAAGTAGGAGAGAGAATGAGTGGGAGAGAATAGTGAATTGATTGGTGTTGTGGGTATAAAAGTAAAATAGGAGAGAGAATGAGTGGGGTGAATAGTAAAGATTCTTTGCCATTTTAGGAATAGGGCTCTTACTCTGAGACGTACCAAAATGGAAAGTAGGACTCTTACTCTGGAACCGGGGAGTAATTATTTTATTCGTCTAGTCTTTTATTTTTTTGATTCTCAAGATCTACGTAATTTTAGAACACGAAAACAGAAGTAGATGCGGAGGTGCGGGTGGGATGAGGGAATGACATGAGCCAAAGCCAAAGCCAAAGCCAGCCTGGTTAGCCAAAGCAAATGCAATGGTGAGTAGGATGATGGTGGGCGGTTTCCGAGTCAGCTCCAGAATATAAAAAGCCGACGCGTGTAAAGAACACGTGTACCTTACCGGGGGGGCATGGGGGAGGGAAACCGAGTTTAGGTTAGGCCCGTGCTTCGAAAGTGACACGTCAGTCGGTCGGTCAGCCCAGGCGGCTTCATCAAAACGACTGGAAATAAAGAAAAGAACCACTCAACTCGTACGTACTCCCATTTGTTTACTCATTCCTTTCCACATATCACTGTCACTTCTCTCTTTCTTTATCGCATCAAAATAAAATGCCACGCCCACATATTTATACTCCTTCCGTCTACAGCCGTAAACGAGCCGAGCCGAGTCGAGTTTTTGGGGTGTTGAGCTCGAGCTCGTTTAAAACTTATCGAGTTCGAACTTTTATCGAGCTCGAGCCCACTTGCTTGTTCGAGCTCGAGTCGAATCGAGCCCTCGAGTCGATATCAAACTCGAGTTTTAACGAGCCGAGCTCGAGCTTAGACATTTTTTTAAGAAAAATATGGTCTTAACGAGCTTATTGAGCCGAATTCGAGCTTATCGAGCCGTTCAAAAACAAAAATTCAATTTTAATGAGTTTATCGAGCCGAACTCGAGCTTTTAACGAGCTAAACGAGCCGAACACGGTCGGATCGATAACAAAAACGAGCTTAACAATCGGTTCGAGCTCGACTCGAGCTACACCTCGAGCTCACACGAGCTCGAGCTTTCACTAGCCCGAGCCGAGCTCGAGCCAGCTCGGTTCGTGTAATAGCCCCACTTCCGTCCCACCTAAAATTAATACTAGAGGCCCAAAAAAGTGATAAAACTTGCTCCCAAAATCCTAAGTGTAATGATTCTATTGGTGTTTTTAATTAGAGTGTGGCGGGTCTATTATCGATGCAACCAATAAAATATCGTCACCTCATTTTGAAAGTAACGTTTTGTGACATTATTTTGTGCCCCTAGCATTGCTCAAAATTAAAATAGAATGTTTTGTAATTTTAGGTGTCTCACCTGAAATAGAATATTTTAAAAAGATTTTTTTTTATTTTTTTATTAATGAGACATATTTATCATACTCATAATAACGTTTCATTTATTATCCCTACACACTTTTTCTCTCTTCCATACTCACAACACCTACTTTTCAAACCATTTTTACAATAAAATATTAGTATTCCTTAATTTTCATATCGGGATATAAAATCATATTTTGGATGGGACGGAAAAAGTTCTCATCCGAACATGTTTTTTTTTTTAATTACTTTTAACTAAAATAAATTGAAATGTTTTTTAACATTCAATTTAAAACCGATTTAAGTTCTCCTTCAGTTCAAAAAAAGGAAGATTCTTACTATTACTACTGTCTCTTTTAGTACGTCTCAGAATTAGTGTTCTATTTATAAAATAATAAAATAATAGTAGTATTTTAGACATTTTCTTTTTTTAATGCATGTATATTGTAAACAAATCAACATTTTACTAACTTCTTTTTACCCACTTGCATCGTAAATATAATTTCGGATATTTATGTCCCCAATTTACTTAAACTATTTACTTTTTTTTTTATTCTCTTAAAAGTCAAGACGGTCCCAATATTTTAAAGGCCATGTTCGTAATTAACTGAAACTTAAGTCGTAAAATTAATAATATAAATAAGCTTTTCAAATATTTTTAGTGTGACAAGTGGAAGAGAGAAAATATTTGTGTACAATACATCACTATTATCAATATTATTTTGTTGGTTACTTAATTTTACCTTTTATTTTATTTTCCCCATTTCTTCTCCTCTCTTCCCTTTTTGATAAATAAGGATCATTCATACTTTATTTACATAATCGTTTTTTTTAAGGTATTTACATAATCTGTGTTATTTTCAAATATACTAATTTCAAGTCCTTTACTCACATAATTATTAATTATAGGTAACGATTTAAATCAACTTTGGGTGGAAAGAAGAAAACTATCACATGTTTATCCTGACAAAATAAATATGACAAAAATAAATAAGAGCGAATGGATGACAATTACTGGTCAGGATAACTTTCTAAGTTTAAATGTAATTTATGATTATTATTTTCTATGTTAAAAATGTAATTTAGTATTATTTTATGTATCATTAATAATAAGTGTCATAATTAAATTTTATAAAAGTGATTAGATTGATTAAAAAATATAAATAGTAAATTATGATAATTATTATGAGACGGTGGATGGACTAATATATATTATATGTTTAATAGAGTCATATGCTTTGTTTATGAAAAATGAAGGTCATAAATTACATGATATTATTTTCATTAGCTACACTTTAAAATTTAAAAAGGCATTTCAAAGTGGTTAAAACAATGAGATTTTTTTTTTTGTTCGAGGTTAAGAAATTAAATTAGGTCATATCATTGTCATGTTTATTTATTAGTACTACTAATTGAGTAATTTTAGTATGTTCTAGGTTTGATTTGATATGGTTGTTATCCACCTCCACCACCCTTTGCCTTCCCATGCCACCAAGGGATCACATTGAAATAGGGTACTCAATTTCAATATGATACCCTCATTTATTAACTATGTACGACTTAATTGACCTCTCTTTGGGGTATATACAAGGAGACTAACTCTTAACGTAGTTGATTGTTAGTTGATACTAGAGGTGGCAAATTGGGTGTTTTGGGTTTACCCATTAAAGTTAAAAATTCATTGGATATCCGGATATTTTAACTTTAATGGATACACCCAAAACACCAATTTTGCCACCCCTAGTTGATACTGACCTCTTTTACTAAACATTTCAAGACAACTTCAGTCGATGCCTTACATCTGTTACACCTATTATAGATTGTGATCCTAGTTTCCTCATCATTTTCCCTAAAAATCTACTCAAGTGACCGCAATGAAATGATGCTTGATTAATGATGGCGGTGATAACTTAACAAAGGTTGAGTAAGGCAAGAGATTAGGCCAATCAAAGTTTGTTCACTACGAGGATTGCCGTGTATGGACGCCAATCAAATGTTTGTTCACTACGAGGATTGCCATGTATGGACTGAGCAGACGAGCGGTCATATTGTCGTATCTAAAAATTTCGACATGCCTTTATTGTTAGCTTTGTACTAGTATTCTTTTTAGTCATTGACGCGCAAAAATCAAGAAACGGCATCAAAGTTTTGTGATATAAATCGTTTTTCTAGTATCAGTTTAGTTAGACAAATTACAGAAAAGACTCTGATAATTTTTAAAATGACGATAGACCCCATTTGGCATAATTTAAGCACATAAGTGTATTATAATTTAATGGGAGCTTGCATCTATCTGACAATAATAGATTAATTCTCTTCGTCTCATACTTATTGCTACCAAATGATAGTGAATGGGGATTAAGAAAATATGTCAGAAAAGTAAGTATTGTGACGCATGAGAGAAAAACTAAGTTAGTGGTTGTTATGAGTGAATATGAGAGAAAAGTGAACATTTTGAGTAAATAGCAATAAGTATGAGACGCTCAAAATGGAAATAAGTAGTGATAAGTAAACGGAGGAAGTATATGTTCGACATAATATCCTAGCTAGGGGCCTATCCACCCTATCTAAAAATTACATAAAGGTTTTTCCATAATCGACCTAATTGAGTTTAATGGACTAACTTGCTCTAGGCTGATAGTTGTAGGGACTATTTAGAAAAAGTTCAACATACTTCAGTTAAAAGGGATTTTCTTTGATTTAACCTTATAAAATATCCTAAATTATGTCTGATTAAGTAATTAACACGTCAGACTTACCTAGATTCTAGAACCACTTCCCACTTTCCATCATCACCCTTACAAATGCCCAAAAATATACTCCCTCTCTGCCATACTCATCGCTATATTTATTTTGGGCGTATCATACTTATTGTTATTTACCTAAAATGTTCACTTTTCTCTTTACTATCCACTCACAATAACTATTCACTAACTTATTTCCCCCCTACCCACTCAGAATACTTACTTTTCCAATATATTTTTTTTAATTTTCATACACTCTCATTTACTAGCAATTTATGGGACGGAACGAGTATCCTTTAATTCCAAAAAAAAAAAATCAAGGGCATTTCCGGAATAAAAATAAATTAAAAATATTGCATGATACGCGTCTCTATGAGGCCCATATTCCTTCACCGTTACCGACCTCCTCTTTCAATTCCCTTAAAAACTCTCTCCCCCATTTCTCTCCCCACCCAAATTCATTTTCTCTCTCTCTACAAACCTCTCCAATTCTCTTCTCTAGAAATTTTTGGATTCAGAAATCGAGTTTAGAGATTGAAATTATACATATACGTATAGATTATTGTTGTGAAATTTTGACTTTTTGCTTCTGTTAAAAAAATTATGGCACAGAGGACAGAGAAGGAAGAGACGGAGTTCAAGATCGTACCTGAAGCCCTGACCTTGTGTGTGAACAACTGCGGCGTCACCGGAAATCCGGCTACAAACAACATGTGCCAGAAATGTTTCAACGCGACGACGAAAACGTCAACGTCGGCGTCCGGCGGGATAAAGTTCCCGGAGAAAAGCCGTAGATCTAGCTCGTTGAGGTCTCCGGTGAGGTCGTTTGAGCCTATCCGGAACCTGATCGTGCAGGATCGGACGGATGAAGCGAAGGAGCTCGTTACGGAGGCGGCGGCGGTGGTGGTGAAGAGGGAGGTGAATCGGTGCTCCGGATGCCGGAGGAAGGTAGGATTGACCGGATTTCGATGCCGGTGCGGCGATCTGTTCTGTTCCGAGCATCGGTACTCGGACCGGCACGATTGCAGCTACGATTACAAAACAGCTGGTCGGGAGTCGATAGCGAGGGAGAATCCCGTCGTCAAAGCTGCGAAGATCGTTAGAATTTGAATTCGTTCGTGTATAGGTAATTATAATTATAAATATTGGTTTGAAATTTGAGAAATTTCACATGGAATCGTAAATTATGGAGAATCGGAGATGGATGCTTTGATCTCCGATCATCAAACGGAAGAGATTCGGAAGAAAAGTAAAAGAATTGGGAAGGGAGGAATCTTAATTTTCATCAACCAGATGATGTACTGCAATGGAAGGGTTTTTCAGATTGTTTTTTTTTTTTTTTTAGTTTGATTTTTGGTGTTAATTTTTAGCTTTTGATTTTAATTTATTAAAGAAGAATTTGATCGTGGCTTTCTTACCTTTTAGAGTAATTATTTGGTTAAAGTTGCTTATTTGGCTGCCTGAAAACGTAAAGAAATGAAAATGCAACTCAACAATTGAATGGAATAGAGAATGAAAAGTTATAACAAATCAAAAAAAAAAAACAAAAAAAATTCTAGAGCTGTCAATTTGGGATCGTCCCGCCATATAAATGGGACGGGATGGGATAGTATATTCCAATCCGGCATAAAAGCGGGTTTATTTTGGACATCCAGTTTGGGACGCGGAACAAAGCAGAACGGGAGGGGATGGAACAAGACGTTCCGCAATTTTTTAATGTTAATTTTTTTAACCTCAAAGATTTTTTAGCACTTAAATTTTAGTTTTTTCTTTCAATTATATATTGTCTTTTTGTTTGATTAAGTTTTTTAAGAAATTAAGAAGTTTGGATCTTGTTGAATTGTAAAAGATTAATCTTATGTTTTTAATTTAATGTTTTAGCACCATCTCAATTAGATTTAATTTTATAATATTAGCGTCTTCTTGTTCCGTATTTGTCTCGTATTGTCTCGCATATCGAGGTAAGATGAGACTGGACGAGGATTTTCCGCCCCACGAAGAATTTGAGATGTCCTGTCCCGTAATATTGCGGGATTTCATAGTTTCGTCTCGTCCTGTTTTCCCAAATTGACAGCTCTACTTGAGACTCAAGAAGTGGGCACAAGAATTAAGGAAAAATAATTTATATGTGTGGCAGAAATCGAAGAGAGCGAATAAATGGGTGTAAATAGTAGGGTTGGTTGAATAAATTGAGTGATAGAATATATATATATATATATATATATATATATATATATATATATATAGAGAGAGAGAGAGAGAGAGAGAGAGAGAGAGTGGTGGAGTGAATTGAATATAAAAGTATAAAATTATGGCTATTTTGAAGAGTCTCAAGTGAATTGAGACGGATTAAAATGAAAATGAGTCTCCAAGTGACATGAGACGATGGAGTATTTAAAAACATTCTTGAAAAACGAGTTTTCTCTTCTTTTTTTTTTTTTTTTTTTTTTTTCCTTCTAATAATTTAAGGAGAAAGTTTCTCCCAAATCTTGTGAAATTAAATCCGCTCAAGCAAGTGTGCCACCAAGTGCACAACTTGTATCTCAAACAATCACTTGCGCCGTAAATCAACTCAACTTGTATGTAACCGTTGTTTTGCTGTTAGAAAACTTTACCGTTGTTGATAAATTACACTTATTTATAATATAAACTTGTCGTTATAAAAGCGATTAAGTACTTAACTACTTGAACTATTTTACGGGTAATTTAATCTATTTTTTGATTATATATTTTTTTTAATATGTGGCAGAAGTCTAAAACTACAAGTATTTTGAGGAGAGAAAGTATAGAGTCAGGAGTTCTAACCTGACTAAAGGCATGTTTGTTTGGATTGAATAAGATCTTTGAATGGTCCAAAAATGATGTCTTTTGAACCAATGAGAGGTTTCATTCAGCCCAAACAAACAGACCTTCAGTTCAATCCATCTACCTCTCAAAACGAGGTTTCCTGTTTGAGATCCGACTTTGAGGCTCTGAGCCATGACTTCTCTGAATATGAGGAAGTTGACTAACTACTTCAAAAACCATAGCCACAGTACTAACAAAACTCAACGTACAACTCCCTGCAAATAATTGGTGGGGTTGTGCAAAAAGAACAAATAAAAATACTGTAAATCCCAAACAGAAAGTACCCAGTTTTCTTAAAGATTAAAAAGGTCATGAAACAAAATTTCCAGAAACAAAATCCATTGTAACCATAAAAAAAATGTAAGGAGTCTCTCTCTCTCTCACACAAGTTCAAAACATCTGCCGCAACAAATCAGTCAATAAGACAGCTTGTCCAGGGTTTTGATCTCGCTTCCATACCTTAAAGTCCGGCATGAAGTATTGTGCATCGTACCATGTTTTTAAATCAATCATTGTGACAGGGCCCTGAACCCGTCCCTGAGGATCCATGTAGTACCATATTTTGCTCTCGCGATTCTCAAGTATTCTAAACTGAAAGCCTTCCTCTTTGATTATTCCTTTATCTTCATATTCATGTTCATCATCACTCAGCTCAATCACTTGGGGGACTTTCTTTTCTTCCACTTTCCGAGAGTTATTGGTCCCTCCGTACCAAGGAACCTGCATTCCGATGCTGTTTTCGTTCATTGTCGGCCTGAATAGTCCGTTCCGATGTTGAAGAATGCTGGCCGGCTTAAATTCTGCATCATTTTCAATATATCGTCAGTTAATGAAGCATTTAATCTTGCAATGTAATTGATCTGTCTTCAAGAATTATGAAAAATTATAAATTTGAAAGTCAGGGAGAGAGCCCAAAGGTTAGCTACTGGGCAATATCAATGGATCTGTTTCCTACATTGTATATACTACTCCCTCCGTACCAAAATAAATGTCACACTTTCCATTTTGGCATGTCCCAAAATAGAAGCGCATTTTCAAGTTAGGAAAGAGTCTTGGTGCAATTTTAGCATTGTGCATGCAATGTACAAATAGGTAAAGCACAAGTCTTAAAAACGTAAACTGCGACAAATATTTTGGGACGGAAGGAGTATTTGCATTCATGTTCCGTAAGCTTCAAAAGTTGACAACATTTCTTTAGTCGAAAGAGTTAAAAGTCTCACCCATTATCTTTTGCGCTTCGCATGTCGCAAAGGCGTTGGTCCCTCCATACCAAGGAACCTGCATTCCGATACTGTTTTCATTCATTTTCGGCATGCTTAGTCTGTTCTGCTGTTGAACGGCACTGGGCGGTACAACTTCTGCATCATTTTTAATACGTCAGTTAATGAAGCATCTAACCTTGTAACGCCATTGGTCTGTATCCAAGAAGTTATGAGAAGTTGCATAATTTGAAAGTCGGGGAGAGCCCAAAGTTAGCTAAGCACTAGGATAAGTCTCACTTCCTAAAATGAACAACCTTTATTATTATTATTATATTTACCTTTGTTGGTTTTGGCTTTAAGTTCTAGAATAATCTAGGATTCATTTTGGACATTCATCATTATCCACATGGTGAATGTATGATGGCTTTTGGGGTTTCCCAAGAAACACTTTGGTGTTCCATCTCTCTCTTGATACATCCTTATCCTTGGATGGTTTGTGCCTATAAATAGGCTTTGGTAGGATGCTTACTAGCATTGTGGCAAGTTGTGAGAAATCATTTGGAGTGTTAAAACACTTTGTGAGAGAGAGAGGCACATTTGTAGTGAGAGATCACTTTGTAAACAATTTGTAATCACCTTATAGTGATTTTGGTTGCCACCCGTGGACGTAGGAGGATTTCTCCGAACCACGTAAATTCTCGTGTCTCATTTGTTACTTTGTTCGTGTGGGTGTGTGGAAGTGCAAGATCAGTTTCCGCATTCGGTTTCAACAACCTTACCTCACTGTCATACACATCTAAAATGTGGGTCTCACTTGCAAATCCTATCCCATTTATCATACTCACAAGTCACAACCCCTTTTCCTCTAAGAATATATTTGAATATATATATATATATATATATATATTCACCCCTTAATTACAGTAACAGTAAGTGTGCACATTGAGCTAGGATGGAGGGAGTATATTATGTTTACATTCATGCTTTCATAAGTTTCAATAGTTGACAAAATTTCTTTAGTCGAAAGGGTTAAAGTCTTACCGATTATCTTTTGCAGTTCGACTTTCTCAAAGGCATTGGTCCCTCCACGCCAAGCGACCTGCTTTCCGTTAGTGTTTTCATTCATTGTTTGCATGAATAGTCCGTTCGGCTGTTGAAAAACACTGGCCGGTTTAGCTTCTGCATCATTTTAAATAAGTCAGTTAATGAAGCATCAACCCCTTTTCCTCTAAGAATATATTTGAATATATATATATATACTCCCTCCGTTTCATGTGAATTGAGACCAAAAAAATGAGCACAATAATTAAGAGAAAATAGTGAATGTGTGGTGGAAAATGAAGAGAGAGAATGAGTGGGGTAAATAGTAGTGTTGGTTGAATAAAATGAGTGGTGGAAAATGAAGAGAGAGAATTAGTGGGGTTAAATGGGTCGGGTCGGGTTGGGTGAATATAAAATATTAAAAAGTTTGCCATTTTTGGCAGTCTCAATTGAGGTGAAACGGACGAAAAGGGAAATAACCATTCACATGAAACGGAGGGAGTATATATATATATATTCACCCCTTAATTACAGTAACAGTAAGTGTGCACATTGAGCTAGGATGGAGGGAGTATATTATGTTTACATTCATGCTTTCATAAGTTTCAATAGTTGACAAAATTTCTTTAGTCGAAAGGGTTAAAGTCTTACCGATTATCTTTTGCGGTTCGTCTTTCTCAAAGGCATTGGTCCCTCCACGCCAAGCGACCTGCTTTCCGTTAGTGTTTTCATTCATTGTTGGCACGAATAGTCCGTTCGGCTGTTGAAAAACACTGGCCGGTTTAGCTTCTGCATCATTTTTAATAAGTCAGTTAATGAAGCATCAACCCCTTTTCCTCTAAGAATATATTTGAATATATATATATTCACCCCTTAATTACAGTGTGCACATTGAGCTAGGATGGAGGGAGTATATTATGTTTACATTCATGCTTTCATAAGTTTCAATAGTTGACAAAATTTCTTTAGTCGAAAGGGTTAAAGTCTTACCGATTATCTTTTGCGGTTCGTCTTTCTCAAAGGCATTGGTGCCTCCGCGCCAAGCGACCTGCTTTCCGTTGGTGTTTTCATTCATTGTTGGCACGAATAGTCCGTTCGGCTGTTGAAAAACACTGGCCGGTTTAGCTTCTGCATCATTTTTAATAAGTCAGTTAATGAAGCATCTATAACACTGCAATGTAATAGGTCTGTCTTCAAGGATTATGAGAAATTACAATAAAATTGCAAGTCAGGGAGAGAGCCCTATGGTTATCTAATCACCACTCCCTCCGTCCCAGCTTATGTTACAAAAAAAGTGTGCAGAATTAAGGAAAAAATTACAATATGAAGGTGTTGTATGTAAAATGGGGTAGTTGCTGTGAGTATGACAAGTGGGCCACAATGCTTAAAACATATTATAAAGTTATCATTTTAGGATTTTGTATCAAAGAATGGGACACCTAAAATGGATTTTTTTTCATAACATAAGCTGGGACGGAGGGAGTAGGCAATATCAATGGATCCGTTTCCTTCTTTCTATATTCTAGTTACATACATATTCTCATAATCTATAATGGTTGACAAAATTCTTTAGTCAAAAGGGTTAAGTCTCACCTGTTATCTTTTGCAGTTCGTATGTCTCAAAGGCATTGTTCCCTCCACACCATGGAACCTGCATTCCTTTACTCTTTTCGTTCCTTGTTGACATGAATAGTCCGTTCTGCTGTTGAACAACTCTGGCCGATTTAACTTCTGCATCATTTTATGTACGTCAGTTAATGAAGCATCTAACCTTGCAATGTAATTGGTCTACGTGTTATTTTGTGTTGTGTACAGAAGTTATTGTGTGTTGTGCTCCTTAATGGAACCTTTTCCCTTTCTATATTCTATTATATTCCATCCGCCCCGAAATGATCTTCACACTTTTTTTGCCGTTACTACGAATGAACTTTGAGCAACAATTTTAGGTTGATTGATTTATCTCAATGAAAATCTAAAACTTGTGATTGATAGTATAGTTAATGGTGCATCAATAACTGGTTTTAGATTTTCATTAGGATAATTAAATCAACCTAAAATTATTGCTCAAAGTTCATTCGTAGTAACGGTGAAAAAAGTGTGAAGATCATTTTGGGACAGAGGGAGTATAAATTATGTTTCATAAGTTTCAATAGTAGACAAAAATTCTTTAGTCGAAAGGGTTAAAGCCTCACCCATTATATTTTGCAGTTTGTACCTCTCATAGGCAGCCAGAAATGCTGCAATGATATAACAATAATATCGAGTTAAGTAGAATTTCAAGTTAAAAAGAGGAACAGCTAAAACTGAAATGCCAAAACAGCAGCAGTCGGCTCTGAAATGAAGCATTTAGAGCCAACCAGTTAAACATATACTACCTCTGTCCCTAAATGAGTGTCCAAATTTCATTTTAAGGGACATCTGAAAATCTCAACTTTTTGTATAATTTGATGGCAAAGATTCATATATAATCTTGTAATCTCCTTTCCAAACATTTAGTTTGCACGAATAAAGAGATTGGTGAAAAAAAAATCGAAAAAAAACATTTAGGGACAAAGTTATGTTAAAAAAAAGACTCATTTTGGGACAAAGATTTTTTGAAAATGAACACTCATTTAGGGACAGAGGGAGTATTATAATAAGGATTAATTTTTAAAAATCCCCTGAAACAAAATATAATTTTTAATGACATACAATTTATTTTATTTTTAAAAAGTTCACATGGTGAAATTTCTTTTGCTCAAAAGCCCTTCGAGACACACTATCAGAGGTTTTTTGGACTTCATACATAGGTATCAGAATGCCTGATAGACGTGTCTCAGAACGACGGATGAACCTTAGAGAAATAAAAAGGTAGAGTGCTTATAAAGAATAAACATTTGGTTGGAGAGCTTTTGAGAAAAAGCCCCTATTAATAGATTTCTGAAAGATCAGTGGATAGTAGGTTGTTCTTATCATTGGTGACAAGTGCTTCTCTATTACAACAAAGGTGCTACAAATAAAGTTTTCTGTTAGTGAGTACAGGAAAAGAGATGACATGTTCTTACCGTTCGAATCTTTGGTTGGCGTGATTCCATTGACTGAAGTTACTTTGCTTTTTCTGTCAACTGGTAATTCATTGGTATTGTCTTGAGATAAGACGGCTCCAACTATGGAACCTGAAACAAATTGAAAACATACTGAACATCAAAACATATTTCTGATTTGTGTGAAAGGTCTTTTTTGATTTTTCTAATCATTTTGTGGTTTTGACATAGTATTTCACAGACATATTATCTAGGTATTGGCAATACCAGGGACGGGAGGATCTAAGGACTCCTTATACCAGTAAAATCACAATTGCCCCCCCCCCCACCAATTTTGGCAATCCATGCGTCCAGCTTCGAAGTCCATTGATGTGTGAATTATGACTCGTATATGGGTTGGGTTTCAAATTCCAATGAAGTGTTTTGGGTCAACTCAAGTCTTCAAGGTTCTCTTCTATTCCATCAAAGTCAACGACTTCTACACATTCCTTGGCAATCTCAGGTGCATACTTCTAATTTAGTCCGAATTCTCAAAAAGGGTTAGTGATAGTTTATGGTGGTGGTGGCTATGGAGGTTGAGAGATGAGTTGGCAATGTGGCCCTCCATGTGAAAATTTGGAGGGTGAAAGTGTGAAAAATAAGGTTTTACATTTATTGTAAAAGAACGGGGTTAACTTCTTGTGGCTGGGGCGAACATTTCACAAAGGATAGTGGTTTTCGTGAAGAGAAAAAATGTATAATGGTTAAAGTGGAAGTCGGACCAAAGCAAAATGAATGAAAATGAACTTAGGTCCTTTCTGTACAAGTTCCCTTAGAACCAAATACATTCAGGTGCAAAGTCATACTCCCCTTGCATGCATGCACATATGCCTATTCGTACCCTCCCGATGCCATGCACAAGCACACATCTGAGTGCTGACACACACACACACACACACACACACCAAACAAGCAGGCGCATGTACATACCAAGTGCTTATCACTGGTGACAAGTGCTTCTCTATTTACAGCAAAGGTGCTAAGAATAAAGGTTTTTGTTAGTGAGTAAAGGAAAAGAGATGATAAGTTTTTTACCATTCGACCCTTTGGTTGACGTGATTCCATTTACTGAAGTTACTTTGCTTCTTCTCTCAACTGGAAATTTATAGGTATTGTCTTGAGATGGTACGGCTGCAACTACGGAACCTGAAACAACTTGAAAACATACAGAATATCAAAACATGAAAGCAAAACATATTTCTAATTTTTGTGAAAGATGTTTGGTTATTCTAATCATTTTCTGGTTTTGACAGTATTTCACAGCTAATTTATCTAGGTATTGGCGATACCAGGGACGGGCGGATCTGGACTCCTTATACCGGTAAAATCACAAATCCCCCCCCCCCCAATTTTGGCAATACAGTGAAGCGTCCAGCTTTGAAGTCCATTGATGTGTGAATAATGACTCGGATTTGGGTTGGGTTTCAAATTTCAATGAAGTAGTTAGGTCAACTCAAGTCTTCAAGGTTCCCTTCAGTTCCATCAAAATCAATGGCTTCTACACATTCCTTGGCAAAAACTCTCAGGTGCATACTTCTAATTTTATTCAGAATTCTCGACAAGATTTTGTGGTAGTTAATTGTGGTGGCTATGGAGGTTGGGATATGAAGTGGCAATGTGGCCTTCCATGCGAAAATTTGGATGGTGAAAGTGTGAATAATTAAGGTTTTACATCCATTGTAGTCGAACGGGCTTAACTTGTTGTGTCTGGGGCGAACATTCCACAAAGGATACTGGTTTCGAGCAAGAGAAAGAAAGCATAATAATTAAAGTGGAAACCGGGACAAAGTAAAATGAACGAAAAATGAACTTCGTTCCTTTTTTTACAAGTTCCCTAAGAACCAAATTCATTCAGGCACAAAGTCATACTCCCCTTGCACGCATGCACATATGCCTACATACACACATTCGTACCCTCCCGTTGCCATGTACAAGCACACACCTGAGTGCTAACACACACAAACACACCAAACAAGCAGACGCATGTACATACCAACTTTACTGATACACGCGACACTGCCACACACACCTATATTAAATAGCTTCAACTCCCTCCGTCACCGGAAGATAGTTTCACTTTCACTTTTACAGCCAACCCAATTGAACTTTGACTTCAATCGTATGAAAATCTAATTATCCCTACGCAGTTCAAAAAATTGCTATTTATTCACCATTAGGAATACTATCAATAACAATGTATGGAATTGCATAAGGATGATTGAGTTTTAATAAAATCAGGGTCCAAATTTAATTGAGTTAACCATAAAAGTCAAAGTGGGACTATCTTTCAGAGACGGAAGGAGTATAAAACTACGCACCTTTAGCATCGGGATAAATGGATGATATTGGCTGATTTGCTCCTGAATCAGCAGAGCTAATTGAAGTATCCCTAATAATTGATGTTGGAGAACTAGTAATTCCCTGTTTTGCACTATTTATAGGTGCCTGGAATGTAGGTCCCGGTTCTTTCTCATCAGCAATTAATGTTGGAGAAGCACTAATTTCTTGCTCCACATTTTCTATGGGTTCCTGCAGTGTAGGGTCCCGTTCTAAGTCATCAGCAATAACCTTTGGAACCTCAAGCAATAGCCTCGCCTTCTCCACCGGAGTCTCTAAGAGCTGTATTCTCTCTAAGTACTCGAACTTCGTAAAATCTAGAGCTAGTTAAGGATCAAAAGATGTTTAAAGGAACATTTACATATTATTTTCTCATGCTTTGCATATATGTAATGTACCATCTGATCATCACAAAACCAAAATGTCAGTTCAATTTCAGGAAGCAATATGCATGGATGAACTTATGCAGTTGTTCTAAAGGGTCCAACAACGTAAAAATCAAAGCTCTGAATGAGCATTCAAATCAAAAATAGTAACTGAACCTTGCCCACAACATTAGTTCCTTCACATTTTCGCAACTCCAAATTTGGGTGCCAATCCGTTTCTGTTTTTCATATTCAACTCAAACTGCCAAATAACCGAGACATGGGATGTAAAAAATTGAACTCCTAAATAAAATTTGAACCTAAAATCTTGAGAAGCATCAATTTAGAGTGGCTGAGATACAATAATACTCGGAAACAATGGTTTCACAACTAGAACTAGAAAAAGTTGAGTACACCAAATTCAACATAAAGTCGCGCTTTTCCAATGTGGGAGAGGGGGGGGGATAAGCATTAACATATACAAATGCATGTACTCGCACAAAAAGGCAGTTGTTCAAGGCCTGTTTTTCAAATGCCTAACTAATACCAAAATCATTTTCTTTATATACAATTACTTGAATTGAGCAGCCAATTCGATGTTATCTAGTTTTCCAGTTTAGATGCAGAAAATCCGGTTTATATGCGAGGAGGACAACTTGGGTCCTAATTTTGAAACCCTAACAATTTTAGCTCAAATGATTGTGTGTGTGTGTTTTTCTAACTGAGAACAAAAGAGGACATGTAAATGTGATAAAGCTGATGAACGAAGACGTAGGTAAAAAAGGTTAGACAATAAAGTACTCCTGCAAAAAGGGAAACTTATGAACTTTTTCTGCCAATTTGACCAATTTTCGGTTAAGTATTTGTCAAGGTTTTTCTTTCTTTTCTCAAGAAAGTAATGAACATGTTTTATGTAACCCTGTTAATGCAGTTTCCAATGTCTCTCTCTCTCTCTCTCTCTCTCTCTCTCTCTCTCTCTCTCTCTCTTTCTTTCTCTCTCTGTCACTCACTCACTAAATAAAAATACTGTCAATATCTACCCAAGAAACATTCAAATTGACCAAAAACTGAAAAAGCAACCCTCTTCGATTGGGACTTAAAGACATGGGGAGTGCTATTTTCATTTTTTATTTTTTTGATAAAAAGAGGGAGTACTGTTTTTAAGCAACTGCAACAAACTTTTTCCTATTATTTGACTCATGACTATAGCACTCTCACAAGAATGTCAAGAGCATCATGTACCGAATACCAACACTTAAACAATAAACAAAGAAATCAGCAGATAAAAGGTGGACATCATGATTTAACTACTAAAAATGTATACCATATATGAGAACGTGATATCACGAGTGATGGAGTGTTGCACGCTGGTAAAGCAAGACTAAGTAAATGGTATTTATACATCATCAAAGGATATTCTCTGCGCCACCCCTTCTCGTTGGCTCGATCCATGAGATTCCGTAAGAGGGAAAGTTCTTTTTCAAGCCACTGAAAACAATTACGAAAATTAATTATGGTGTTAAAAAGAGCAAATTAAAGTTAACACATTGTTACATACTCCCTCCGTCCCAGCTCACTTGAGACTTATTTCCATTTTAGTCTGTCCCGTCCCAGCTCACTTGAGACCTCCCCAAAATAGCTAACTTTTACTAATTTTTTATTGAATCTACCCCACCACTCATTCTCTCTCTTAATTTTACACCACTCAACTTATTCAACCAACACTACTATTTACCCTCTTCATTTTCTACCACACATTTTCCTTTCTTATTCTTTTTCCTTAGTTATTGTGCCCACCTCTTTGGTCTCAAGTGAGGTGGGACGGGGGGAGTATACAATAACTTCAAAGATTTGTAAAGGAACTCAAGCATGAGGCTGATAATTAAATATAGTGGCCCAGTATGGCCAATGGAGACAAATCTCAACTTTGACAAAGGAACAATATACAGTTACACAACTATATACCTTTGGAATATAATTAACCTTGCATGTTAAAATATAAGAAAATCAGCAACTTAACTAAGAGCATCCACAATGGGAGCTTTTTGGGAGCTTTTTGTTTCCATGAAAAAGCTCTCTAGAGCTTTTTGCCATTGTTGAAAATGTTAAAGAGCTCCTTGCTAAAGAGCAACTCTTTGTAGAAAGAGCTCTTTGTAGGTGTTTTTTAATTAAATATTACCTATTCCCCATGTTGACTATTACAGATTAACCAATAGTTTTATTTTTATTTTCTTTTTGGTGTTGAATGTGGGGGCCACAAAAAAGTTGATGAAAAACCTATACCATTGTAGAGCTTGCTTTGAGCTTTTATTTATTGACTAGAAAATGATGTGTCATATTGAAATCATAAAAAAAACTCTTTGAAAGAGCTCTACTATTGTGGATGCTCTAAGCCTTTTTCCTAACTACTTGGGCTCGGGTCACCACTCCACTCTGCACCAAGTATGTCAACTCAAGCCTATCCTTCTTAGTATCGTATGACATGTTAGTCGTTGTCAACCCTAACTTTATTATTGTCATTGATATTTCATATTTAGGGCTAAATGGATCTTCAACGAACCATATGTGATGAATCAAGAAATCATTTTATATGCAGAACATGGATTTGGATATATCCAATTTTCCAAAGAAAACTTAATTTGTAATCCAGCAGAATATGTTTAGAGAAGAGAATTGGATCATCAGATGTACTTCAGTATTTATAACAAACAGAGCATTAACCTCAGAATTACTTTCTGATCACCATTTCATAATAACAATAGTAAACCAGAAACTAGCTATGTTAGATAATCTAAATAAAACTTACATGTACTATATAAAGAAAAAAGTAGAAAACCCAACGATCAAAAGTTGAAAAGTAAGCAATACTTTTAAATGATTCAATAGACATGCTTTCATTTTCTCTTCACCACATACTCTATAGTGCAAGTATTATTGACGAGAAAAAAGTGGGAACACTGGTTGAGAAAATGTTCAGTGCGACAAAAAGAACATATAAATGTAACCAATGGCCAACTAAATATTTTGAATAACAATATAACAGTTGTATTTTTTACTTCATAATATCAATGAATTGTACACATATCTAAATAAATAATAAAATAAATAAATAAACATTCTCGTATTTTGTATAATAATAAAATGGATCAGATTCCTAATAGCTTAGAAGTAAGTTTATCCAATTACATTTAACTATTGGATAAACAGGTAGGATAGCTCGGTAAATCAAAGTTTCTATTATCTCTAAATGTAAGTGGATATCTAATGGGGTGGGTAAAGATTCAATCAACTGACAGCGCCCTATTAATATCATCACATTTCCTTTCTGGTACACTTAATGGCCTGTACACCTCAAGCAGTTTGCTCTCATCTTAGCATTTTCAAGTTGCATACCTTTATGCCATTTTCCATCATTTCCGATGGAGCCAAAGACTCACTATTTTTTGGCTTGGGAATATGATGGAATAAAGCAAAATGGGTCACTAAACTGTCTGCGCTTCTTTGTGATGAAGCAGCAGTCAGTCCATGCAATTTTCGACGCAATTTTCATCATGGGTCATCTGGAAACAGCCTCTCTGTGCTTTAATACAGGGGAAAGGCTGCGTACATCCGACCCCCCCTTACCCCACCATAGGTGGGAGCCTTTGCGGCACTGGGGTAATGTTGTTGTTGTTGTTGTTGTATACCTTTATGCCATTAATCTCTTTATTAGCAAGTAAATTAATGTAAAATAAAGATGAAAGGAGTTGTAATGGTTATCCTACAGAATTTTCTATGGTCCAATCAACCAAAACTGTGACGGGATTTTTCAATTTTACCAGGTCCAACTGTAACAAACATCATTACCCACCCCTCCCTTTTAATTCACAATTGACTTAAATAATGCTTACCTTACAACGTTATGTTGGCCATCTAAAACAAAGAATCACATTATATATATATATATATATATATATATATATATATATATATATATATATATCAGTTAGAAGATAGATATGAAATAAGTGATGGCGCCAAAAAGATCAACTTATATTGTGAATATGGACAAAGAGAGCAAAGACATATAAAGCATAAACGATCCCCGTATTGGGGCACAGGCACAACTTCTTACTGACACAAGACTCATACATGCTTTGTTATATCCTCATGCAAGGATCTGGCGTTCTGCTCAAACTCCACCTGCCAAGAAAGTCAATCTGGTCAAGATTCTTAAGGTGGCATAACATTCAAAACTACCGATCAAACAGCAAAAAGAAGAGGCCAAATAAATTGATGAAACAAAGAACAAAATTTTTCACAGGCAAAGCCACCAATAGGAAAGAGATATATCTGAGCTCCCACTACCTCGTAAGAGTATGATTATCAAATACTCCCTCTGGTCCAAAACTCCAAAATAGTTGTTGCTTTAGCACTTTTCACAAGTTTTAAGAAACGCTATTATCACTACAGTTTAATGAACAAAGTACCGAATATACCCTTATTGATTGTCTCTCTCACCAACATTACTTATCACAATAAAAAAAAAATCAATAAATTGCAATAATTTCCAATGCAAGGGTAAACGAGTAATTTGAATACTTTTTACCCAAAAACGAAAATTATTTTGGACCAAAATTCGATCTAAAAGCGATGGATAATTTGGATCGGAGGGAGTAATGAGAAGGCCTTTTCAGGTAAAAACAAATAACAATATTTTTTTACTAGAAAAAAAAAAAACAATGATATAACTTTGAACAACAACAAAGCCTTAGTCCCAAAATGATTTGGGCTCGGCCAACATGAATCCTTTTATGTAATCGTGGAAGAGAAGATGAGAGAAAAAAAAGTAAGTTAAAAGAAAAAATAGGTTGAAATAAAATTTGGAAAAAGAACGAAGAAAAAAAAAAAAGGATAATAAGAATAATAATAAAGAATATAGGGGAAAATGAATTCAAATGAAAACAATATAACTTTGAACAATAAGAGAAAATAAATTAACAGGACAACACATAAGATAACACTTTACACGTTATAACTTGGCAGATGGAGCTCAACATTAAAGCATGTTAAATTCATACTAACATACTAAAAGAGCAGCAAAATAAATACTACGAGTACTACTTTCTGCACCTCCAAGTTTTTATATGCAATAAAAATGTGGCCATGCCATTGCTTCCAATAGCTAAATTATACAAAAAATTAATTAAAACAAGCAGACCATATTCATAAGAAAACTTACGACCGTAGGCCTGCTGATTAAACCATCTTTAACTCGTTTACTCAGATCTTCACATTCTTCCTGCAAGAAAAGCGAGATTTTTTTTAAAAAAGAACGTATATTTTGGGATCTTCCCTTGTGTGTATTTCTACTTACCAAGACGATCACAAACCAAACTGTGTTCATCTCTTGCTGTAAAACCTTCTAGGTGTAACTATAACATAGTGTGCTTTATCTTAAATAAATCAATTAATCTTTTGTAGTCAGGAAGATGGTTATTTCAACAAGGGAATGAAAATCTCGACACCTCAATTGACGGATTGAGCAAACCCCCCATCAATGAAGAAATGTTCTTAATAAAACAAGAGGCAATTCTGGGAAACTTTTAGTGTAAGAACCTCATCACTTGAGCCTGGGATAACTAGTACACTCTACGTGTGCATCAAAGACGCATGTACTAAAACCATCTTAATCTTTTAGTCTCTGTGCAAGGTAAGACTACTTGCATTAGACCCCTTGGAAGGCCTACAACAGTCTGAGCCTTGTGCATAGGTGTGCGCGCGTGTATATGTCTGTGTGTGTCTATACACACACACACTCCCTCCATCCCAGGTGAAACTACGCATATTAGCCTTTCAGCTCCCCCATTACACACTACACACTTCCAAAAATGGAAATATTAGTAATACTTTTGTAATCTATGGGACCCACTTTCACACTCACAATAACTTTCCACTCACTATTCTCTACCCCACTTTCTCTCTCCTATCCTACGTTTCATACTCTCAATACTTACTCCACTAACACTTTTCCTTAATCCCAAAGCCCAACTCAAAGTGTGTAGCTTCAATTGGAACGGAGGGATTATATATATTGATAAGAAATACTATTCAAAGAGAAGAATGTACAAAATAGATAGACAAGTTTATCAACCAAATGAGGAAAGAAAATTATGAAGCGAAAGAAGCATAAGCCAATACTTGGAGAAAACAACACACCAATCCATTTTCAACTCGGAAGGAAAAGTTCCCCCATAAAGCTCCTTTAGAATGAGCCGAACGCACCAAACAAATAACAAAAACAAGAATCATAGATTTTGGACTGCTGTAAATAACTCCTTTAATCTCAAACAAACAATTACAAAAATAGAACCCTGTGTCACAGTGAAGAAAGACATAGTGAGTCACCTAAGAACATTTGCAACTCATACACCATTTGGAGATTAAAAAAAAAAAAACATGAATAGTTATATACTCCCTCCGTCCCACCCGACTTAGGATTCTTGGTCAAACAATATATACTTTGACCAAATATTTGAAGAAATATAATGATGCTAATAAAAATTTAAAACTTGTTATTGTATCACGATTAATAATAAACTAAATAACTATTTTTAGATTTTCATTAAGATAATTATTTTTTTTCAAATTGTTGGTCAAAGTATAAATTGTTTGACCAAGAATCTTAAGTCGGGCGGGACATAGGGAGTATATGTGGAAAGATATTCTTCCCTGGTCCTCCTATCACCAATCACTATCCTCAAGGTCAACATAGCTTTTTCCTAAAGTAAGTTCTGCAGCAAAGTTTAGAATCCCAGAGTCTCCAAAAAAGGTGGGAGACAATGTCTTGTGTGAAGAAAATACAAGAAAGAGTCAACAAGCATCACTTTGCAAACTAAGGAAAAGCTTCTGTGACACTTCTGAAAAAGATTTGACTCTCAGGAAGGATTAGAGCGAGGAGGACCAAATAAACTTGAATTGTAAAACGGAGACGGATACCCAAAACTCGTGCCGAATGAAACTCAATGATTGAGTTTACTTTCAATTGATCGAACTGTGGACATGCACTTAAACCCAGCAATAAATACTAACTTACCTCAGAGAAGTTATCCTCTGACAACAAGCGAATAGGAATGGCTTTCATAGCATTTGGAACTTGAAGGAGAATTTCTTCACCTACATCCCTTCTCTCACTTATAACACCTGCATCACCAAAACCCAAACAAATGCACGACCCAATATATTAGTAATATTGGAAACTGATATACACATAAAGTAAATAGCGTAAGGCAATGTGATGAGGATTACTGCATGAGTCATGAAGAGCTATCATGGTCACTATCAAAATGACATGCTACCTCTGTCCCTAAATGAATGTCCAAATTTCATTAAGAGATATTCTATAAATGTTCACTTTTTAGACAATTAAATGACAACGATGCATAAATATACTTGTTATCCACTTTCTAAACACTTAGTTTTGCAAGTATAAATTGATTAGTGAAAAATATTTGGTAAAAAAACAATTAGGGACAGTTTTTTACAAAAAGGACATTCATTTTGGGACAAAAGAATCTTGAAAATGGAGAATCATTTAGGGACAAAGGGAGTAATAAATAAGATACCCTTAGTTTGGTATCTACGCATTCGATTTCAAATGTATATTATGTGACACTGAGAACCCCCAAGGGTTAGATAGGGGAGAGAGATAGGGGAGCGAGACAGGGGTGTTCACCAGTGGCAGAGCCACATGTAGCATAAAGCGGGCAGAATGTCATACCTTGAAAATTCGAAAATTGTGATATTTTACTACTAAAGTCATGAATATAATCGATTTTGCCCCCATTCTATAAAAACAAATGCACTACAAACTACTTTTGCCCCCATTTGTGCCAAATTTATACTCCATATAATTTCCCCTGATTTATTTAAAATCCTAGCTCCGCCACTAGTGTCTACAATGACCTATTCATGTAGCAAGTGGCCAAACGCTTTAACAACTCAGTTACTCAATGAAAGTGTGTCATGAGAAAAGCTAAATGCTTATTATGTCACCAAACTAAAAGGTTAAATAACCTGTAACTGGCAAAAGCTGGTGAGAGTGTCTTTGAGAGTAGTCATTTGGGTCAGATTTGATCCTGACATAGCTGCCCACTACTTTGACTTCAAAGCTTTCGGTATCCTTCAAAAGTTCCTGAACTAAACTCCTTTTTAAATACAGAAGCTTTATATTTTCAGGGACAATTTTGGCAAAACGGCTTTTGGGAGTCTCCATCACTTGTTTCTTTTCATATAAAATTTTCCGCTTTTTACTCGATGACCTGAAAGCTTCATCCTCGTCAGAACTACTAAGAAGATCATCTTCAGATGAATGATGGTTTTCCGCAAAGTGTTCTTCTAGCAGTTTTTGGACATTCATTCGAAGCACTGTTTTCTTTCCAAAAAGAGAATAAAGCCACTCGTCGCAGACAAATCTGTTCTTTTTATCATGACAAATAAGGTTATGACGGTTCATGTATTCCTTGATAATAGTTGCCACTTCATACTGGGAAAGCTGTTGGCTACAATCCTTGCCATTTGATTCAAGAAAATAAATAAGAGGTTTGGATCCCCATCCAACAAACTCCATTTTCTTATGTTTGACTTTCCTCTTCACTTTCGTTCGGGGAGGAATCTGCTGATCGGAGTCCTGTATCCAAGAAAAGGACACATCTGTCCTTGTTCTCTCCATATTAGCGAAACAATAATACCTGAAGTACATAATAGATGTCAGTGCAAGAACAATGTAAGAAGAGGTGATCATGACATTTGTTTTGACTTTAGCACATCAGACAAGTGTCCAGGGTCAAAGCCTTCTATGGGTATCGCCACAGTCGAAAATCATGTGTTCAAATGATTAAGCAGTAAAGACGAAGCAAAAGCTTTAAATTTTGAGGGAACTTTTGCCTTCTAAAGAAAATCGTGTGAAGATAAAATGACTTGGATATGGGCTTGAATGAGAGACATTAAGTGTGATTGAGAAATGAATCTACTTTGAGAATCTAAAGTCCAGAGTCTCTTGTTGGGGGACTCTGAAACTTTATCAACTGAAAGAAGTTGTTCTTGGCCTCACTCTTTTCTTTCCTTGTCCTTTTTTTCTTTATTTTGAGAAAAGAAGAATATAATTAATAGGAAAAAATGACAGGGTTTTTTAGATCTCTCCTTCCATTTCATAGATAAGTTGGAACACAGGTATGAAAATCACCAAAGTACACAAGCAATTTTTATTCCAGTTCCAACATTTTGATAACATCTCTGCAACTGCTACTGTGTGCTTCATTGACAAGTGACAACCATAGTCTTATATAGGATAATCACTTCTTAATAGGTTCATATATTTGATAGAAACATAACAAGAACTGAAGAGACACATTGCTTTAAACATTCAAATTCTAAAAAACCCATAATAATTATAAAGAGAACGCAAAACCAGTACCATGCAGAATTTAACAGCAATATCATAAAAA
Organism: Campanula takesimana; assembly: GCA_026119855.1. Lineage (NCBI taxonomy): Eukaryota > Viridiplantae > Streptophyta > Magnoliopsida > Asterales > Campanulaceae > Campanula > Campanula takesimana. Next base: position 255,434 of record JAOWBW010001396.1, read on the forward strand.
AAATAACAATAATACTTGCCCAGATTAACATCGAAGTCAACAAGGAAAGACACCCACATACATAAAAAAAACGAAAATATAAAACTGAAATCACAAAAGAAACTCCTCCCAGCAGAAGAAAAACTATATGACAGGTGAAATTTGGCAAAGAAATGAAAAATCTTTCAACTGGAACAAAATTTTGCCTGAAAAGTGAGTTTGTGTTACCATTCGAGTATTTAACACAAATCTGGATATCCAAAAAAGAGAATATCATTCTTATCTTAAATCCACACCTCTATCCGCAATCTACGCTTTTAGATTTTCATCCAAACAATTTTTGCCCAAAAAGTGAGTGTTCGTCAGGTTACCATTTAAAATGCCATCTTAGATACCCATAAAAGGGATCTCATTTATATCTTAAACCCACAACATCAATTGTAATTTAGGAACGCACAAACTAATCCAGATCCAGCATCGCAAGACAAGGCTTGCCTATACCCTTGTTCACATAAGTCAATTTTATAAAACAACAAGAATGAATTTAAAATATACATGCATGAGCATTCATTACCTATCCAAACAGTAAATGTACCTGAAGAAGCACAAATTTACAGCATACTGCCAACAACTGCAAAAACGAGTCGAAACAGCAAAGGAATCATCAGATATAGAAATAATTGAATAAACTAAAAGTGAAATTTGGGGGGATTAATAGCTCAAATGAGAAAAAAAAAAAAATAGGGTTTTAAAATCAGTTTTTTAAACAGTGAGATAAGAAGGCTTCAGCAAAATTTCTATAAATCAAGCTCTGATTAAGAAAGAAGAGATAACTAAATTGTTCAATGAAAGCACATTTGCTTGCTTTGAACAAGAACAAGATGTTGGAGTACTCACGGCGCAGGAGAAATGGAGAACAAACCCTAAAATGAAGCTGGTTAAAAGGGAAATTTATAGGGGTCATGGAAGGCTAGCAAATGGGCTTTATGCAGTAGGCTGTTATAAATTGCAACAATTTCCGCATTGTAATTTTATTTTACCCAAAAACAGTCTAATTTGACTTTTCGAGTCAACTTGTGCATTTCTCATTTTTATATTAAGCATGTGATAAAACCTTCCACATCCACAGTAAAAGTACTACGGAATTATTTATGTTACAAGAATAAATAAAGGGTAACTTAGTATGATATAAGGAAGTCTCTACTGAAAAAAAAAAAGGAGTAATTACACAAGTGGGCTTCCACTATAGAGATTATTTTTGGCACGTCTAATACAAACATTATTGGGGAGATATAACCAATGAATATTTTCTTCTTCATCATACTTAGTAATGTCCTATGGAAGCATAGTTCTTGAAGGCAAAAGTGAGGGCTGCCGAGAGGTTCATTTTCAGGGTGATAGCGAGGCGGGGTGACAGGCAAACAAAGCGCAAACAAGACGTTAATCAAAAACAAACAAAATTAAGAAATATGTATGCTAATTATTTTCAGAAGCCTGATATCATTGACAAAAATCCAAGAAATTAAGTTCACAAAATCAAATAGTTGAGCACGAAACATAATGATTACTAGCCAACTTCAATTCACATCGATAAAATAAACGACACAATTTTTAGCCCCAAAAGGACCGTTTCTGTCACAAAGATCATGATCTGCTAGTGCAAGAAATTCAAATCCATGGGATAAGAGCACCAAAAAAACTAGAAGCTCTCAAATCTATGCAAGTACAAAAAGCACTGTTCAGGCAACGTCCAGCAATTCCGAAGCTTGATGAGGTCATCTTAAGGTTGCATCCTTGAATTGGGTATATATAGATGATTGACGACCAGGTTTTGGCTAAAATTGATTGGATCGAGGCCAAACTCTTGTAAATATAGGCTACAAAAGTTAGTTGCTCGTGTTTCCTTGCATTTTTATACATTTCGAAACAGCCTACGGGAGATAAATTTGAGCCGCTCTCCAACACTGCCTATCCTGATCTTGCATCTCACCTTAGGTGATCAAGGCGCCACCTCTAATAACTATAAGAATCTGTGGAACGCATGATGTGCGTAAGAGTACATACAAAAATATTTTTCACAAAAGAACTTTTAATTAATTTCTTTGCAAATAGTAAAAATTTTGTTATAGAGATGAACTTATGGGATGGACCGAGAAGTAAATCAGATGGTAGTTATTAGGAAAAACTACCCAAATAGTCCGTTACTATTTCCCTTTTATGGGATTAGTCCTTGTACCCAAATTTTAAAAAAGAATCGTCCCTCTGACATTCAATTTGAATGCAAACGGTCCCTCCATTCAATTCCGCTAGATTTAAGCCGTTAAATTATATTGTGTACACTTCAAGTGACATTTAGCAAAGTAAACATTGTCATAAAAGTGAAAAATTAAAAATTAATGCAGGGACTAATTGAGATAATGCTTAGGCGCCAAATGTTGGCGCCAATTTCTTTCGGCTTATATCTTTCACCTTGTAATATTGAACATAGTTGTATCCTATATGCACTACTTATAAAATTGAAGCCGACGAGATCTACAAGATATACAAGGGATATCCTTTGACATATTCATTTCAAGGCTAAAAGGGAACGTATAACCAGTGTCTTTTAAGGCTCGTAATATTTAGGTTGCTTTGAGTATTTTCGTAATTTTCAATCTGATTTTTTTATTATTTTTTTCATTATTTTTTTTTTGTTTTATTTTTTATTTATTTTTTTTTTTTGGGGGGGGGGGGGGGGGTTGGATAGTTTTAGGCTATAAATACCCTTTTTACGTTTTGAGGCAATTTTTATTAGCAATAATACTTTCTGACATTTATCAAGTTTGTGTAAAACTCTATGCCATCCTGGATTTGTTTTAATGAATGTATACTAAGTCAATGTGTATTATCATGCATACGCTCACCAAAAAATTTCCACAACCCAAAAAAATTCTACCTGGTGTTAATATCAATCTAAGAGATCATCATGGTAGCCCTAACTTCATAGTGAAAATATAAAATTATTCTTATATTGAATTTACTTTGAGTTCGTTAAAAAAGAACAGTGTTCATATTACAAGGATAGAGATATAAAACATTTGTAGCCTCATGTACTAAAAGTTATTGCGATGATCATTTTACCCCTTCTAAATATCACTTGGGAGGCATGTGACATGATTTAACGGTTTAAACTAACGAAATTGGATGGAGGGACCAATTGCATTTAATTTGAGTGGTACAAGGATGAATTATTAAAATCTAAGTAAAGGGACTAATCCCATAAAACACAGAGTAGAGGGACTATTTGGGTTTTGTCCTACTTGCTAAGGGGCAAAATAAGGAGAGAGGTAAAAATAGTATAAGAGACCAATCACTCTCATTACACATAGCATAGATATTTAGTAGAAATATAGTCCACTGAGACAACCTGTGTCATATGAATCAAGATGTGACCCCAAAGAGGAAAAACGTTGAAACTTTGGAACGTGGTGAGAAATTGTGCAGTCCCTATCATATCTCTTATAATGTCTCTCTCGGAACTCTTTGTGAAACAATGTCGTCCATTTTATCACCTTATCATTCTCTTCTTGCCTTCATTCTCTATAGCCTATATCCATTCCTTATAACCAGGTTACAACTCAGGAATCATTATTTTAACGGTTGATTAAATATAGTCCACTGAGACAACCTGTGTCATATGGATTCGGACAACCATAATGTTTGGAGAATATAAGTTTTATTCCAATTCCGATTAAATATAATTGGTTCCAGATACATCTCCGTTATATGTTGGCATTTTGATTTGTTGCATATAGCAACATGTTTATGTAGGAGACCACGTGACACTGCTTCATAGGTTCATACACTTTATATTTTAACGGTTGATTAATTATGATCGAGCGATTCAACCATCATGGATTAAACAAGGAGGGTTACTAGGAGAAAGTTTGAGAGTCAAAATAATTGGCGGGATGCGGGTATCTCATCTCTCTTACGTGCAATCCTTCAAACTTCATTCAATCTTACTTTCACTTTTCCCTAACCACATCTTCGTTTAACTGCGAAAATGGAAATCGAATATGACAATGGGGAGACCAAAAGGTAAGTACGAATACTATGTGCTAACTGCCCTTGTCTTTGTCTGTATTGATGATACTCTTTATGGGATTAAAGTTCTGAAATATCTCGAAAATTTATATGGATTTAAATCCTATCGGTAGACTAAGATCCTTTTCTTGCATGAAAAGTCTTAGGTTGATGTCACACATCCAACTTTTTCCTCTAAGGATTTGTTAATCTAGAAGTCCCGAGTTCCCTCAAAATCGAAGGCCTTAGAATGGTGTCTAATGCTTAATACGATCTTTAACAAACACGGAGACCCTTTTAAGGTGTTGCCCCGGGAGATGTGTGACACGTGTCGTGGTAAAAGTGAATCTCATGATCAGCTTTCCTGCATTGTCCCCTGTCTTGGAGGTTATGGGCTTTGGGGGAGAGATGGGTGTGCCCATATTCGAATTAAGATGTTCTTAGCATGAGGTTTATGAGCTTAGGTATGAATAAAGATGATGCGCTTTTGTGGAGATGTATAATTTTGAGACTGTGGTGAAGACACAAATTTATTCAAGAGACATTCATCTGATGTGTTTCTCAAATAAATGATTTGGCAGGCTGCTTCTGTTGGAATTTAATATGCATCAATCAGATTAATCAGGGCAATCACATAAGAATATAACAATATCAGATTAAGCCAAGAGCAGAAACGTACCCACAAGAACAGGATCCAGGAAAGACAGAAACAATAAGAGAGTTAGAAAAACTTATCAGTTTAGATCGAGTTGAATGTAATAGACTCTCCTAAGAGAAACTATTGCCCCCTTACTGGTGCGGCTGAGGGTTGCAGCAAATTCCTCCGAGGATGAAACGATCTCAGGAACGTACCAGGAAAACTTCGCACGAACAGGTACCGAACCACTTGCGACTACTGTCCCACTTCGCCGGAATCTCACTTCTCAGATCAACCACAGATTACAAATTTAGAGAGAGAACAGTTTGTTGCAATTAATTGCGTGTGTATAAACTGGTATAGGGATCGTATATTTATACTAGTATTAAGTCGGTTTAGGTCTTTGAGAAGGACTCTCAAACCTATCCGACTTCCAGTTACCTTTTCTTGAAGAAAAAGAAACTGAACAGTTAGAGTCCAGTTAGGAAACTAACTGACCTAACAATTTCTTCAGGGACCATTCTGCAAATATTGAAAACTTCAAATAACTTTGTCCAAAGAGATACGCCCTCGAACCGAACCATTCGCCCAAACGCCCGGCCCGGCCCAGACGAGCGAGCGAGAGCGCGTGTGGGGAAAGGTTCAAGCCCTGTAACTTGAACATGAAACTATGAAATGCCAAGTAATTTATGGCACTTCAACTACCCATTCCAATTACATGTGGGATGGCCCAAAAACCTTTTATACTCCCGAGCAAAGGGAAGGCTTGCCTTTTCTTTCCCATGTGGGATGGCAACAAACCCATCATCCTTGGAAGCAAAAAGTCTCTAAAAAGCTCATCTTTGAAGTCTTAGAACTATGGATTTAATCCATCATTTGGCTTTCACCAAAACACCAATATTGTTTATGGTATAACATACTACAAGTATAAACATTGACCAAGGTCAAAGTCAACGGGACCCACCAATGGGACCCACTCAAAGTTGACCATTTCAAGCCAAATTTCCAACAATCCCCCACAAATCCATTGTGATAAGACTAGTAGAGATTATCCATGCCGTGCTTTCAGTAGATGGTGTCTCCCGACTTGAACCCCTACCTAAGCTAGTCAATGCAAACCCCCACAGGACCAGATGAACGGGTGTCTAGAATCTGATTCCTTTGAGTGTAGGAGCCTTTGTTGGTAGCAACACGACAAAGGTTATGACAGCAGCCTCTATCATTATGTTTGACGCGTATAAGCCATACGTCTTGATCCTCTATCATAAGTGCTTTCGAGGAATAACCAATTTCCTCTAATTGCGGCTAACAATAACACTTATTTAGTTGGGCATCTCCAAAGATGTACTGCTACCATCTTGTCTAAAAGACTTGATCCCATTCAAAGCCTAAAGCTTTTACTATACTTGCAGTAATGAACACTTTTCAGGCTATTCAGAGGACAGACTCAGACATGTAACATGTCAATCTGATTTAGGTGTTCCAATCCACCCTACGGCTTGTTACTACCACATTAAACCTTCTTTGTGGGATCTCCACTCAGATAGGTTGGGTTCCTACCGCATGTGAATCAGACGGGGTTCAGTCCCATCCCCAACCTGGATTTTTTAACTAAGACTACATCGAGTCCCTTAGTTAAAGGATCAGCTGTGTTATCCATGGTACCAACATAATCTACATCTATCACCTTTCGAGACACAAGATCCCTTAAAGATTTCAATCTTATTTGGATGTGTCTCCTTGTTTTGCAGTTGAACTTGACACTTTTAAGTTTCTCAATTGTGGCAGTATTGTCACAATGTACAGAAATCACTGGAATAGGCTTGCTGACTATAGGCAACTCGGACATAAGTCCTTGAAGCCATTCAGCCTCCAATCCAGTAGTGTCAAGAGCAACTAGCTCGGCTTCGAAGGTAGACCGAGACAACAGGGTTTGTTTTGTAGACATCCAGGCAACTGCAGCTCCGCCTAAGGTAAAAACATACCCAGTACAACCATAACTCCCAGAGTTAGTGGCAATCCAGCTAGCATCACTATACCCCTCGAGTACAGCAGGAAATCTCCCATAATGCAGCCCAAGGGAAATGGTTCCCTTCAAGTACCGAAGTACTCTACCTAGAGCTTCCCAATGAGCTCTATTCGGTCACTTAGTGTATCTAGCCAACCTCGTAACTGTGTAGGATATATCCGGTCTAGTACAGTTAGCAAGATACATTAAGCTCCCAATAACCTGAGAATATTTCAACTGAGCCACAGGTACTACATTCTCATTCTCATTCTCAGCAAGTGCCATAGAAGGACCAAACGGAGTATTGACGATTTTACCATCTTTATAACCAAACTTCTCAATTACACTCTGTGTATAATGAGATTGTGAGATGGTTATGCCTTTAGTTAAACGAGTCAACTTAAGGCCAAGGATCACGTCAGCTACTCCCATATCCTTCATTTCAAACTTACTTTTCAAGAATGATTTAGTTTCATCGATTATTCTCATATTATTTCCAAATAACAGAATGTCATCAACATATAGGCACAAGACAATACAACTATCACCTTTACTCATAGAATAGACACACTTGTCAAATTCATTAGTAATAAAGCCAAACGATGAGACAATTTTATCAAACTTCTCATGCCATTGCTTTGGGGCTTGTTTAAATCCGTAAAGGGATTTAACTAGTTTGCAGACCTTTCTTTCATTACCAGATGCTACAAATCCTTCAGCCTGATCCATATAGATCTCCTCCTCAAGATCGCCATGAAGAAAGGCGGTCTTCACATCCATTTGATGGATATGGAGATCATATACAGAAGCCAATGCTATATGAGCATACGGATTGTAGTCATCCTAGCAACTGGTGAATAGGTATCGAAATAGTCTATTCCCTCCATCTGCTTAAACCTTTTAGCAACTAATCTAGCCTTAAACTTATCAACGGTTCCATCAGGTTTGAGTTTCCTCTTAAAAACCCACTTGCTTCCAATTGCTTTGCAACCAGGACGAAGTTCAACTAATTCCCATGTCCCATTTGAGACAATAGAATGAATCTCACTTTTAACGGCATCATTCCATTGCTTAGCATCAATTGCTTAGCATCAGGAGATGCCATAGCTTCTTTGAAGGTATTAGGATCACCCTCGATATTGTGAGTGATATAATCACTTCCATAATCCTTGGTAACCCTAGCCCGTTTACCCCTTCTTGGTTCATCCTCATCATCAGATAAAGAACCAATTGGATCTGCCCCCACGTTTGTCATCTCTTCCACTTGAAATAGAATTGAATTAGACGTGGTATTTGACTCTTTGGGGAGTTCGGTTTTCATGGGAAACACATCTTCAAAGAATGTTGCATCACGTAAGTCAACAATTGAGTTAACATCTATGCCAGAAATTTCAGATTTGATAATCAGAAATCTCAATGCATAACTCGTTTCAGAATATCCTATAAAGAAAGCATCAACAGTTTTAGGACCAAGTTTCTTGCTCTTGTGTTCAGGGACAAGTACCTTTGCAAGGCACCCCCACACTTTCAAGTATTTCAAGATGGTCTTTCTACCTCTCCAAAGTTCAAACGGACTTTCATCTCTATGTTTAGGAGGAACTCTATTCAGAATATGGCAAGCCGTATTCAAAGCTTCTCCTCACATATACTTAGGTAGTCCAGAACTTATAAGTAGGTTGTTAATCATATCTTTAAAGGTTCTATTCTTACGTTCAGCAACACCATTAGATTGAGGTGTATAAGGAGGAGTCTCTTCATGCACTATGCCGTTTTCTTGGCAATAATGCATAAACGGATTAGACTCATATTCACCACCTCTATCTGATCTTAACCGTTTAAGTTTCTTGCCAGTTTGTTATTCAGCTTCATTTTTAAATATAATAAAATTTTCAAGTGCTTCGTCTTTTCCATTCAACAAGTAAACATAACAATATCTACTACAGTCATCAATAAAAGTGATAAAGTATTTCTTTTTATCTTTGGTCAACAAGCCATTAAATTCACAAATGTCGGTGTGCACTAAATCAAGTATTTCAGAATCTCGATTAACTGAATGAAAAGGCCTTTTAACAGATTTAGCTTCAACACAAATATGACATTTAGAATTTTTATCAATAGCATGCTTAGGAACGATATCCAAACTCATCATCTTTTTAACAGATTTCAAATTAATATGTCCCAAACGACCATGCCAAATATTTGAAGATTCAATGGAATAAGAAACAGGATAATCAATAAAACTATCATTAATAAAATGAGTACCAAAATTACTCTCAACTCTAACTTTAAATAAACCATCTGAAGCATAACCTTTTCCTATAAAACTACCAGAATCCAAAATAATAACCTTAATACACTTAAATAAAACTCAAATTCTTCTCTAACTAAACAAGAACCACTAATGATATTACGACGAATGTCAGGAACGTGATGCACATGTTGCAAGGTCATAATGCGCCCATTAGGAAACTTCAGGTCTACGCGTCCAGTCCCAAGCACTTTTGCAGCACTAGAATTCCCCAACGTCACTGATCTACCACGTTCAGGCTGGTAAGACACAAATAGCACTTTATCAGCATAAACGTGCACATTTGCCCCAGTATCTACCAACCACTCGTTGGGTTCATAAACAGTAAAGATTTCAGGATTGGAGGTTACATACTTGGTAATCTCGCTGCTAATAGCATCAACTTCAGGCTGAAACGTATCATCAACAGGATCATCATCAGATGGTCCAATGACAAGTTCGCCTGAGCTTGATCAGCAGAACCTTGTGCCACTTTTCCTTTCTTGGGACAGTCCCTAGAAAAGTGTCCAACTGTTCCACAATTCCAGCAGGTTTTGTTTGCTTTTGGCTTTTTCTGGATATGTTTCTTAGGTTTCAGCTTATCATTATTATTATCCTTAGAGCCAGTTTTCTCAAATTTCCTTTTGTTCTTATTGGCAGTTATCACATTGGCCTTAGCCTCCACAGGCACACTAACACCGTTACTATGGTGCACTTCCTGGATCGATATTGCATTCATCAAATCATTGAGTGTCAAGCTTACTGTACGGTGCTTGAGAGTCATACAAAATTCCTCCCAAGACCGAGGAAACTTCTCAATGATTGACATGACTACGAACTTCTCAGGAAGTTCCATAGCCCCATCCTTGAGTGATTGCAATATGATCTGGAACTCATGCGCTTGATCAGTAACAGATTTCCCATCAGCCATACGATACTTAAGGAACTTAAGACACACAGTACTTTTCAACACCAACATCATCAGTGTTATACTTTGTGTTAAGCGTTTCCCACAGCGATACAGCAGTGAGGGGAGCAGAACAATAAACATCGAAGAGCACATTCGACAGAGCCGAAAGAATGCATCCACGAACAACATCGTCCCTCACCCTCCACTGCTCAGCAGCCTTCGCTGTTGCAGGGTCCTTCTCATCAATAGCAAGGCACTTTTCAGTTAGCATACCAGTCATCCCCTTAATTGACAACCAGATTTTCATTTGTTCCTGCCAGCGCTTGAAGTTCTTACCAGTGAACTTCTCTGGCAGATCGGAAGTGTCAACAAGGGACTTGAATGGAGAGTTAGCAACAGATAGTTTCTCATAGACTGTTGGAATTTAATATGCAATGATCAGATTAATCAGGGCAATCACGTAAGCATATAACAATATCAGATTAAGCCAAAAGCAGAAACGTACCCACAAGAACAGGATCCAGGAAAGACAGAAACAATAAGAGAGTTAGAAAAACTTATCAGTTTAGATCGAGTCGCCTGTAATAGACTCTCCTAATAGAAACTATTGCCCCCCCTACTGGTGCGACTGAGGGCTACGGAAAATTCCTCCGAGGATGAAACGATCTCAGGAATGTACCAGGAAAACTTCGCATGAACAGGTACCGAACCACTTGCGACTCCTGTCCCACTTCGCCGGAATCTCACTTCTCAGATCAACCACAGATTACGAATTTAGAGAGAGAACAGTTTGTTGCAATTAATTGCGTGTGTATAAACTGGTATAGGGATCGTATATTTATACTAGTATTAAGTCGGTTTAAGTCTTTGAGAAGGACTCTCAAACCTATCCGACTTCCAGTTACTTTTTCTTGAAGAAAAAGAAACTGGATAGTTAGAGTCCAGTTAGGAAACTAACAGACCTAACAATTTCGTCAGGGACCATTCTGCAAATATTGGAAACTTCAAATAAACTTTGTCCAAATAGATACGCCCGCGAACCGAACCATTCGCCCAAACGCCCGAGGCCGACGCCGGCCCGGCTCGACCCAGCCGAGCGAGCGAGCGCGCGTGTGGGGAAAGGTTCAAGCCCACCTCACATGTAACTTGAACATGAGACTATGAAATGCCAAGTAATTTATGGCACTTCAAATACCCATTCCAATTCCATGTGAGATGGCCCAAAAGCCTTTTATACTCCCAAGCAAAGGGAAAGCTTGCCTTTTCTTTCCCATGTGGGATGGCAACAAACCCATTTCATCCTTGGAAGCAAAAAGTCTCTTAAAATCTCATATTTGAAGTCTTAGAACTATGGATTTAATCCATCATTTGGCTTTCACTAAAACACCAATATTGTTCATGGTATAACATACTACAAGCATAAACATTGACCAAGGTCAAAGTCAACGGGACCTACCAATGGGACCCACTCAAAGTTGACCATTTCAAGCCAAATTTCCAACAGCTTCACTATGGGCAGGCAATGTTCTAAAAATCGCTAGGCGGCGGAGCTGGGCCTAGCGCCTAGAGGATTAATCGGGGCCTAGGCGGGACCGAGAATTTAACATATTTTATGTATTTTTAATAATTTTATATACAATTATATCTTTATTTAGACTTGTAAACATTTCAGACATAGAAATTTTATGCATGGACAAAAGAAAGAAAATTATTGGTGATATATTGGAGCACAAATGCAGAATAATGAACTGTGTCGATAGAAGCTGAGTATAGGAAAATGTCCAGCTCTTTTGCAATTGTGAGAAGCTGAGTATAGGAAAATTAGGATGTTTATCCCACATTGACTTTGAAATGAAGAGCAATGGCAATCATGTAGTATAAAATGAGGGGTTAGCTTTGGAAGGGGCACTCAGCTATTGGCTTTGTTCTTGGCATGTATGTTTGTCCCACATCGGCTAGGAAATGAACTGCCAAGGCATGAAATAGTTTAAATTGATGGGCCATCTTTGTATAGTTGGGTCTCATCCATTGGGTACATTATGCTCTGCGCATGATTCGCCTAAGTAGTGCTGGGTCCGACTTGGAGCACCTAGGTAGCGCCGAGAGCGCCTAGTCGCCGCCTAATGGCTATAACGCCTAAGGTGGCCGATTTGCTGTTATGCGCGGCGTCAAGCCAACGTCCAGCGCCTAGGCGGCCGCCTAGAGCGATTTTTAGAACACTGTGGGCAGGGGTGGATGTATGTTAACTATGCTGGGTGAGGGTGCATCCAATGATTTATCATATATACCAATAAAAAAATATTTGTAACTATATTTATTATAACGTGCACCACCGAACATATGGGATCTTTAGTATAGTGAGGAGAGCATAGCACTTTAATCCATTAGGTTCTTGGTTCAATGATCCCTGTGTGTTACCTACCTTTCTGCATTTTCAACTAACATTTTGTTTTTATTTTCTTAATTTCTTTTACCTTGATCAAAATTTGGTCTAATTTTTGTTCTAAATTCTTTCAATTAAAATCAAAGTTTGCTCGATTAGAATTGTTTGTTGAGTGGGTGTTACTTCTTTATGGCTTTTTTTTTTTTTTGGGGGGGGGGGGGTTGATTTGGGTGGTATTCGAAAGGTCTTTGTCAACCTTGGAGCCATGACATTCCTAAAAATATGATTTATATTAATTGCGTAGGAGACAATTAGCAATGTAATCACATATGGGACCGTTATAATTTTAAATTTTGTCGTGTAATTTATGCACCCGCTGTGAAAAAGATTCTAGATCCGCCACTGTCTATGGCCATCTGTTTTGGGATCTTTTAATGGCTTCGGTAGCTGATTTGAGTAAATATTAACGAGCAATCCTTCTCTGTTGAAACTAGGGATGTGTAATCCTTCAATGGTGAAATTAAGGGCATATGCAGTTTGTAGGGAATTTTTTTTTGTAACAAGCATTTTAGACCGTACTTTGTTTAAGTTTCTCAGCAATTTGTTTTTATCTTTATTTTTATTAGGGGGATCAGCTTGTTTTACACCACTATAATTCATTTCCTCTCTTCTAATAAATTCTTCTTCCAAAAAAACGTAGATAACACAAATCTAGTACCCTCTATCATTTTAACAGCGTCATCTACAATCGGAATAACAATAACACTGGCATAAACTAACACTATCAAGACTTAGGAATGCGGATTCCAACTTCAAGCCATCTACCAAGAGTAATGTTGGGGTTGGAGCCAAAACCAAGGTAAAGATCAAAACCGAAGATGAAGAAGGAGCAGAAAATCGGAGCAGGACTGTTGAAGTGGGCGACCGCCCGTACAGGAGGTGGGCGACCGCCCAGAGTGACAGAAAGTCGGGGACGGATCTTGGAATGGAGTAATTGGCGTGGGGCCTAAAGCCTAATTGTTGTGCACGGCAAGTTAATTGTAATTAAGGAATTATCTCCTTATTAGTTAAGGATATTAATTCCCATATTCACAATTATACTCCTTCCGTCTCAAGGACTCCGGGTAAATTAGGTTTTGTATCCCTATAAATATATTGTGACTACCACCATAATATTAAGTACTTTCACTTTGTGTAGGAAAAAGTTAGGATATCAAAAGAGAGAGATACAAAATAGTGTATAGGAGGGGGCCGGGGGCCGGGGGCCTAGGAGAGCCATGGGGGGTGGTCCTACAACTCGGCCATGACTATGTTTGTATGTTCTTGGGGAGGGGAGATAATAATGTATAGGTGAGAGATTATTATTGGAGAGTAGCCATGCTAGATCTATGTAAGCGTATGTGCTAAAGTTGTAATCATTACATATATTATTATAATGATATCCTGGCTAAGTGCCCCCAGATGTAGTCATGTGTTGACGAACTGGGTTATCAAACATTGGTGTTCTTGTTCTTTCATATTATCCTATGTTGATTATTTTCTCCATATTGATGACTGTTAGTATGGGCTAGTGGATGGGGAGATCCCCCCAATTTCCCAACAATTGGTATCAAGAGCTTCGGTTTGAGATTCGGGAGATCTAAGGTGAAGAAAGAAACTGCAGATTTTTCGTGCAGTGCACGTGCAGAATTCGTGCATTGCACGTGCAGGCTTTGTGCAGCGCACGTGCAGATTTCGTGCAGTGCAGATGCTTCATGTGGAAGACGTGCGGAATAAATCTGAGTGTGTGTTTCTTATAAGATCTGCAGAGGTTCGAGGTGGAATATGGAGATGCAAAGATCTACATTGATCGGAGGTGTTCAAGAGATCATGGGGCAGTCAAGGTGGTTGGAGAAAGATCGCAATGGGAGAAATTTGTTCTGGGCAAATTTAGGCGATGGAGAAAATATGAAAGAAAAGGAGGTGAGTAGTATAAGCCGGTATGACCACGTGAGAAGAGGACTTCTCGCAAACGACGGATGGGAGATAGGAGGATGTTGTACTCTACCAACAACATCAAATTCGTTCCGGGTGGGAGCAAGAGGCGTAAAGACCGGCCTATTGGTGTAAAAGGGAGAAACATCAATGAACGGTGTGTTAAGGGGGAGAGTGACTCAAAAGTTGCAACGTGGTGGGAGTCAAGTGGCCCTAACAGAGAGCGAGAAAAGACCACAAGAAGACAATGCAAGAAGCAAGGTGTGTCCGAGTTTCATGGGGAGCATTGCAAGGGGAGTGGATCTAGGTGGGAGAAGGCGAAGTTAGTCTTGCAAAGAAATCAAGGTAGAAGTTGATTTGGGGAGGCAAGAAGGATCTAACAGGGAGAGGTTGAAGCGTCGCTTGGTTTCAACTCGCCTTATTACTTGAGCATGGAGGTTCATGGTGGAGGAGCGTGGATGCTTATCATCATCAAGGAGGAGCTTGGTGTTACAATGGTGGTGTAAAATATTTGGTGGATCATTCTCCGATGGGAGTATGATAGGAGCGTGTCACAGTGGTGGTTTATGTCTCCAGGTGGGAGATTGTTGGGGTTGCAGCCAAAACCAAGGTGAAGATCAAAACCGAAGATGAAGAAGGAGCAGAAAATCGGAGCAGGACTGTTGAAGTGGGCGACCGCCCGTACAGGAGGTGGGCGACCGCCCAGAGTGACAGAAAGTCGGGGACGGATCTTGGAATGGAGTAATTGGCGTGGGGCCTAAAGCCTAATTGTTGTGCACGGCAAGTTAATTGTAATTAAGGAATTATCTCCTTATTAGTTAAGGATATTAATTCCCATATTCACAATTATACTCCTTCCGACTCAAGGACTCCGGGTAAATTAGGTTTTGTATTCCTATAAATATATTGTGACTACCACCATAATATTAAGTACTTTCACTTTGTGTAGGAAAAAGTTAGGATATCAAAAGAGAGAGATACAAAATAGTGTATAGGAGGGGGCCGGGGGCCTAGGAGAGCCATGGGGGGCGATCCTACAACTCGGCCATGACTATGTTTGTATGTTCTTGGGGAGGGGAGATAATAATGTATAGGTGAGAGATTATTATTGGAGAGTAGCCATGCTAGATCTATGTGAGCGCATGTGCTAAAGTTGTAATCTTTACATATATTATTATAATGATATCCTGGCTAAGTGCCCCCAGATGTAGTCATGTGTTGACGAACTGGGTTATCAAACATTGGTGTTCTTGTTCTTTCATATTATCCTATGTTGATTATTTTCTCTATATTGATGACTGTTAGTATGGGCTAGTGGATGGGGAGATCCCCCCAATTTCCCAACAAGTAAGACGTAGCCTATCTGACTCCCTCCCCCCCCCCCCCCCCCCCCCCCCCCCCATGTTGTCAGTTATTGGCTAAAGACATCAAAACTTCTGATCAAAATTTCATGGGCAATGGCCTCAAACACGCACCCCTTCACAACTCAACCATGTATACGTAAACAAAGACTCCATTCATTTAATATTGCATCCAACAGAAAACATGCCCAGCATAACTTTGCTTATGCAATGCTACACACCAACTAGACATATAGAAAATTCAATCTAACAAATGACTCAACTCAAACTCACCTTGAGATTGACACAGAACACCACATGACTTGTTGTTTCTCACATTGCATTGCCGTTAGCATAAAACACCACATTTGTAGTTGCTTCTAATGCTGCACAGGCAATTATAAAATTCCTAAAGACTAATTTTCTTAAAGGACGACGGAGAATCACTACCTCCCCATACCCCACTCAGAATTTTCGTAAAACAAGTAGTACGTTCACAAAAACTTTAAAGACTCTCGTGACTACACAATGACAGCAAGGAATGGGGCCATATACGCAAACGAACCAAAATAGAAGGAAGCATATTGCAAGCAAAACTCCAGCCACCAAAAGGATCAACTACACAAATTTGTGAAGGTCAAATCCTGAATTGAAAACATAAGTTCAACGTGAAACGAGGAAGTTTCCATATTCGTTCTCGTTCTCTCCTTTAGCAAGTTGGTATCTTGAACTTCCAACAAACAATGGAAAGAGTTGTGTTTTCTGTTAATTAAGTCCTGTTGTTTTTCTTTCCAAACGTGAATTTCTTTTTGGTTAGCATTCAAAATTTCAGTTTGAAGGTTGGGATGTTGGATGGTGGTACAACTGCAAACTTGCTTATTTCCTTGCTCCCTCTTAATTCTTTTTCCGGCAAAAGCTGCCGCCAACTCAACTGATCCATCAGTCAAACTATCTAACAGCTACTCCCTCTGTCCCTAAATGAGTGTCCATTTTTCAAGAAATCTTTGTCCCTAAATGAGTGTCTTTTTTTAACATAACTTTCTCCCTAAACGCTTTTTTTGGGAAAAAAAAAATCACCGGTTTCTTTATACGTGCAAAACTAAAGGTTTGGAAAGGAGATAACAAGATTATATATAAATCGTTGTTACCAAATTGTTCAAAAAGTTGAGATTTTCAGTGTCCCTTAAAATGAAATTTGGACACTCATTTAGGGACAGAGGGAGTAATAATTACATAAAAACAATACATATGCATACATCATTACAATTACAATTACAATTTACAAATATTACCTGAACCTCAAGAAGCCCAAAATTCCAGCAAAGTGGCCAACAACAACTGCATCAACGAACAAAACAGCAAACAAAATCATCAAAATTGAGCGAATGAGCAGACTCAACACAAAATTGGGAAAACATTTCCTAAAATCAAACTGACACATAGAGTTTTAGAATCAACAACACAATTCCAATCGTAACCGACCACCGAAACCTATATTAGGTGAATTCTAATTTGAGAAAGGTAATCAAAATCAAAAATAAAATAAAATATGAATATTCGTTATGCTCTCATCAACAAGACCTCGAATTTAAATTTGAGGAACTCACCGTCCTGAGGATGACGGAGAGAGGACTGTGAGTGGAACTAAAAGGGGAAACTCGCCGGAGAAGTTAACGCCGGTGGGTACTATTTGCATTTGCTCGTTACAAATTGAATCAATTTTGAGCATTGGCTATTGAATTCGAGGGAAAAAAAAAATAAAAAATTAAGTGTGTCGGGTAGTAACTAGGGTGTACTGAATCACCTCTTTATTGTCATCATTCAGCTAAATTTAGTGCATATAACTACTTGAAAATTTAAAAGTTCAATTAACCTTTTTAGATTCATATTAAACGTAAGAATAATTATTTTTTACTTTTAGTAATATATTATAACTCACTAACCCATTATATTAAATAAATAATTTAATATTTCAAAAATGTTTCACTTTGTATAATTTTTCCTTGTATCCAATTTCTTGTAATGAAATATTAATTTTTGTAAAATAAAATTTTTTATTTGTGTGATAATAAAAATTATATAGTGTTATACTCCCTCCGTCCCATTGAGAGTGAGACTAGAGGAGTGGGCACGATATTTAAGATAAAATGATATATATGTGGTAGAAAATGAAGAGAGAGAATGAGTGGGGTAAATAATGGTGTTGGTTGAATAAAATGAGTGGTGGAAAATGAAGAAAGAGAATGAGTGGGGTTAAATAGTGGGGAATGATGAATATAAGTATATTAAAACATTTCCATTTTGGGTAGTCTCACTTTAAGTGGGACGGCCCAAAAAGGAAAGAAGTCTCACTTCTAGTGGGACGGAGGGAGTATTAATCTAAAAGTATTATTTGTATTTATAAATTATTAAGCTACTTATATTGTTATTTTTTCAAAAACTGTAATAATTTTTTTTATTTTTGTAACAATGAGTTAGATAATATAAATTAAAATGTGAAAAAAAGAGTTGACAGGTTATTAATGGAACTAAAATATTTTTTCAATTGAAGTGAGGGCAAAATTGTCTAATTATTGTTAAAAGGGTAGGCAATGAGATGAAATCAAACCCCGAGGGGGGCAATGAGAATTACCCAAACCTTGAGGGTGGGCGGTGAAATTAACCCTTTATCAATATTGATCAAACCATTATGAATAGGGCCGTAAACGAGCCGAGCCGAGCCGAGCCGATTTGAGTTTTGGGGTGTCGAACTCGAGCTCATTTACAACTTATCGTGCTCGAGCAATTCTCAAGCTCGAGCTCACTTGTTTGTTCAAACTCGAGTCGAATCGAGCTTGCGAACTATTCGCGAACAACTCGAGCCTATATCGAACTCGAGTTTTAACGAGGCAAGTCAGATCTTAGGCTTTTTTCGGTAAAAATGTGTTCTTAACGAGCTTATCGAGTCGAGTTCGAGCCAGTCGAAAAGAAAAAATTAAGTTTAACGAGCTTATCGAGCCGAACTCGAGCTTTTAACGAGCTAAACGAGTCGAACACGATCGGCTCGATAACGAAACGAGCTTGACA
Organism: Campanula takesimana; assembly: GCA_026119855.1. Lineage (NCBI taxonomy): Eukaryota > Viridiplantae > Streptophyta > Magnoliopsida > Asterales > Campanulaceae > Campanula > Campanula takesimana. The sequence continues at coordinate 274,083 of JAOWBW010001396.1, forward strand.
ATCGGTTCAAGCTCGAGTCGAATTACAACTCGAACTCACTCGAGCTCGAGCTTTCACGAGCCGAACCTAAGCTCGAGCCAGCTCAAATCGTATAACAGCTCTAATTACGAATAATAATGATAAATGATGATGTCATCAATAATGCACAACTGACAAATAAGCTGATATGGTACACAAAAATGATACTGAATATTTTGTTACAAATAATACACCTAAAAAGAGAAACTATAATAAGTGTAACGTTAATGTGAAAATCTAGGAAAAAAGGCTGTTTTTTTTTTCTTATGAGATTACGAAAAAGTGTTTTGAAAATGTGCGATGATATTTTTTTGTAAATAACTATAAGTTGTTTTAAAACAGGCGATGATATTTTTGTAAATAACTGACACTTGTTTTAAAAGCGCGCAGTGGCATTTATGTAAATAACTGAAAACACGATCAGCAGTCTTTAACACATGCCCTGAAACTTTTTAACACACACGCTAGCAATCTTTTATACTACCACTGACAGTTATTAAAAGGGTTAATTGCAGTTTAGGGCCTGAACTCAGCATAGTGTTTTCCAAGGAGGGCTCCAACAAATTATTTCTGCAGACCAGGGCTCAATACGTCTTTTTTTTTTTTTTTTTATCAATTTGGGGCTTTTTGACGAAATTCGTTAGAAATTTCGTTAAGTGCTCATGTGCCTTGCACGTGATCAACGGAATGGTTACTTTGAAGTTAATTTTAACTATTAAGGGGTCAAATGTAAAAGTACAAAAATTAAAGGTGAAATAAAAAAAAAATCTAAAATATTACACTCACCCCATCTCCATCCTCAAATTAAACCTAGATTGAATCCCACCATTCTCTCTCTTCTTCATCTTTTCATCTCCTCCACCTCCCCACTTCTACTTCTCTTCCTCTCCACAATCTTCTCTTCTTCCCCATCCCTCCACTCTCTGTAAACACTTCTCTCTCTCTCTCTCTTTCATCTCCTCCCCCATCCCCACTTCACCATTCCTCAGCCGGACACCCATGGCCGACGCCACCATGGCCAACCGACCATCGCCACCACGACCACCCACCAGAGCGTCGTCGCCGTCGCCGTCGCCTACAGTTTCAGTTCGTCTCTCTCTCTTCTCTCGTCCTCTCTTCAAAACCAAATATCTAAATTCAAATCAAGATACATAGATTGATATTTCTTGGCCAAATCAAGAAATTCAGTGCACAGCCCCGGAGAAATTGATATTTCTTGGCGAAACCCGATGAAGGTGGTGGGAGGGTGGGCATTTGAGGCGGATGGGGTAGAGAAACAGATGAGTAAAAGGGGAGTCCATTTTGCTGGGTTTCTTCTTCTTATTTTTTTTTTTTTCATTTGCTGGGTTTCTTGAGCTGTGGAATTAGGATTAGGATTTGGGGTTTTGTTATTTTTGTTGAGCCGTATGAATAGGATTATGATTACTATTTTTCTTATTAATTTGTATTAAATCATTATTTTCTTACTTTTTTTTTATCTTTTAAGTATACTATATTTAAAGTTATTAAAATTTTAAAAGGACAAGAATTAATGCAACAAATAACATTAAATAATTAATTATTTAATTTTGCTAATTATTATAATTCAAAAATTGTTATCAAATAAACAATTCATTGCAAGTTTTAAAATATTAATGTTTCCCAAACAAGTTTAAATACATTAATAGACATAAAATAAAATGTTAACAATAAATTTAACTTATTAACTTTATTTATTTATTTATTTTTTGAATTATGTTTGGTTTTTTAAAATAAAAAATGATTACTTTATTTTGTTTTAAGTTCAATTATTAAATATTTTAAAAATAGTAATATTCAACCCTTTAATGTTTAGAATTTTCATTAAGGCCCTTATATAGGATTATTAACTTCAGAGTAACCATTCCGTTGATCACGTGCACGACACATGAGCACTTAACGAAATTTCTAACGAATTCCGTCAAAAAGCCCCAAATTGATGAAAAAATACGTATTGAGCTTTGGTCTGCAGAAATAATTTGTTGGAGCCCTCCTTGGGGAACACTATGCTGAGTTCAGGCCCTAAACTGCAATTAACCCTTATTAAAAACACCCAACTTTAATGTTTATAAATGTCAATATAAATGGCTAACATTTTTTAACACTACAACTAGCTGTTATTAAATGTGTCAGTTTCAATGTTCATAAACGCCAGTGAATGACATTTTGTAACATTATCACTAGCAATTACAATACAAATGAGCGTTTGCTAGTTATTCACAAAATTCTCACAGTATGTCTTAAAACAAGTGTCAGTTATTTACAAAAATGACACTACGCATTTTCAAAATGCATTTTTCCTAATCACTAAGTGTAACGACGTGAGCCCGGAGACTTGGTCCGCTATATAAGCACCACGCACGGGCCACTGGGCCCAAACAACTTGGGTCCACTTGACATACCACAGGTCCACCCTAAAGTTCATGGAAGTTATTGGTGGCTAATAGTAGTAATGTGGAAGCTTATACATCACAATCAGAACCCACATCTTTTTACGTTGGGATGAGGGATATTACTACCCACATAAATCCTTGCCGTCCCTGGCAAAGCTCAAACAATACCCAGATCGCACTATCCCATTAAGCAAAAACAACTTAAGTCTATTTAGCTTGCAACAAGCCCGCCCAAAAGCCCATGGATAATATTGGTGCCAAGTAATAATAAAAAGATAATTAATAATGACAAACTGATATTATTCATTAAATCGTATTGTAGTACTCCTCCATCCCAAGTTCTTAGTTTTTTTGGTGTTTCTCTGAAGGAGCTTTGAGCAATAATTATTGGTTAATCCAATTATCGTAATGAAGATTTAAAAGTTGTTATTGATAGTATTTATAATGGTGTACCACTAACAAGATTTAAATTTTCATTACTTGCTCAAAGTTCCTTCAAATAAACCTCTAAAAAACTAAGAACCTTAAACTAGGACAAATTATAAACCTTAAACTGGGAAAGAGGTAGTAGCTTGTTACATCTTATTAATTGTTTCATCAAGTAAAGTAATATTGGAAAAAAGACAATTAGTAATGCCAAATTGATATTTTTCATTAAATCGTAGCAGCTATTGTTTTTTCTTTACAAAACTGGTAAAATATCAGAATGCTACAGTTATTACAGACTTAGGTCGATAAACATGTTCTTAATATGTTAGTTTCATTGAATGATCATATCCATCCTATTACATACTCTTTCCGCAGAAAAAAAAATAAAAAATGTTTGGTTTGGTTTTTGATGATAACCCAAGTGAAATTCAATTAAAAGATTATTGCCAGTCTAATAATTTTAATGAAATTTTAAAATGATAATTAGTTAGACACTAAGTGATCATCAATTACTCCCTCCGTCCCAAAATGATCTTGTCATGTTTCATTGTTCCAAAAAGTTCTTTTCATTTCTACAATCTAGGCTTTAAAAGTGCAAAAACAAAACATGGCTAGTAAAGCAAGTGTTCGTATCCTTAAAAAGCTTGAATAGTCAAACAGGAAGATCATTTTGGTATGGAAGGAGTATCATTTTAAAATTTCACTTAAACTATGTCTACGATCAATTATACTGATGTAAAGAGAGTTGTAGTAGCGGAATAACAATAAATTAAAAAATAAAATAAAAGGATAGCAATTAACCGAATCAACGAATTAATTGACCCAATTCGAACCCACGAATTAGGGTTTGGCAAGAAAAACACCAAGATGATGAGATTCTTGAATAAACGAAGGAATCCACCTTCACGAAGGAATCCACCTTCAACAAGCTAAAAAGCTTCAAGGAATTAACCTCACAATTGCAAAGCAATCAATTAAACATCAATATCAACTCCCTAATTCGGATTACAATGACAAAAACTTGTGTGAGAACACTCCAACCCGTCTCATGGGTGAGACGGGTCATTTTTTGACCCATTACCCGACCCACAACCCTGCTCCAGGACCCATGGGGGGTCCCTGCCACGTGGCAGCCCCTCGTTGGCCCAAAAAAAAAAAAAAAAATTAAATTTTTAAATTTTTATTTTTGGTTTTTTTTCGGTTTGTGAAAAGTAATAGTTACCATCTCTTAAAGTAATAGTTACCATCTCTTAAAGTAATAGTGTTATTCCTATGTTTTCTTCGTTTGCCAAAAGTAATACTTATTATAACTAAAATGTAACAAACGTGTTATTTATATGTAATAGTATTTGTAAATAATTGTAATATATATGTATAGATATCTATTTGTTTTCAAACAATAAGTTACAATGGGTCAAATTTATCATGATACATGTAAAAGTATTACATTATCTATAGAAATCTGTTACAATTTCGTCAATCAAAGTGTTACATTTACTTGTATAAACTTACTATTACATTCATATACATAAGTTATTACTTTTCAAATGGGTAAAAACGAGCTTTTGTTTTATTAAAACAAGTATTACGTTTACTTATGAACAATGTTACTTTAAGAGATGGTAACTATTATTTTTTGCTAAACCACTGAAAAGCCAAAAAAAAAATATAAAAACTCAAAAACTCAAAAAAAAAAAAAAAAAAAAAAAAAAAAAAAACGGCCAATGGTGGGTTGCCACGTGGCGGGTTCGGCCCATGGGTCATGGGGCGACCCGTCTCATGCATGAGACGGATCCCCTTGTTCTCATGGGAGACCACCTCGATTACAATATGAGGCCTATTTTATAGTACCCATAAAACTTGAAAAATAAGTTAAAATCTTCTAAAATTACTCCTAATCTATATAGTAACCTAATAGGACTTAAAAACTAGAAAATCTCCTCAAAATCTATCCTAGAAACCTCTAAAATTAACCTACTAGAATTAATGACGAAAATAGTAATTAAAATACTAATTACAACCTAACTAATAATAAAATACAAATATAATTATAATAGTTAATATAATTATATTCCCTGTTTGCATCATATACTGAACATATTACTTAACAATAGGGGAAAACATGTTTTAAAAAAAAAAAAAAAAAGAAGAAGAAGAAGAGGAAAACAATTTTTCCTATTATATATCGTTTTGAGATTGTTGCTTTTATTATTTTGTCATTGATTTGCTTGCTCTTTTAATTTATTAAACTTCTAATCCACATAAGCAATGCAAAAAGTTCAAACATACATGTGTATACTTTCCTTACTATTTTTAACCTAGTTTATGTTTTTCTCTAATAATATGTAATGTAGTCGAATATAACCTTTTTCAAACTTATTTTTAGGGCAGAAATGTCAAAATTCTGGAAAGAATATTTGATGTACTATGATATTCATTATAGCATTTGATGTTTTTTTAAAAAAAAAATAAAAATAAAAAAAATCTAGTACCACCAAGGAATTTCCATCATGTTGTATTGATCAATTGCCTAATCTATTACATAGATTCGTAATGTATTACAGAATCCCTACGAGAGTCTATTACAGATCAGGGTACACTTGAAAAATGGGCATAATAAACGTCACACTTTCTTTCTTTTTTATTCATCTCGGATTAAATATCGCATTTCTAAGTAAAAAATTATTCTCCGTCCAATTTTACTAGTATACAAGCAATGCACAAATAAGTAAAACACATTCAAAAAGTTGAAAATTCAAATGCAACATTTATTACGGTACAGACTGACAAGCAAATACCATGCAGCTGTAGAATGGACAAACACAAACCATTCATGAAATGGACATGCAAAGTTGCTCTTCTTGGCCAGTTACTCCTTAAACCGTTTTCAATTGCCATAGAAAGAATCTGACTACAACAATTAAACGAAGATTCTGAAGCTATACGTACACAATAATCTTACATCAACGCGATAAATCTTTTTGAAGCGTTTAAGACGAACTAAACCTAGAGAGCAATAACATTCTTCTGGAAACATTTTTTTCCCCTTGATAGGGTTGGGGGTGAGATTGCAGGAGCAAAATGGTATAAAAAGAGATTATGCTCCGTCTGGTTGGATAAAAGGATTGGCAATCTCATCTGTACCGTCGGTTGGAGATACAAGCATCACTGCAGTACCCCTACATACCTGCAGTAGAACAATGTAACAAAATGTTACTCAGTCCGTCCCATAATTATGTAACGTCTTACAGGGAAAGTGAGAATGTTTGTTTTTATCATTCAGTTAAACTGTAAACAGTAACGTAACTTATCATTGTCGATTAGAGTGGATGAACATAGATGCTTGTTTCTTAGTATGAGAACATGTGGCATATATGTGTCTGATATGGAGGTCCTGAAAGGACCGGGAACAAAGGGAGAAGAAAGGAGAGGAATTTACCTCGCAAAGGATAGGGAATATAAAATAGTTAATTGCATAAAAATCAATCTTAAGTAGCGGACTTGCCACTCCATAACTCTAATTACCTCAAACAATAAGAATTTCTGGAATCCAAAATTACTTATGATATACTCCCTCCGTCCCAGCACAAGTAGGAATAGAGGAGTGGGCACAATAATTAAGCGAAAGTAGTGAATGTGTGGTAGAAAATGAAGAGAGAGAATGAGTGGGGAGAATAGTAGTGTTGGTTGAATAAAATGAGTGGTGGAAAATAAAGAGAGGGAATGAGTGGTGTTAAATGGTGGGGTTGGTTGAATATAAATATATTAAAACATTTCCATATTGGGCAGTCTCAATTGTTATGGGACGGCCTAAAAGGGAAAGACGTCCTACTTGTGCTATTACGGCGGGAGTATGCTAGTTTACTAATGGTACATCAATCGAAATATTTACTATTTAAAAATGGACATTGTAGAGATGAACTAGTGGTAAGTTATACTACGACCATTCCAAAAGAAGAAGAATGTCTGACTAAACAAGTAAATTAATGATTGATAATCTACTACTCCCTCCGTCCTGGAAAGATAGTCTCATATAACATTTGGTGGTCAACTCAATTGAACTTTAGATCAAAGTTATATACAAATTTGATAGTCTCATTTCTTGGAGTCAACTTAATAAGAATGCACTTAAAGTCAAAAATGGGAATTCATTCAAGGATGGGGGCACTCTTCAATTGGAATGGCCCAAAAGAAAATACCCATATCTTCTGTTGGGACGGAGGAAGTAGATTATGTTTGGCTATAATAATTTGAAAATATAATATATGTTGAAAACTTAAGGGAATCCCATTAACATATTAGTGTAGCTACAATGTTTCAAAATGTCATCAAAAGCATGACATATGTGTGAACAACTTGGTTGAAATCAAAACCAATATTGACTTCCTAATTACTCCCTCCGTCCGAAAATGAATGTATAGTTTTCCCAAAAAATTGTCTTAAAATGAATGTTTGAGAAGTTACTGAATCATCCATCATCAAATAACAAGTTCCAATTCACACTTACACTCATGATGCAATATTGTGAGATCATACGGGTTTGTACTTACGATGCTTAAATCCCAACTTTCTTAAATCTCACTCAAACCTAAAATTGGATATTCATTTGGGACAGAGGGAGTAGATGATTTCAATCCTTCATGCCATAACCTTCTGGCTTAATACACTAAATATAATGGTTAATCCTCGATAAGGACCTCCTCTAATTTAAGTATACACTCCTTACGAGGAGTTAGCTATCGAGAAATTATTTGGCAAAACAAAATAATGTCCTCGTCGATTAATAAATGTCCTACCTCTGTCCCTAAATGAGTGTCCAAATTTCATTTTAAGGGACATCTGAAAATCTCAACTCATTGTACAATTTGGTGGTAAAGATTCATATATAATCTTGTAATCTCCTTTCCAAACATTTAGTTTTGCACGTATAAAGAGACCGGTGAAAAAAAATTCGAAAAAAAAAACATTTAGGACAAAGTTATGTTTAAAAAAGACACTCATTTTGGGACAAGAATTTTTTGAAAATTGACACTCATTTAGGGACAGAGGGAGTATTACTTGCAAGAATCAATAACCTATTTGTAATCTGAAGCTTGATTTATTAAGAGAGAGTTTGATACAAAGAGTGATTGAAAATGATGAGTTTACTTGGATTAGATGAAAATATGGCGCTGAAGAGGCCGGAGTAGAGGGCAAAAATTCATGTGTGTGATGGGGTCTGATTTCCTTTTTTTTTTTTTTTATTATTATTATTATTATTGTTATCATTTTCACTATCTATTATATATATATTCTTTTATTATTATTATTATTGTTATTATTATTATTATTTTTTCTTCTCTTCTTTTCGTTTTCTATTTTTTTTTCCCCACCTATTTCTTCTTTAATTTTTTTATCCCTTTAGGATGACATATGAGGATTCATGTTAGCCAACCCCAAACTATTTTGAGACTAAGGCTTTGTTGATGTTGATGTTTATGTAGAGTTTGATGCATAGAGAGTAAGAATGCATACAATCAAGCCAAGACGCCGGGTTTGGTCAGTTGTCTTGAGCGGATCATCAGCATCTGCACCACAAAAATGATAAACCCAATTAATTTTAAATAATGACACAAACAAAAATAATTTCAAAAAGATAAACGAAAATATGCATTGGAGAGCATTATATGATAACTTTTAGATAACAAAAGAGGAAATCCTGATCTACGTGCAAAGAGGAAGGCAGTTGCAAGGCACGTGCAAAGAATGAGAGAGAATAACACTAATGACATCACAACTTCCATAAATGAAGGCCAGATAATGTTATTGAGAATATACGCTGACCCATCTTGTTCCTTCGACAAGAGATGACAACAATGTGCAGGATACGAGAATTGTGACTATAAAACCATGGCTAGGAGAAACTTGTGAACGGATCACAATGATTGGAACATCAATCTGACTGTGAAGTGTCAGAAAATTATAATGAAGAAAGAGTTTAGATCAATGATAGATTAAGGAACCATATTCACAACTCCACAACTGAGAAGTCGTAAGTATACCAGTAGAAAGGATAGCACTTGCACAGGGTGTTCTGAAAAAATTATACGGAGTAGAAAAAGAAGACATGGGCTGATGCACCATCTGGCTCACAAATCAAGAAACAAAATAAAACTTAAACAGATAGGCATTTATCTAACCAAACTTTAACACATTAAATACAAATTTAACAGTTACTCCCTCTGTCCCATAACAACTAGCACCATTTTGACCAAAATGGTCAACTTAATTGCAATTTGACCAAGACTTGATAGAAAATTTGATAATCTTTAAAAAAATATATTATTGAATCATCATTAAAAATACTATAGATAACATTTTTTTAGATTTTTATTAGAATCATCAAAAAAAAATTATAAAGTGTTGGTCAAAATGTGACTAAGCTGACCATTTTAGTCAAATGGTGTAAGTTGTTACGAGACGGAGGGAGTATATGTTTATGAAATCAAATTAGAAATCCGGTAATGCTACATGCAAAAAGCTGCATCGGCCATCAACTTGGAGGAGCAAGCGAAACTCAAAATAAGTTGACAACATGATCATGTGGGAAGCACTGAAAAAAGATAAGACATACAGAACAAACAGGTGGTAAAGGTTGAGTTTGTCACCTCTAAGAAACTCTACAGCTTCATCCAATACAAGATTCAGTAACTGATCATAGCCTTTTAGTGTCCCTGTCACTGAAAAAGAAATTATCAATTTCACAAGTACCAAAGTCAAAGCTAAAGAGACATTACATCATCTCTTTTTTTTTCCATTTGATAGAAAAAGAAACTTTCATTACAAGATAGGAGAAAGAGGAGTGGTAAGACACCAATATACAGACCGTAACTTAGTTATCAAAAAATAGAGAAAAGTTGACTAGTAAACATTTCTAGTTATGTAACTTTTACCTAGTTGTTGTACGAACAAGAAACTACAGAATAACCTTTTATCGACTTAAGAATTATTATTATGTATGTTTCTCTCAACGCAAGAGCAAAGGATGGATGGACCATTCCATTGGTGGGGAAAACGTATGATCAGTGGGGATAGCTCATACCCAGATAGCTATGCTACTTAAAATACGAGCATTTTCATCTTTGGCATTCCGTTCAGATTTCTGAAGTTAAATGTAACTATTAACAGGATGGTTCTGGGCAAAAGATACTCCTTTCATTCTGCTTTAATAGCCCTAGAGTAAAATTTTGGTTAGCTTGATTAAACTTTGACAAATTATATGAAAGTTAACTGGTGATTTTTTTTAAAAAAAATGTTATTGATGCACCGTTAAAAGTATCATTAACTATTTTTTGAATTTCATGAAGATATTTTTTTGGTCAAAGTTCAATTAAGTTAACCAAAAAATCAAACTAGGAGTATTAATGTGGAACGAAGGGAATACGAAATAAATATAGTAGGGATTGTTTTCTCACTTAAAGATGGGTAATACATAGGTTTGCATCGTACAATTTGTACTCCTTTTGTCAGAAACACAACCTGATTTTGCCATTTCAAGGTAACTTTGACTGTTTACCGGATCAGTTTTAACAAATTTTTTACTTGGTTGTAAAGAATAAATCTATAACTATGCGAACTACAGTAAAAATACTATGAATCTCATTTTTCTTAAGAAAAAAAAAAGTAAATCCACATCATATGTTGACCTTTGATCTTGAAAGGTCAAATTGCGATTCTTTTGTGGGATTAGTGAGTAGTCAACTAGTAGGCAGGGGAAGGGGGCGGGTACAAACTTCATAAGTTAAATTTCAACTTAATAATCATCAAGAACACTTGCGATACTCAAAAACACTTGAAATACAATCTTCACTAAAAATATGGTGTGACGTGGTTTTATCTGTTCTACTTTGGTTGACTTTCACGTTTACTATCACAGCTTTCTTCTTATACTTTAATCACTCAACCAAAAAATTTCTTTCTTCTCTAGGCACAAATCTAAACTCCGTCAAATCTTTTTAAGCGAATGAGCAGATGTGCAGACCGAGCAGATCATATTTTGTTAAATAATATCGCAGGTGTGGCACGTGCGTTTTTTAGGGCATAGTTAAGATTGAATGAGGGAATATAGAGGGAAAAAAAAAAAGATAAAGAAGTGAAAATCTCTTCTCTTACACCCCCGAAACCCCTCCAAGCTCCACCTGTTCAGAACCCACCCATCAAATTTAACCTCTCTTACTCCCAACCCACATTTCAATTCTCTCTTACACTATCCACCAAACGCGCGTATGAAGCCCCCCAAGACTGCAGACCCTCATATACTAAAGTGTAAGTTGCATTATTTGCCCATTAACAATCTACCACACTAAAGATAAGTAACATGTGGTTACTAACCTTGTCTTCCACCAGTGAGCTTGACTTGTACACCCTTGTCAACAAACTTCGCTAAATCCAGAACAGTTTCTTTCCTCCCTGACTGAAGCAAAGATAAAAACATATGAGATAGTTATGACTTATGAGAAACAAGTGAATGCACGTATGATTGTACATGCTAGTTTTCCTTTTGACGGGCAATATACACATGCTTACATTCTATTTCAAGTTTCATGTTATTGCGCCAATTTCCAAATGTGCAGCCCATAACTATAGTTCATGTTGTACCCTGCTTAGGACTTATATCAAAACTTAAGCCAAAATCCTAATGAGCAGACAATGATGTTCTTGAAATGCTGTGACTGAAGGAGACGCTCGTGAGGGAAAATGTATGTAATGGATGGCCTTCGACAAAAAACTATAATTAAGCCTTCGAGCAAGTTAATTCTGGTTAAGGTAATAAGATTTCTTTTCCTGCAAACTCTCCCAAGAAGAGCACCAACAGCTCTTTTTCTCTTTTCTACTCTATTATACTCAGATTTCCCTCCCCCCCCCAACCAACAAGCACGCACCCACACACACACACCTTTTCCTTTTTACCATTTTGTTCTAGTTCCCAATTTGCAACCTCTTAAACAAATCACCTTAAAATTACCAGGATCCTTCTATATATATTCAATCTGGATACCCAACTATGAATACATCATGATATCAACCATAACGCTTCTTCAATTTTATGGATCCAACTAGAGACACATGTTAGCATAGAGCCATTTACACACCACTAAGTACCCATAATTGGGTACTAAATATAGTCCAACCCAAAGGCGGAGCCACAGAGGGGAAAGCAGGGACAATTGCCCCCTCTTAAGTTTTTTTTTCTTGTGTGTGTGGGGCAAATTACCAATGTTAAAAGAGCTATTTCTCAATTTGAATTAAGCCTTGGCTTTATGAACAAATGTATTTTATACTATTCCTTCCGTCTCGGAAAGTTAGTCCATTTTTTTTCGTTGTCACTACGAATGAATTTTGAGCAACTAAATTTGTTTTTATTTATCATAATGAGAATCTAAAAATTGGCATTGATACTATTTATAATAGTCTATTAATAACAAGTTCTTAATTTTCATTAGAATAACTTAAAAGTAATTTAAATTATTGCTTAAAGTTCATTCAAAATAACAATGAAAACAAAGACACTAACTTCCTGAGACAGAGAGAGTATATTAATGTAATAGGCCAGCTACCAAATGATTATTGACATGTATAACTTACCAAATGGTTATTGACTTGTATAATTGTGTTGCTTTTAGTAATGCCCCTTTATTTGTCTTGAAAGATTAACATGTCTAAAGAATTCAATGTTTTATATTGGTAGAATAGTGTCATTTTTTCCTTTTATAGGTGAAGGTTTCCAATTATTTTCATGAATCTGATAATGACTGAGTGAAAAAAGCTGCCAATTTTTTTTCGGTTGTTCCTTTGTTCCGAAATTTCTTGCCCCCCTTCATCAAATTCCTGGCTCCGCCACCGGTCCAACCCAAGAATTAAACTTTTTAATCATAATACAATCCCTTTTGTTTTCATACCTCCAAACTCAACATAATACCTATTCCAGTACTGAAAATATCATATTGTAATTTGTATGTCCGAGTGCTTTCTAGGTGTGTGTAGTGTGTGGAAGAGAGAGCGAGTAGTACCATAATGATTAGTTACTGAGTTGCAAATCGAATAACAAATTGAAGCCTGCCCTCCACCCTAAAATTACCAGATAAATACCTGTGAGCAGAATAAAACGGAGAAATCATCAATCATCAAAACCTAATTCAAATTCACTAACCAAGACGACAACTTAAAATATTAATTTGAATTAGTCGTAGTTTTATTTACCTGACTTGACTTGGGGTGTAGCTTCAATGGCGACAGAGTAAGAGCGGAGCAGAGACAGTTGTGCCCTAAATTCTCTCTCCTCTTTCTCTTTATTTTCTTTTTTCCCGCTGCAATACTCTGGTGAAGGCTAGGATCCGAACCGTGAAATAGCCCAACCCTTAACGCCACAGTTTTAGACTGCGACACGGCCCTTGCCCGCCTATGATTTGTGAGCCCGGGGCCGACCCTTTTGCAAATCTCTAGCTCGGTCTGCCCATAAACCCTTAGGTTTTACCCAACGGATTTTATTTGTTATTTTATTTTATTTTTTTAATTTGAGAGAATATACAAAAATACAAAGAAATATTTCAAAAAATATTAAAGACATTACAATTTAATTTATAATTTAGTAAAATATAAATGGCATAATAATATTAATATATTGTTAAAGAAAATTAAAATAATAAAATAAATTTATAATTTTTATGAATAAAATTGTTAAATTATTAAACATACACCATTTAATGAATAAAATTATTTAAACATTATATATACTCCATTATAATAGTGAAATAAAGGTATTTTGGACAACAATTCAAAAAAAAAGTTTTCAAACCCGTGGGCTTAAGCCCGATTCGTTTACAAATAGTGAGATCTGCCACATCCGCTTAATACACGGGCTAAGGGTCCGTTTTTGTATGTGTGTTCACGGGTACAGGCTTGGCGGGCCGTCCGCGGGTTTTGGGCCTGAAATGCCCATATCTAGTTTAGACCCGGGGGTTGTTATATGTACCCGTAATATTACTGAATACACCCGTAACTGTGCATCACAATATGTATGTGTCTAGATACCCTATCGATTTTAGATGGATTCGTTTGGTTACGGGTAGGGATGACCAAAACCGGTTCCGGGCCCGGTTCCGGTTCGAAACCGCCTGTTCCGGTTCGTCATATATGTGACCCTGAACCGGCCCGCGCTTACACCGGTTCCGGTTCCGGTCATCACAATCCGGTTCTGGTACGGTTCCGGTCCGGTTCCGGTTCAGTCCACGCTACATTTTTTCATTTTTTTTATCATACAATAATGAATAAACATGTTAAAATTTATTAAAAGACAAGAGATTTTTATTTTATCATACACTAATGAATAAACATGTTAAAATTTATTGAAAAATAAGGGATTTTTATTTTTTTTAATGGAAATGCCGATCCGGTTTCGGTTCCGGTCCGGTTCCGGTTCGCCATATATGTGACCCTGAACCGGCCCGCGCTTACCACGGTTCCGGTTCCGGTTTACTCCCCGGTTTGCTCCGGTTCCGGGCTTTTCCGATCCGGTTTTCCGGTCCGGTTCCGGCCCGGTTTGGCCGTCCCTAGTTACGGGTGTGTATAACAACACCCTTTACACTTTAGAGATGAGTGTTGTTAATCACGCCCGCCTATAAAACTATTTAATTTACTTAGGGTTAATTAAAACTAGGTATGAAATTGATAGGAGGTCTGTCAATCGAACTCTCATATTTTTGTTATCAATTCAGGATTCAAAATGCATTACTTTCACTTATTTGGGACTTTTTAACAGAATCTGTTAAAATATTTGTTAATTTTCTCTATGTCGAGCATAAAATCACCAAATTGGTTAATGTGAATTGATATCTATTTATAAATAAAGGCTTAAGTAAAATAAAGGTTGAAGTAAAATAAAACTGAAGGGCAAGCACTCACTAAACCCACTTTCTCCCGCCTATTTTCGAACTTGTATAAATATGTCCAAAAACATTGTGAAAAACGTATTTACTAAAGGCACATCCATATTTTCATATTGAATTTCGATAATACCCCTGACAATAAGGCGACAAATTCCTTTGGTTGTATCATATGCTATGACAATCAACAAAAGTCAAAGTCAATCACTCACTCATGTCAGTCTATTTCTAAAAGGACATGCTTTTAGTCATGGTCAGTTGTGTGTTGCTCTTTCGAGAATAACTACTCGTGCTGGATTGGAGATATTAGTTTGTGAAGAAGAGGGAAAGAATGTAGATGAAACCACAAATGTTGTTTGCAAGGAAATTTTCCAATATTTGTAATTTTATTATTAATGAATTTATATATTTTTGATGGATTCTTTTTATTTACAAAGAAGAATCTACATTAACTTTTATAGTTATAATAAGTTTTTTGATTTTGGCTCTGTAATTTGTTAAAGTGTTTTGGTCTTGCATTTAGTGCATGGGTGTAACATTAGCTAACCACTAAACGGAATAGGCACCTCCACTCATTCCCCTTTTAGGTTGGTGATGCGTGTCACCGGCTGTATCACCTTCTTTGCCTGGCCGTATGGCTCCTCCCTCGTTAAAGGCAATTTGACCTTTCTCCATGTTGAGTGCACAGTAGTCGCCCTAGTGCTCTCCCTTGCCCACTCCGCAATGTGAGAAAAATTTCTCGCTAGATCGTTTGTCCAATAAGGTATTTTTATTTTTAAATATATCTATACCCGTTTACTTTAAAGGAAAAAAATGCATCAAGTATAAAACCAGTTAGAGAAGGATTTTAAGACCCTTTAGAAATCAAGTTTTTACGTACAGTACATTAGCTTGAGTTGAGTGTTTCTCAGTAAAACCATTCTCTTATTGGTGAAATCTTAAGTTTACCTTGGCCAAATCTCCACCTCCCTTCGTTACTACTCATATATCAACACCTACATCTCAATAGATCACTTTTTGAGATAAAACTTGTGAAGACAGTCTATACTAAAGCTCTCGAAGTTGCTTTTCAACACAAGATTGGCGTTATCGACAAGGTATATATTATTGATGGTCTTATAGGATCACTTAATATTGAAATTTATATTAGAACAAACACACACACACACAATCGAAAGACATGTCTTTTTAGACCGGTTGAATTGGGTGTCTATCTCAACCCCTCCCCAATTTATAACGAAGCCTCACAGACTTATTACCATTCTTAGGCCTTTTTGTCTCCCTATTAAAAATAGTAGTGACAACTCTTCTATTTCGATTTTTAAGTCCATAGTCATTTTAGACGTAATTGAGTCAATCGGCAGAAACACCTCTCGACGGATTAGAAATCCTTAGTGGCGAATTTGATCAGGACATGATAACTTACTTTAGTCTTCTTAGAGGTCTATCTTTTGCTAAAAATGTGTGTGTTGGTGCAAACATATTTTTTTGATCGTTTTATTTCGAACGGTCATTCTTACAATATTCATCATGGTCTTTAACAAAAATCATTTTTCTTGTAGAGCAATGGCAAAGACGGTAAGTGATTAGGGTTTCTTCCTAGAAAGAGAGACGCGACAGGGGATACATTTCCAGAGGGTGAGACTAGTTAAGTTTAAGAAATGTGGGTGTACTTAAAAATATGGTGAATGCAAATAGAGCCAACCTTTTTCTTCATGGCTGATATTAGAGATACAAAATAAGCTCACGAAATTGTTGTGACAAATCTATATATATATATATATATATATATTAAAGTTGGTGAGGAGAGCTATGGTTTTGACACATAGACAAACATATGTTAAAGCTTCATTTGTGTGAAGCCACATCATCACTATCCTAAATGTGTGTGACTTTTGATATTCTCATTATTAGCTAATACTATTAGCTCATAATAATAGTTATGATATGAGTTAACTATTACTATTAATAGTAATAGTTAACTATAATAGTTACTATACAAGTTAACTATTACTATTAATAGTATTAGTTAACTATAATAGTTACTATAGTAGTTAACTATTACTATTAATAGTATTACTTAACTATAATATTTATTATAGTAGTTAACTATTACTATTAATAGTATTAGTCAACTATAATAGTTACTATAATATATAACTATTACTATTAATAGTATAATTAACAATAATAGTTACTATACAAGTTAACTATAATGGTTACTTTATAAATTAACTATTACTATTAATAGTATTAGTTAATCGTAACAGTTATAATATATGTTAATTTTTACTATTAATAGTATTAGTTAGTCATAGTAGTTACTATATAGGTTAACATTATTATTAATAGTATTAGTTAATTATAATAGTTACTATAAATATTAATAAGTATTATTAATAGTGTTAGTTATTGATATTATTATATACATTAATTTTTACTATTAATGGTTTTAGTTAAGATGATGTTTACTATTTTAGTTAACTATAATTAAAAAATTATTTTTCATATACAATATATTTATATTATAAAAAACTGTTATGCTACTTTATTAAATAAAAATATAGAAAAGTACAATGCAAAAAAAATAGCAAATTAGTTACCCGTGCAGAGCACGGGTTACCCACTAGTAAAGTTGATAACGATTGATTGGGTGCTTAATTAATGGCTAATAGTACATGTAAGTACATCATCCAATTAGTCAATACCAACAACTTCCACCGTCGTGATTTTTTTTTTCTTTTTTGTTGTTGTAGATACAAAAATACTCTGAGCAATAATTTAAGTTATTCAATAATCACAATGAACTTTTTAAAATAGTTATTAATAATATTTATAATGGTGTATCGATAATTTTTTTTAAAAAAATTTCATTACAATTAGAATAGTAATATTAATCTAAATTTATTGTTCAAAGTACTTCGTAAGTATTAACAACAAAATAGTACGGACGGAGGGAGTATATTGTAACCAATTTTTTTGTGATATTTTATTTTACTTTATAGTATTACTCTATTCTATTTTACTTATTGTCTTCACTCTTTATCATTCATCAAGGGCAATCTTGTCACTAACTTAAAATTTTAATGGAAAATCTAACAGAGACATCAACTGAGGGATAACAAATAAGGAACCATTCTAGGAATAAGAGCAAAAATGAGGGACTAAATTATATAATATCCAAAATTCTTCCCTCCTACGCAAAAATTAGGGCACCTTTCGCCAGTATTCCCTTGCCGGATTCGCCATTGCAGCGTTTACAACTACTTCGGGTAAATCCTCCATTTTTATCTACCTCTGTCCCTTCGTTTGTTCATATTAACATTGCCGGATTGCTGTTTCATTCAGCAATACTCCCTCTTTCCCACTTTAATCTACAAAGTCAAAGCAAAAATTATTAACTTCATCACACTTTTTACTAAGAATTTGCAGAAAAAATGTCTGTCCTTGTAAAAAACTAAAAATTATTGATGAGTATTGTAGTATTATTAATGGTAAATCAATAACATTTTTTTTTTTTTTTTGAGGATGATTTTTTTTTTTTGTAAGTTCTTAGTCAAAGTAGAAATAAGTTGACAAATTTTGATTTGAGTTTGTAGTAGATTAAAGTGGGACGGAGGGAGTATTTGTTTGCATTTTGGCTGGCATGCTTTTGTTTCCTCTTTGGTGTAGTTAGGATTGTGTTAAGCAAGTGGATCTCATGTTTGGTTTAGAAATGTGGATTGAGTCTGTTAGGATATTTGTCCCAAAATGAATGTCTGTTTGTGTTCTTGATCAATAGTAATTTTGAGACGCAGGGAGTAGATATTTTAGATAATATTCTGTAAATATTTCTCATTATCTCACATCTTTATAGATTCATTATTGTTTCTTATGTATACTAGCCTTCCCTTTTCATAAAGTTAATTCTGAATTGGAGCACTTCAAAATCAAGATGTTTTTGTTTCATGTTTGGGTGTTAGGGTTTTTGGACCTCAATCAATAAATCAATGTCGACAAACTATTTGATACATTGCCCCAGAGAAACCAATTCAGTGAATTTCTTGTACTGATTTAAATTGGATTTTCAAGATCCAATTTCTTTACAATTTGTACAAAATACTGACTCTGACGACGGCTGGCAATGCCAGAAACATTATTTTATATATTTATTTGATTTATTCTTATTTTATGGTGATTTCAAAGGTCAAATATAATGAAATTTCGGTTCACACTCTCAGCATCTCACAAAACATGGACAGAGAGAAAATATTCTTCCCAAGTATGGACACAAACTTTACCTATTGTCTCATAGATGTTTAAAGCTTTGTATTTTCACTGGATACATCTTTATAATGGCTAAATCCAAACAAATTTATTTGCGGAAAATTTAACAATATTTGATAGGGAGCTCTTCTAATTAGTAACACAGTTACAAGCTACAGCAACTTGTTGTGATGATGAATATTGTTTCGCGTGTCAGTAGTTGATCGTTTAATCAATTTCACTTTTTCTTTAAGCTGGATGAAATTGATCTCCTTATAATCAGAGATTCCCCCCCCCCCCCCCCCCCCCCCCGATATTTTAAGAGGGAAGAATTCCTAGTGGGAAGAGTAACTTATGCTTTAACTATTTGCTTGTGTTTGGCGCACGTTTTCACAATTTTTAGCCCCCAACTGCAGCTGAGTGTCAAAATCTTCTCAAGAATATAATCTGTTTTGAATATAATGAGAAAGATGATGCAATAACTTATGTACTCAGGCCAACATTTTCAAACTCAGTTAGCCCCTTCGAACCATACAACCATGAGAAAGATGATGTAGTGACTACTTATATACTTGAGCCAAATTGAAGTACGGTTTTTACTGCCATATTCCTTTTGTGAGCGTCAGAGATGCATGAAAACATTAGTTTTCAAGCCTACTCTAAAATGTTCAAGTTTGAAAGCATATATGCTAAAATCATAATTTGGAAATCTCATATATGCGCTACTATGTGAATCCAGAGATGGACGACGACGCAACACCTTCTCCAAAACCAAGGTACCCTATTGACAGTGCTGATTTAGAGAGTCTCTTGAGAAGTAGGGACTTACTAGTTACTACAATTCAGGAAGCGAGAGATAAAATTTACCAGATCGAGGATATATTTTGTAAAGAGCTGTATCCAAATTTTCAGTCAAAAGCTAAAAGCTTACAAAAGATGTGTTTCGAGGCCAAGAGAGCTGCAGAATTTGAATGGAAGGACAAGGAAAAAGACCTGTTACTTAAATTAGAAGAGCTTCAGTTTGATAAACAACTTGCTTTGGATGAAAACCAACGCCTGAAGTTGGCTCAATCATCAGAACGTGTCATGGAGCTTGAGGAGGAGCTAAAAGTCAAGACCAGGGAGCTAGCTGCAGGAAGGGAATTGGAACAGGACTTACGGAAGCTTCTTGAGTCAAAAGACTCTAATATACTTCATAATGAAAAGAGGGTGAAGGAGCTTGAAGCCGAAAATGATTTGATTCGAAAGAAAAAAAGAAATATAGAACTTGAAGTTGAGGAGTTGCGATTGGATGTGATGAAGAAGTTTATGGAAGTTGATGAGGGAATGGAGTTACATAGCCGTCTTGTTGAATTGGTTCAGTCAAAGTCTTCATTGATAATGCAGAAAGAAATGGAGTTGAAAAAGAATGAAGAAAGGACAACCGAGTTTTTAGCTAAAATTAAAGGTTTAGAGAACGAAGTCAATGCGTTCAAAGAGGCACTCGAAGAAAAGACAAATGAAATGGAGAAGGGAAAGGAGTTGCAAGAAAATTTATCTAAGAAAATTGAATTACAAGCCATAGAGATATCAACTAATAGACAGCTTGTGGATGATTATGAAGTCGAGAATAAACAACTTCGAAACCAAGTACGAAATCTGCAGGAGAATGTTCATCGAATCCAAAAGGAGCTTCTCGAGAAAATTGAAGTAGATGAAGGAAGAAATATGCAACAGAAGGTTATTGAACAGAAAGACTCAGAATTATTGAAGGTTAGAAAGGAGGTGGAGGAGCTTCAGAAGGAGAAAAATCTGCTTTCAGTAAAAATCAATGGCTTGGAGGAGAAAGTTCGTAAGCTTCGAGTCAAACTTAAAGAGACTCGCAAAAAGTCAACCCAAGAAATGGAGTCACACGGGATGTTGCTTCAGCAGATTGAAACTAGAGACTCAATTGAAAAGAATAGAATGAGAGCAACTGCTGAGGCTTACAAGAGGCTCAAGTCTCGGAACAACTTTCTGTACACGAAGTTTGGTCTTACGCTAGATAATATGCTTCCTCAAATCAATGCAGATGATGAAAGAAACTCAATTGACCTGAATAATGATCCATTAGTTTCACCTGGTAAACCTTGACATTTTGCTTTTAACTTGCTTTTTTAGAGCTGGATTCTTCGAATGCAACGTTGGGATTAGGAGCTGATGATAGATACGGTGCTTTGCTTTGAAATTAATATTACCCCCTCCGTCCCAAAATAAATGTCACAGTTGACTTGTCAACACTTTTAAGAAACATGCTTTACTTATTTGTAAAATTGCACTCAGACTCTTACCTAATATGGAAATGCGGCATTTATTTTGGGACGGATAAAAATGGAAAGGGTTACATTTATTTTGGGACGGAGGAAGTAATCTTTTTGCTAATTAGTTTTCTTGTCTCTCTTCATAGGCAGTGAGAAAAAAGTTTCAAATGATTCTCATCTTGGCTGTCAAATGACAAAAGAGAATGTACATCAAGACAACTTGGAGGATAGAAGTGGGGTCAATTTAAATCAAAGGTCTAGCTCTTGCTCGCCTAGTACATCGAGTCCCTCTGTTGCAGCAAAACCCACAAATAATGCAAAATCAAGCTCACTAGCAGGAAAAAAACGGGCAGCTTCACATTGGAGAGATACGCGGTCCCACCACAATCGAAGTGGGCCAGACCCACACGATGATTTTCTCGATACTCCATTGGAAAACATCAGAGGGAACTTCAAGAAAGCCATGAAGGAAGAAGAAATTCATCAACTTCCTGACCCAGTTCCCAAAGACATGTATTTAGATGGCTCTGATGATGAAACACAGGATGTAAATGCTAATCTTGGTATACAAAAGCAGCAAAAGCTACCCCCAGTTACGGAATCAAAAGGGTTCAAGTATGTGGGACCCGTTAGGAAGAAAGTAGAGAGGGAAAACCTGAAAGGAATTGAGTGCAAGCAGTGCAAGAAGTTCTATGATGCTGTTCATCCTGATGATGGTGGCGAGGGCACAAATGGAAATAAGCAGAATTTATGTTGTGAGCATCATGATGGAGTTTCTAGGCATCGGTATAGGTATGCGCCTCCTTTAACTCCTGAAGGATTTTGGAACATTGGATTTGAATCTGAAACTTGAGTTCCATTATATTCGAGATTATTCAATGTTAAGCCCATCTCCTTCCGTCCCAGAAAGATATTCCTTTTTTTTTTTTTGGATAAGCGAGGAGGAGGGGATCATGTAAAGAGGCTTTGATTGCACTTTGACCAATAATTTGAATAATTTGATGTTAAATTTTTATCCAATGAAATTCTAAAACTTGTTATAGATACAACATTAAAATTACTCCCAATAACAAGTTTTAAAATTTCATTTGGATAAATAAATTAACATAAAGTTATTGGTCGATGTTTCAAAGTTATCTAAAAAAAAGTGGGACTATCTTTATAGGACGGAGGAAGTATTTTGCAAATGTAAACAATCATATGATAAAATTCCTTCATCTGACATCAAAAAGCGTTTATGTTGCAAGTGTAGGTTTGAATCTGCTCAGCATAACACTCTTTAATGGTCACCCATCAATCTTGAATACTATCGTAAAATCGTCGAGGATAAAACTTTAGACCGAAAACAATAGCAACTCTGATTTATGGGTACAATCTTATGATTTTATCGTAGTTTGATGTTCTTATACGGTAGTAGAGAAGTTATCATTGAGGAAGTTGAACTGAAATTGGCAAAAAAATTCAAGCATAATGGGGCTCAGAGTAGAGCTCGTTGTTGTTTTAAGATCTTTAGTTGGTAGACGTTTGTTTTAGGCTACTGCCCTCTTGCATTTACTTTTTTTCCTTTTTCCTTTTTATTGTGTTTTCCTTTTTTGTTATTAATAAAAGTTCGTTAACATCAATACTAAATACTATGTGTAACAATAATTGGCCCATTGCATTTGATTTTACAAAAGCTTTAGATATACATGTATGTGACTTGTCGTTTTAATTGTAGGGATGCCAACTTGAAGATCAGGATCAAGGTTAAAAATGTCGACAGTTCCCAGAACAAAACCGGAAGGGGTACTGCTCTTGTGACCGGCTGAGATGGACCGCTGCACGGCTGAGATGGACCGCTGCACTGACGGGGTACGATTATGCCACGTTTCCCATTTATTGAAATCAAATACTACTACCGCTGTTCCTAAACGAGTGTCCAAATTTCATTTTAAGGGACATAACTTTTTGTATAATTTGTTGGCAAAATTCATATATAATCTTGTAATTTTCTTTACAAACATTTAGTTTTTGCATCTATAAAGAGACCGGTGATTTTTTTTTTTTTATTTTTTTCGAAAAAAGACATTTAAGGAAAAATTTATGATCAAAATGGACAATCATTTTGGGATAAATTTTTCCAGAAAATGGATACTCATTTAGGACAAACAGAGGGAGTATTAATTTTGTTTTAGGGGGCATGTTTATTAAATTAATTTTAACCGTTAGATGATTTAATTAAAGAATCTGGGTGCTGATTCCAAATGTTAAAGAAAAAGGCAACTTGATGTTACAAAAGTTCTATCACTATTTGTGGGGACCACATGAAAACATACATGGTATACTCCCTTTGTTTTGAAAATATTTTTCTAATTTTTTTTTGTTGTTGTTAACACGAATGTATTTTGATAAGTGAAAATCTGCTTAAAAACGTGTTTTACGCTAAGCTTCGCGTAAAACGTGTTTTTAAGTTGGCACGGTGGCATTTTTGTAATTAATGGGAAGTTGTTTAGCACTGATCGTAAGTGCCAGTGATAGTGTAAAAAAGTGCTAGCATATGTACACTGACACTTATTGACACTACCATTGGCACTTTTTAATAAGTGTCAGTTTCAATGTTAACAAGTGCCAGTGTAATGGCTGGCGGTTATTAACACTACCACTGACAGTTTTAATAAGTGCCAGTATCAATGTTAAAAAGTGCCAGTGTAATCACTGTCAATTTTTAACATAACCACTGGCACTTAAGAAAAGTGTCAGTTTCATATTTATAAACGCCAGTTTGAAATCACTGCCTTTTTGTAATACTAACACTGGACATTTACTATGGTTGCCAGTATTTACAAAAATGCCACCGCGGCAGCGTGCTTGGAAAAACACGTTTTCCTTTGCCTAAGGAAAAACACGTTTTTCCCAAGACCAACTTTTTTGATAATAATTTTAATTTAATATTTTTATTCTAATAAATATCTTGTTATTAAAGACAATGTCGACTATCTTAATCCAAGATGCCTACGGTATGTGAGAACAGGAATCGCTTCATCTGAGTATGTAATTTTATTCCTACATTTTACATATACTCCATCTGTCCTAAAATCCTAAAATGATCTTTATATTTGACTGTTCAAACTTTTTAAGGATATGAACACTTGTTTCACTAGTCATATTGTGTTTATGAATATTTAAGCGTAAATTGTAGAAATGAGAAGAACTTTTTGGGATAATAAAAAATGACAAATATGAAGATCATTTTGGGACGGAGATAGTATATGCTAGTGGGTGGTAACTAATTTGCTAACTTTTTGTATTTTACTTCTTTTATGTTTTTATTTAATAAAGTAGCATAATATTTATTAATAGTTATAGTTAACATACATTATAACTATTATAAATAATTAATACTATTAATAGTAATAATTAACTTATATACTCCCTCTGTCCCTAAATGAGTGTCCATTTTCAAGAAATCTTTGTCCCAAAATGAGTGTCTTTTTTTAACATAACTTTGTCCCTAAATGTTTTTTTTGAAATTTTTTTCACCGGTTTCTTTATACGTGCAAAACTAAATGTTTGGAAAGGAGATTACAAGATTATATATGATCTTTGCTACCAAATTATACACAAAGTTGAGATTTTCAATGTCCCTTAAAATGAAATTTGGACACTCATTTAGGGACATATGTAGTAATAATTATTATAAATAACTAATAATTACTATAATAGTTAACAATTAATAGTTAAATATAATATTAACTATAATAGTTAACTATTATAGTAACTATTACTATTATAAGTATTAGTTACTATAATACACCCTCCGTCCCGAAATGATCTTCTCATTTGCCATTTTTCACTGTCCCAAAAAGTTCTTCCTGTTTCTCCTATTTGAGCTTAAATGTGCATAAACACAACATGGCTAGTGAAGCAATCGTTCATATCCCTAAAAAGTTTGAATAGTCAAATGTGAAGATCATTTTGGGAAGAAGGGAGTAGTTAACAATAATACTTTTCATCCACTTGCTTTATGAATGGACAATTAAATCCTCCACCCACTACTATTCTTGACTCAAGTTTGTCTTAATTCCTTAATAAGCATGCAAAGTCAAATTAAGAACCTTAAACCGAGACAGAAAGAGTATGTTTTAGAACTTTAAAACTTTGATGACTTGAAGACAAACATTTAGAAGTTAGAAAAAACAGGACTAGCCATTTTGGCAGATGGTGTAGATCTTTTCACGATCGAACTTCTCCAAGTACGTCTCTTTACTTACCGCAAATTTACTTTGAAGTTAAACATATTTCTAATTTGTTTTTGTTTGATCTCTTTCGGTATTCACTCTTGATTGATATTGTGTTAAAGTTGAACTTGTCATGGAATTCATTTTGTGCCAAATTCTTTTAAGCCAAACTCATTCTTTTTCTGTGTGTATTTATATTCTGCACTTCCCCCTAGATTTTGATGTGCATTTCACATACTCTATCTGCGTGTTTTACTACCACTTTTAGAGTTGTTCGCATTTGCTTTTGAATTTTTTCAAAAAGGTTGTAATATTTATACACCTATTCACCATATCTAGCTATTTTCGCACTCTTGTTGCTACTTTACGACCAACATCCCAATACTCTAGGTTTCTTTAGATATTTTCATAGATGTGGGAACATCTTCTTGAACATCAGTTGTCTCTATAAGGTATGCTTGTGGAGCATTCTAGTAAAAAAAAAAAAAGGGGGGGGGGGGGGAACGTGGGTATGTCCACAAGTGGGAGACATCATCTTTTCAGGGGAGTCCTTAAAAGATAGTTTGGACTTGTATTTATGGGGAATTGGATTTAGCGTTGCACAGACAAGATTTGACATTTTACTTTTGATTGGATTTTTTGTGCTAATTTGATACTCCCTCCGTCCCAAAATGATCTTCCTGTTTGACTATTCAAACTTTTTAAGGATATGAACACTTGCTTCACTAACCATGTTTTGGTTGTGCACTTTTAAAGCCTAGATTGTAGAAATGAGAAGAACTTTTTGGGACAATGAAACATGGCAAATGAGAAGATCATTTTGAGTCGGAGGGAGTATTATTCAAGCTTTTATGTGAAAGTAAAAAATAATGGGTGATTGAAAAGAAACATAGGTTTCCTAAAGTTTTGGAAGATTAGATTTCATCAAAATCTCTTGAGATTTTTGCATATATATATATATATATATATATATATATATATATATATATATATATATATACTCCCTCCGTCTCACTCGAATTAGGATTTTTTGGTTGAGCACGGGGATTAAGGAAAAAGTGTTAGTGGAGTAGGTGTTGTGAGTATGAAAAGTGAAGTAGGAGAGAGAAAGTGAGGTAGAGAATAATGAGTAGAAAGTTGTGAGTGTGAATGTGAGTCCCATTAAATAAAACACTTCAATTTTTAGGTTGTCCTAATTCGAATGAGACACCCAAAATGGAAATTTGTCCTAATTCGAGTGGGACGGAGGAGGAGTATATATATATATATATATATATGCTCAAATGAGAACCACATTTGCGTGAAAACCGTGAGAACCAAGCATAACCATTAGATTAAAATCAAAATCAAGGGTCCAGATTATAGATACATTGGATACAATATATAAATTTTGATATTGCACTTGTATACAGTAGCTAAACAAGTACTGTATCCAAGTGTTGCACTTGGATACAGTATGTTAAAAACTAATGTATCCAATTGTATTTTTGAAAATTAACTACTGTATCCAAGTGTATCTATAATCTGGACCCTTGATTTTATATTTAATCAAACGGTTATGATTGGTTCTCACGCTTCTCATTTAAAATGTGTTGGGTATGCTTATCTCTTAGCCCTCTTAATTATGTTAGAATTGATTGATACCATCACCTAAGTATATTCTATGGACTTTAGGACCTTATGTAAGAAGTTTTATAACTTCAATTTTTAGGTTAGTCCATTTTATAGTATAGGCTTAGAGTATAGGACTTGGAGTGAAAAGGAATGAAGATCTAAGCAAGTCAGTGGTCACTGCGCATGACTTCTCTGCGCAGGTCTCTCCAGCGCAGCATTATACCTTGCTCAGTTTTCAATGCATTCAGATCACCTAACTTGGAAAGCGCTTAGAAGATGCACGCTTATTAAAAATGTTGAGGTGTGCAGAATCGACAAAGCAAGCACACTCAGCAGATCCAACGGTGGAGACGCGCTCAAGAGAAATATTTCAAATGAAGACAGCTGTCATCCTTCTAGAAGAAGCTTTTGAATTTGGTCTTCATGCTCAGTCTCCAACGACTCTAAATACCTGCACACCAATCATATTGTGTCAGGTCATCAACTTTGATCAGAGCCCAAACGGCTATAAAGGACACCTGCGCACCAATCATAATGTGCCAGCTCATCGTCCTTGCTCAGAGCACCAACGGCTAGTTTTAAGCTCTCTGCTATAAATAGCCTGCTCATCTTCATTTCCAAGTTGCTAGAGTTTGTGCTTTCATAAGTATCACTGAAGTTCTGAAGATTGCTCTTACTATTCCCAGATTCAAGATCAACCTTCAAACCTTCATACCTTCAAACTCCTGCCCAGATCCTAAGCCTTAAATCACCAGAATTCTTCGTGCTCTTCATCTCATAGATTCATAGAGCCCAGAATTTCTGAACACACACACACCTCTTGAAGCTTCGATCATTTAGATCTTACTTCTTGAGATACACCGGTTTAGTCTAGGATTTGCTCTTCATAGATCATAGATATTTGAGATAGTTTGTTTTTCACCCCCCTCTAGCGATTTTCATACCCTTGTTGCCCCTTTGGGACCAACAAGTGGTATCATAGTAAACACCTTCATAAAACTTGTTTTGTTTTTCAAGCTTAACAGCTTGGGTGCCGATTCAAGATGGCTTCAAAATCTTGGGCAATGGCTAACTATTCACATGTTCCAGTGCTGAATGAAGATCACTTCGAAATCTGGAATTACTGCATGCTCACTCATTTTTCTTCTATCGACGAGATCCTCCACGACATCGTTCTTGAAGGACCCTACATTCCAATGAAGACTAATCCTGATGCTGCTACAAATAAGGAAAATCCTACCATCAAGAAGAACAAGGAGGAATGGACTGATGAAGAAAAGAAATGGGTTGGCTATGATGGAAGAGCAAGGAACATCATTCTTAGCATTCTAGACCTCTCCACGCACAATCAAATTGTGAGCGGTGGAACTGCAAAGGAACTATGGGACGCTATTGAAGGATATGTGAATGGAGATAAAGTAAGCAAGGAAAACAAAAGATTTGTGGTGCAAAGAAAATTCAACTGCTTCATGAGAAAGGATGGTGAAACCTTGAGACAAACTTATGATCGCTTCTGTGCTGTTGTAAACTCTTGTAAATCTATTGGAACTACCTTCACCAATAAAGAAGTAAATTCTCAATTCTTAGATGCGCTAGGTTCCAGATATGTGCACAAGGCAAGTCATCTGGAAGATTCTGGATTTCTAGATACTTGGCCTCTGCGCAGCTTGTACGCTAACTTAAAAGTGTATGAGCTAAAGCTTGATCGAATCGACGAAACTGAAGGCAAAGGAAAACTTGTTTCCTATGTTGCTCAAAAGGAACCTGCGCCTGCTCAAACCTCAGACAAAGTCTCTACTTCCTCTTTACTTGAAATGGATGATGATGATTTCGCTATGTTCGTTAAGCGATTCCAAAAATTCAGGAAATTCTCTAAACCTGAATCCTCGAGCAAACCACCTGCTAAATTCTCTCG
The DNA here is from genome assembly GCA_026119855.1 of Campanula takesimana. Lineage (NCBI taxonomy): Eukaryota > Viridiplantae > Streptophyta > Magnoliopsida > Asterales > Campanulaceae > Campanula > Campanula takesimana. Next base: position 303,132 of record JAOWBW010001396.1, read on the forward strand.
TGGCAGAGACTCAAAGAAAGATGAAGAGTTGGTCTGCTATAACTGCAGAAAGCCCGGTCATTTTGCTTCAAAATGTCCTACTCCAAAATTTGAGTACATGAAGAGGAATACTGCGCAGAGATCATCAAGGCAGCGCGAAATGATTGCTGAAGAAGACAGCGCAGAAAAGGAACTGAAGACTTGGATAGAGACTGACACTGAAGACAGTGATGATGATGACTCTGAGGATGGACTGCTCTGCTTAGTGGCCAATGCTAATGCTGATAGCGATTCAGACAATGATCCCGATACGGACACAAAGGCTGTGCCAAGGACAATTCAGAAGAAAGGTCCCACTATCACAGAACTGGTGGAAATGGGACATCTGACTCCAAGCAGACAGAATGGCAAGTACTTATTTGCCAGAGCAGACCTATCAAAGAAATTTGTAGCTGCGCCTCCGCGCAAAGAATCTCTTGAAATTCCTGCTGAAATTGTAATAGAAAATAATGACTCTGCTGCTGAGCGCGAGTCTATTTTTCAGCAAGCTGAAAAGGTAATCAAGAAATTTAATTCTATGAAAAAAGCAGTGGACTTATCAATTGGAGAAATTTCACTGCTTAAGACGGAGAAAACTCTTTTAAAATCTGAGATCACCCTCCTTAAGGAGCAGATTAAGAGCATGACTCCTCTTACTGAAAAGAACCGTTTTCTTACAGATCAAAATGCGCTATTTAAAGTAAGAAACGAAGAATTGGCTGCTCAAGTAGCTGATCTCACAAAGATCACTGATGAGTGGACCAAATCTCGTGTCACTATGGACCAAATTCTAGAATCCCAAAAAGTCAGTGGAGACAAGGAAGGCTTGAGGTTCTCAACTAGTGATAACTTTAAATGCGCAGTTTGCTCTGAAAAGGAAAAGGAGTTTACACCACAGCAAACTATTGAAATTCCTAAAGCAAAGCACTCTGTTTCAATGGGTAAAAGACAGGAGAAAGTCCATAGACAAAATTTCCATTATTTCTACCCAAAAATGCAAACTGGGAAAGCCAAGGGTAAGGCTAAAGTTGAACCTGCGCATGATAACTCATATTCTGACTATGGTTGCGCTTCAACTTCAAATGTCAAATCTGCGAAAAAGGGTCATGCGCATGAAAGCCATGCGCTTCAACGCCAGATGCGCATTCTTAAGAAAAACGCACCCAAACCTCAGAAAATGATATTTGTCAAAGAAAGTTCATCTGCTCCAGTAAAGAATGCTGCGCCAAAGAAAAGTAAAGAGTTTGTAAAAACCCAATCTATAAGTGGCTTTCATCATTGTGTTGTGTGTGATGGTTTAGGTCACAAGGCTGCAGAATGCCTTTTGCGATTTGCTCCTAATGCCAAGGGACGTAAAAATCCTAAGGTCAGACAGGAGTGGGTTGTCAAAAGTTGCTAACTCTAGGACCCAAGAATAAAGGGGACCTGCGTTCTTAAATGTCTATCTTTCAGGTCTCCTGCTTCACTGCGCACTCTTCACAAGCTAAAGCGCATATATGGTACCTCGACAGTGGATGTTCTAGACACATGACTGGAGATGTCACCGCTCTTGAAGATGTGCATGAAGGAAGAGGTCCCTCAGTAACGTTTGGAGATAACAACAAAGGGCACATAGTTGGATATGGAAGAATCAGAAAGGATAAAGTGTGCATTGAGAAAGTTGCGCTAGTAGAAGGACTCAAGCACAACCTGCTCTCCATATCACAATTCTGCGATAAAGGTTTGGAATGTCACTTCACTGCAACGTACTGCTATATCAAAGATGGCATATCCGGACTGACTTTGCTCACAGGGACTCGTAAGACTAATGTTTACATTATTGATCTTACTGCTATAGATTCTCTCACTAATCTCTATTTTGTAGCAAAGAATGTAAGTGAAATCAGCTGGCTATGGCATAAGCGCTTAAGTCATTTGAACTTCAAGTATTTGGCTAAGCTAGGAAGGGAAAATCTTGTCAAAGGACTTCCCAAAGTAGCTGACCATCATGACAGAAAATGCGCAGCATGCCAGCTCGGTAAACAACCTAAGCAGTCTTTCTCCAGCAAGACTGCCTCCTCAACTTCCAAATGTTTACAACTGCTTTACATGGACTTGTTTGGACCGGTCACCACCGCGAGCATTGGAGGAAAAAAGTATACTTTAGTTGTGGTGGATGACTACTCAAGATATACATGGGTCGAAATGATGATATCCAAAGATGACTGCTACGATATCTTGACTGCGCTATTTCGAAGGCTCCAAACTCAAAAGGAAGACGACATCGTGAGTGTTAGATCAGACAATGGAACTGAATTCAAGAATAACGGCGTTGCTCAATACTGCGATGACCATGGAATTGATCACAATTTCTCTGCTGCTGGAGTTCCTCAACAAAATGGCGTTGTGGAAAGAAAAAATCGCACGTTGATTGAGGCTGGAAAAACAATGATAGCTGAAGCTAAGCTTCCAAAGTATTTCTGGGGAGAAGCTGTCAACACTGCTTGCTTTACTCAGAATAGGTCCCTCATCAACAAAGCCTACAAAAAGACTCCATATGAGCTATGGAGAGGAAGAGCGCCCAACATTGTCTTCTTCAATATTTTTGGCTGCAAATGCTATATCCTCTACAATGGCAAAGATCATAGAGGTAAATTCGACGCCAAAGCAGATGAAGGTATTTCGTTGGGTATGCCAAACATTCTAAAGCTTTTCGTGTTTTTAATAGAACTACTCTAGTAATTGTAGAATCTGTACATGTTACTTTTGATGAGCATTCTCTCCTTGAGCCACATTTGGCTCCAAATAATTCTGATGATTCTGCTGAGAAATGTTGAGACAGGTACGCAGCCTCAAACTGCACCTGCGCAGAATGATAATCAAGATCAAAACCAGAATCAAGGAAGCCCATCTCATGCATACACCAGATGCTGCGCCAGAAGAGACTTCTCCTGATGCGCTAACACCTCCTCCTGCCCATGATGTTTCTCCACTTCAGCAAATCACTTTTGATGATCTAGATGCTGGAGCAAATGAAGTACCCATTGAAGATCTTCGTATTCCTACCACTCAACCTAACTTACCTCCTGAGGTTCGTGAAGTTAGAGATCATCCAACTTCAAATATCATTGGTGATCTCAATGTAGGGGTTCGTACTAGGAGAGCATCAAAATTCGATGATGAATATCACTCCTTTATCTCTCAAATCGAACCAAAGAAGATTAATGAAGGCTCCAAGATTCAAGCTGGGTTACTGCTATGCAAGAAGAGCTTAATCAATTTGAGCGCTGCAAAGTTTGGACCTTAGTTCCCAGACCTCATGACCAAGGAGTTATTGGTACAAAATGGGTATTCAGAAACAAGATGGATGAGAATGGAAGAATCACCAGAAACAAAGCAAGGTTGGTTGCGCAAGGCTATAGGCAAGAGGAAGGAATCGATTACGATGAAACGTTTGCACCTGTAGCAAGACTAGAAGCTATCAGAATTTTCTTAGCTTATGCCTCTCACAAGAAATTCAAGCTTTATCAAATGGATGTGAAGAGCGCATTTCTCAACGGTGAACTCCAAGAGACGGTCTACGTAGCTCAACCTCCTGGATTTGAAGATAGCAGATTTCCAAATCACGTCTTCAAGCTTCAGAAAGCCTTGTATGGACTTAAGCAGGCTCCAAGAGCATGGTACGATACTCTATCAAAATTCCTAGTAGAGAAAGGCTTCAAGCGCGGTAAAATCGATACAACTCTCTTTATTGCTAAGTATAATGATCATTCTTTACTTGTTCAAATTTATGTCGATGATATTATATTTGGTTCTACTAATGAGTTACTTTGTAAGCGCTTTGAGAAGCTCATGAAAAGCAAGTTTGAAATGAGCATGATGGGAGAACTCACATTTTTCCTCGGGCTTCAAATCAAACAATTGAATGATGGCATCTTCATAAATCAAGCCAAGTACACAAGAGACCTAATCAAGAAATTTGGACTTGAAAATGCTAAAGCATACGATACTCCAATGGCCACGGGCAATAAGCTTGACAAAGACTTAAAAGGTAAGAAAGTTGATCAAACTTTATATCGAGGTATGATTGGCTCTCTCCTTTATCTTACTGCTAGTAGGTCAGATATTACGTTTAGTGTTTGTGTCTGTGCGCGCTATCAAGCGGACCCTAGAGAAGCGCACTTAATTGCTGTTAAACGCATCATTCGTTATCTTTCTGGAACTGTTAACCTTGGACTTTGGTACACCAAAGATTCGAATTTCGATTTGCTAGGTTTTTCAGATGCAGATTACGCAGCATGCACAATTGACAGGAAGAGCACAAGTGAAACTTGTTATTTCCTTGGAAATCGACTTGTTGCGTGGGCAAGCAAGAAACAAGCTGCTGTGTCCATCTCCACTACAGAAGCTGAATACATTGCTGCTGGAAGCTGCTGCTGCCAAATCATATGGATGAAGCAACAACTAGTGGATTATGGTATTAATGAAGGAAATTGCCCAATTTTCTGCGACAATATGTCCACCATAGAAGTCTCCAACAATCCTGTCATGCATTAAAAAACAAAGCACATCGACATCAAATATCATTTTCTCAAGGACCACGTGGAAAAAGGAAATATACACTTAGAGCACGTGGGCACAGATAATCAAATTGCGGATATCCTCACAAAGGCTCTTGACGCAAAAGATTTGTCTTCTTGAGAGGAGAAATGGGTATGCTTGAACTCAGCTAACTTGTCCATATAATTTGTCAATACTAATGTTTTTGTGTTTGCTTGATAAGTTCTTAAAGGATAAGATTTCATGCATCTGCGCAGACACTGCGCAGTAAGTTAATGCGCATGAAAAATTAAGTTGAGATTTGAAGAATCTTTGCACACTATTCGCTCTGCGCAAAACGACATGCGCACTTCTAAGTGGATCGCAAAATCCCTTCTATTTCATTTGTGGATGAGAAGTCAATCCGCAAGATCTCAACCAGGATGCTGTTGGGCGCAGATTGATAAGGCATCTGCGATCCTCTGGAATTCTTCCTCTCTTCACTTTGGATCAGCCATTCTACGTGCCTTCTCTTGTCGATGAATTCTTCGAGACTGTGCGTGTTGTTCCTGCCAAGCACAAGGGTGAGAGCACTGAGATCATTATGGCGGTGGTGCAGAATTGCGAAATCTTGGTTCACCCTAACCACATCCGCAGACTTTGCGACTTCGATGTCAGTGATGCGCCAGAGACTTTTGACACTGCGCGGCAAGACAGATTGGTGATGAAGTTAGTTGGCGAGCCCACTCTTGTCAAGCGATGGTCTGTGCATGATCGCAAAGAGTTTGGTGAGGTGATGTATCACCTGTGCACCTTGATTGGCGATTCCCTGAACTGCAAGAATGGGAACAAGGGAAAGTTTATTTCCAAGCAATGGGAATATTGCTGCGCCATCTACTTGAAGGAAAGGCTGGATTGGCCTCAGATCATCTGGAATGAGATCACCAAGGCAATGACGAGCTATGATACGCGCCTCAACGCGTCAAAACCTAAGTATCGGACGCACTGTCGCCTGCTATCCAAGCTCCTGCTCCAATACACTGAATTAAATGACTTTGTAAGGAAGACACCAATTCTGAAGCAGTTCTGTGCTTCAAAGTTTTATTCTCGAGCGCAGCTTCATCTGCTGCGCGATGAGATTGGCGATGCGCACTACTACAGAATCTGGCGATCTGATGATGATCCTAACAGAGAACCTTGGTTGGGAAAGTTACCCAAGGAAGGCAAGGCCAAGGGCACTGAAGGCCCAAGTGTTACGCAGGAAACGGCTGATGAAGCCTCCAAGCGCAAGGGCAAGGGCATTACTGAGCCCAAGTCAAAGAAGCACAAGGATGTTCCCAACGTCCAATCCACTGCAGGCATTAAGATCAGAAAGCCTGCCCCTGCTGCTCCAAAGTCTCCCTCCAAGAAGCGCAAGGCTGATGCGCCTGCGCCTTCCCCGAAGAAGACTAAGACTGCCAAGGGTGCCTTCCAACGTATTCCTCCTGTGCATGACTCTGAGTCGCGCATGGATCACACTGGTGATTCTGAAGATGCTGGGATTCAGGGGGAGACTCATCCCAAGGCCCCAGCTGTGCAAGCCCCTGATGTTGCTCCCGCGCCTCCTGCTGATGCCCCTCTTTCTCCTTGGCGCAAACAGAAGGTGCGTAGTAGCGCAAAGGGCTCCAAAAAGCGCCATACTCCCTCTCCTCCAAGATCTCCTCGAGAACCAACATCCAGCGCATTTCAGCGCGTTAATATCCCTGTTGGCAATACTCACAGGGTTACCTCTGTTCTGGATGAAGGCATGGACATTGAGCCTGAGGATAAGGATGCTGCTGATGAAGTGGATCAGACTGTTGGTGGTGATGGCGCAGCTCCTGAGCCTACTGCTGCGCCCTCTGATAAACCTGACTTTGTTGCGCCTGAGATTCCAGCGCCTCCCCCTGCTGCTGATCCTATCCCAGAAGATCCTGCTAAGGATGGTGCCACTGCCTCTGAAAGCAGTGAACATTCTTCTGCGCATAGATCTCCTGCGCATCTGTCTCCTCCACGCCAGTCCCCTCTTGATCCCATCTCAACAACCTCTCCTCCCAAGACAACAGAGCAACCGCCTCCTGCCACCTCAACGGTTCCTGCGGTATCTACCTGTTGGTAGTGGTGCCCTAGGCACGTTTAATAAACGTTGTAATTGTTATCATTTATTTCATATCAATAAAGAGATGGTTTAATTATTATTGTTGTTCATGTTTACTTATAATAATCTCCGTCCCTAGTACTTGTTAAGCACTAGTATAAAGGCTAAATGATCATGGGATGATCATGTTAGATTTATGGGTACTTGTTTGGAACAAGGTACTGGACATGACCCGCTGTATGAGATTTATGTCATCGTCTATGTCGAACATATGTCTCATATTAGTTATGTCATTTGAATCCTTAGACATGAAGTTATTATAGTCTTCCACTTGATGAACATTACGTTTGACATATTCAAACGCTACCTTTAACCGGGTAGTTATAAAGGGTATGATTGGCATAATCAGATTCACGTAGGGAAGAATAATAAGCTAAATGGATTTGTCCCTCTTCGGAGAGATGTCAAGCTTGGGCCTCTCGTAGGAATAATGTTGATGGAAATGTTCGGCCGAACTCAAATGAATTGATTAGATCAATGCCATTTGGATTATCAACATATTCGGAATCGAGAAAGTATTGAACAAAACAAGGTGACTTGTTGACCATGACTTGTGTTCAATGACATCGTGGACAAAGGGATTATGACATATTCTAAAGGAATGCGAACTTGTATCTAGTTATACTATTTGGGTAGGTATGACGGTTTGCTAGAACCTAATCATATCTTATGGTTTCATGTTTAAACCCATTGCCAACTTAGTATAATCCTAGAGGGTCACACACAAATGAATCCTAAATAAGGACTATATTGAAAATTTTGGAAAATTGGATTTTCTGGGCTCTTTGGGCGAACCGCCCAATAGGGCTGGGAGACGCCACAGTACTGTCGGGGGCAGATTCCTAATTTGATTAGGAAACGAATTTTGAACGGTTTTTGACACAAGTTTCCTATTTAGAATAGGTCCTACTTATGTATAAAAGACCAAATTCGGCCAGCACTCTTCCCCAATGTTTGTGTGAGTCTCAAAAGAGTTTGAGAGAGTTTATTTTGTTCTAAAACATCCTTTGATTGAAGAACAAAATAATACACAAATAAAATTCCATATAGTCATATTAATTGTGAAAGTGTGTTCATAATTTTTGGTCTAGCAACCAAGATCAAGAAGCTCGTTGATATTCGTTCGTGGTGTGGATACCGCTAAAGGGTGAAGCTCATCATCTTCAAAGTTCGTGTTCTTACTTTCATTGTGATCAAGCTTCGAATCTCCAACCAAGATCAAAGCTAGAATCAAAGTCATCAAGGTTAGTTTTTCCTCTATTCATATTGTTGTATTTGATTTAATCATATGAACGGATCTATGGGCTTTTGGGTTTCATAATTTTTGAATGCTAAATTCCGCTGCGCATGTTACATCGAAACCCAACAGTGGTATCAGAGCCCCGTTCATGTTGATTATTTCAATACCTTATCATGTTGTGTGTATATAAATTGTTTATGTGCCTTGCATGATATGAATATTGGAATATATGATGTTTATGTGTATGTGATTTTATGTGGTTTATGTTTTGCAACTTTAATCGCACGATTCAATCGCAATAATATTATGATGGATTCTGAATTGTTTGATTATTAATTCTGATTGGATCATGGTTTTAATAATCGGGGAAAAACAATTTTGAGACAAAATTTTGAACTTTAAAAATTCTGTACATTCTGATCCCCGTGGGCGACCGCACAGGAATTCTTGGGCGCCGCACAAAAGGATCAGAGAGTCTGATTTTGGTCAAAAATCAGAATCTGGAATTTTTCAAAAAAAATCAACAAAACCAAGTAACAGAACCAGTCCAGACCTGCTGATCTGGAATGAGTTTTTGGGTAGTTGGTTTGTGTGTGGATCTTGGGTTTGATTTTCTATTTGTTTTAGTCTTGTGATTCTAAGATTGGTTCAAGGTTTTGGATGGCTAATCTGCGTTCATCGAGATTGTGTTTCCCAAACTTGATCGCTATCAAAGTTTCAAAGATAAACGAAGTTAGAATTATGAAGAGTTCATAATTGCTAAAATAATAAAAACAAAGTTCTTGATTCAATGATTGGAAATCCATGTGGAATTGTGGATGCAATTGGCCTACGTTCTCGAGACCATCTATTGCTTAGTTTCGGCTACATGGACTACTTTCTTGGTATTTGAATTAGTGCGGAATTTGGATGCCTCATGGCTTAGTTTCGCCGCTTTTTTTGTTGTCTTGATTGGAGATAATGACCAAAGTTGAAATAGTCTCATCCTCATAATTATAGAGAAACTAATGACATGAATATCATGCTTAAATTAATGGAGATTAATTTAGTGGCTAAACTTGATGCATAACGTTTATATTATGTGCTCATAAATGTGTTATATGCTATATGTAATGAACCTTCAAAGAAAGTTTTAAGTCTTTTTGCCATGCCATGATTAAAACACTTGTTTATACATGGGTGATTTTGATGTGGGTTCGCCTCCGCGAAGTGCATTAATTTTATTCATGTATGAGCAAGATGAGGTTCATTAGTTTAATGTGGGCTTGCCTCCGCAAGGTATATTAAATTGAATGGTTCCTATACGTTTAAAATGGTTTGGACTTAATTGGCGTCAAAACGGTTTTGGGCCTAGGCAAAAGAAGAGATTAAACCTGCTTTGAAAATTGGATTTCTCAAAGAATCTCATAAAAGGACCTAAAGAATCATATGGGATATGATTGACATGATCGTCTACCTAATTAATTTAGTTTTGAGCGGTCCGCCTCCGTGGACTCAAAAGTTAAATTAAAGATGGATCTTAGCCCAATTAAATTATATATAATTGGATGTATAATGAAGGTTATAATTTTAGTGGAGTATTTTGTGTTAAAAAATACTTGTTTATTTCTTTAATGAAAAACCGGTACTTATTAAATTTTGTGGAAATTTTTGCATATTTGTAGACAATGACTACTAACACTCAATCAATTTCGCTGCGCTGCGCTCGATCTTGAGAAGGATAAGCTCCAAGAGAATGGTACGAACTTTATGGATTGGATCCGTATCCTAAGAATGTTCTTAGGCAAGAAGATAAGCTGTACATTCTCGATGGGCCTCTTCCTGCTGAACCAGAACCTACTGCCCTAGGGCAGAAAGAGACAATTACAAGAAACATCGTAATGATTCTAGAGATGTAAGCTGTCTCATGCTTGCTACTATGTGCTCAAAACTCCAACAAAGTTTGGAACATTTGGAAGCCTATGAGATAGGCGTGGAATTAAGAGCCATGTTTCAAGAACAAGCTAGGCAAGAGAGGTACAAGACCATTGTTGCATTCACTACTTGCAAAATAAATGAAGGGCAACAAAGTGAGTCCTCACATGCTGAAAATGAAAGGTTATGTAGAGCCCTTGAGAAACTTGACTATCCAATCCCATTGGAGCTAGCCACGGATCTCATTTTAATTAATTGCCTAAAAGTTATAAGCAGTTTGCGATGAATTATAACATGCATGGAATGGATAAGAATCTCTCCGAGTTGCATGGGATGCTTAAAACTGCGGAGATGAAGATTGCGGAGAAAGGTTCTCCCGTGCTCTTAGTTCATGATGGGAAGAAGGCTGGTGCCAAAGGAAAGGGTAAGAAAGTTGTCAAACCCAGATAAGCAAGGCAAGTGTTGCCAAGGCTTCTGAGGCAAAACCCGATTCACAAAGGATGCAATCTGTTTCCATTGTCAAGAGAGTGGTCATTGGAAACGTAATTGCAAGGCTTTCTTGGAAGAGCAAAAGAAGAGAAGGCAGCAAGGCTGCGTCGACTTCAGGTATCTATATGATAGATATTCTCCTTTCTACCACTGATTGTTGGGTATTGGATACCGGATGTGGTTCTCACATTTGTTTAAATGTGCAGGGACTAAGAATAGGAGACTACTTAAAGAGGGTGAAGTAGACCTACGCGTGGGGAATGGAGCAAGAGTTGCTGCATTAGCCGTAGGGACTTATGAAGTCACTTTACCTTCCGGTTTTATACTTGTTTTGAACAATTGCTATTATGTACCGGATTTAAGTAGAAATATTATTTCGATTTCTTGTTTGGATAATGAAGGTTTTAAGTTTCTTATTGAGAATAAGAAATTTCTATTTATTAAATGATGTGCTTTATGGTATTGCTAATTCATTTAATGGCCTTTATGTCTTGGATGTCAAGAATGAAATAATGAAAATGTATATCATATAAATAAGAAATCTAAACCTAATGATGTAAATCATTCTTATTTGTGGCATTGCCGTCTTGGTCATATTAATGAGAAGCGTATCTCAAAACTCCATGGGGACGGACTTTTGGGTTCATGTGACCTTGAGTCATATGACACTTGTGAGTCGTGTCTTCTTGGAAAAATGACTAAGACACCTTTTACCAAGCTAGGTGAAAGGGCAAGCGACTTATTGGGGTTGATACATTCCGATGTATGCGGACCATTAAGTAGCAATGCTTGGGGAGGATTTCAATACTTCATAACCTTCACTGATGATTATAGTAGATTTGGGTATGTTTACCTAATGAAACATAAAAGTGAAGCATTTGAGATATTTAGAATATTTCAAAATGAAGTAGAAAAACAACTTGGCAAAAGTATAAGGCACTTCGATCAGATCGAGGTGGAGAATACTTGAGTCAAGAATTTGATGATCATCTAAAGAATTGTGGAAAAGTTTCACAATTGACTCCACCCGGAACACCACAATGGAATGGTGTGTCCGAGAGGAGAAATCGGACTTTGTTAGACATGGTTCGATCAATGATGAGTCAAGTTGATCTTCCAATATCCTTTTTGGGTTTACGCTCTAGAAACCGATGCTTTTCACACTAAATCATGTTCCAACTAAATTGTTCAAAAGACTCCATATGAGATGTGGAGCGGAAAGAAAACTTGTTTATCTTTCATGAAGATTTGGGGTTGCGAAGCCTATGTCAAAAGACTAGTCTCTGACAAACTTGCACACAAATCTGACAAATGTATTTTCGTGGGATATCCAAAGGAAACTAGAGGATATTACTTTTACAACCGAGAGGACAACAAAGTGTTTGTTGCCCGAACTGGTGTCTTTTTAGAGAAAGAGTTTCTCTCCAAAGAAATCAGTGGGAGTAAAATAAATCTTGAAGAAATTCGAGACCCAGAAAATAACATTGAACCAATAGTGGAACAAGAACAAGAACCACAAGGAGTTGTGGAACCTGTTCAAAAAACACAAGTAACTCGCATATCTAGTAGGTTACGATCCGAGCCCGAGAGATATGGATTTCTCGTAACGGATAGTAATGAGGTAGAAATCATTGAGAATGATGAACCGACAACCTACCAAGAGGCGATGTCTTCTCCTGATTCGGACAAGTGGCTTGGAGCCATGGAATCCGAATTCCAATCCATGCAAGACAATCAAGTTTGGGATTTGATTGATGCGCCCGAAGGTGTAAAAACCATAGGATGCAAATGGGTCTTCAAGAAGAAGACTGACATGGATGGGAAGGTGCATACTTACAAAGCTAGACTTGTAGCGAAGGGTTATAGGCAAGTTCATGGTATTGACTATGATGAAACCTTTTCACCCGTAGCAATGATCAAGTCTATAAGAATTTTGCTTGCCATTGCCGCATATCATGACAATGAAATATGGCAATGGACGTCAAAACCGCTTTCCTAAATGGAAAACTCCAAGAGGATGTGTATATGACACAACCAGAAGGTTTTGAACAAGATTCTAAAGTATGCAAATTGCAGAGATCCATCTATGGATTGAAGCAAGCTTCTAGGAGTTGGAATCTCCGTTTTGATGAATCGGTCAAAGAGTTTGGTTTCATCAAGAACGAAGATGAGCTTTGTGTATACAAGAAGATTAGTGGGAGCATAGTGCTATTCCTTATTTTATACGTGGATGACATATTACTCATTGGAAACGATATTCCCACACTTCAGTCCGTAAAGACTTGGTTAGGAAAATGCTTCGCAATGAAAGATATGGGTGAAGCCGCATATATACTTGGCATTAAGATCTATAGAGATAGATCAAGGAGGCTACTTGGTTTAAGCCAAAGTACATACATTGACAAGGCCATTAGAAGATTTCGTATGGAAAATTCTAAGAGAGGCACCTTGCCAGTGTTACATGGAGTTTCTCTAAGCAAGACTCAATGTCCTAAGACAAACGATGAGCGTGAGAAAATGAATGATGTTCCATATGCTTCGGCAATTGGGTCCATCATGTATGCCATGATTTGTACTAGGCCGGATGTATCTTATGCTTTGAGCATGACAAGTAGATACCAATCCGACCCTGGCAAAAATCACTGGGTAGCTGTAAAAGCGATTCTTAAATACTTGAGAAGAACTAAAGACTCGTTTTGGTCTATGGAGGAATGAAAGATGATCTCGATGTAAATGCTTACACGGATGCAAGCTTCCAACCGACAAAGATGATAGCCGATCGCAATCGGGTTTTGTGTTTATGTTAAATGGTGGAGCTGTAAGCTGGAAGAGTTCCAAGCAAAGTACAACCGCTGATTCTACAACGGAAGCTGGGTATATTGCTTGCATGACATCAGCTGCAAAGGAAGCTGTTTGGATTAAGAAGTTCATTACTGAACTTGAAGTGGTTCCTAGTATTGCTAATCCAATAAAACTTTATTGAGATAATAATGGTGCTATTGCTCAAGCAAAGGAACCAAGAGCACATCAGAAATCCAAACACATACTTAGGCGTTTCATATCATTCGAGAGATCGTTGATAGGGGAGACGTAAATATATGCAGAATACCTACTGATGACAATGTTGCGGACCCGCTAACAAAGGGACTTCCACAAGCTAAACATGATGGTCATGTTAGGTCCATGGGTATTAGATACATGGGAGATTGGGCCTAGGGCAAGTGGGAGATTGTTGGTAGTGGTGCCCTAGGAACGTTTAATAAACGTTGTAATTGTTATCATTTATTTCATATCAATAAAGAGATGGTTTTGATTATTATTGTTGTTCATGTTTACTTATAATAATCTCCGTCCCTAGTACTTGTTAAGCACTTGTATAAAGTCTAAATGATCATGGGATGATCATGTTAGATTTATGGGTACTTGTTTGGAACAAGGTACTGGACATGACCCGCTGTATGAGATTTATGTCATGGTCTATGTCGAACATATGTCTCATATTAGTTATGTCATTTGAATCCTTAGACATGAAGTTATTATAGTCTTCCACTTGATGAACATTATGTTTGACATATTCAAACGCTACCTTTAACAGGGTAGTTATAAAGGGTATGATTGGCATAATCAGATTCACGTAGGGAAGAATAATAAGCTAAATGGATTTGTCCCTCTTCGGAGAGATGTCAAGCTTGGGCCTCTCGTAGGAATAATGTTTATATTCGAATTTTGGAAATTGGATTTTCTGGGCTCTTTGGGCGACCGCCCAATAGGGCTGGGCGACCGCACATGGTTTTGGGCGGCCGCACAGTACTGTCGGGGGCAGATTCCTAATTTGATTAGGAAACAAATTTTGGACGGTTTTTTGACACAAGTTTCCTATTTGGAATAGGTCCTACTTATGTATAAAAGACCAAATTCGGCCAGCACTCTTCCCCAATGTTTGTGTGAGTCTCAAAAGAGTTTGAGAGAGTTTATTTTGTTCTAAGACATCCTTTGATTGAAGAACAAAATAATACACAAATAAAATTCCATATAGTCATATTAAATTGTGAAAGTGTGTTTCATAATTTTTGGTCTAGCAACCAAGATCAAGAAGCTCCTTGATATTCGTTCGTGGTGTGGATACCGCTAGAGGGTGAAGCTCATCATCTTCAAAGTTCGTGTTCTTACTTTCATTGTGATCAAGCTTCGAATCTCCACCAAGATCAAAGCTAGAATTCAAAGTCATCAAGGGTTAGTTTTTCCTCTATTCATATTGTTGTATTTGATTTAATCATATGAACGGATCTATGGGCTTTTGGGTTTCATAAATTTTGAATGCTAAATTCCGCTGCGCATGTTACATCGAAACCCAACACTACCTCGTCTCTCTCCTCCTCCAATGAGCTGCGCCAGATCTTACAAGCCTTGAAGTCCAATCAAGTGAATCAAGTTGCTGCGCAGTCTCAGATGGCTCAACTCATCACTGCGCAAACCACTATTCAAGATCAACTTGATGCGCAGCGATTGGAGATTGCTTGCATTAAGGGGGATTTGCATAATGGGGAGATGATCTAAGGCAGTACCTCTGCCGCCGCCCCTCTACGCAGCGTATCCCGGATGCTTTAGATCAATGATCCTGGACTCGTTGAAGTCAATTGCTGGGATGCTCGAAAATGTTTTCACCTACACCGCTATAAATG
This sequence comes from Campanula takesimana, assembly GCA_026119855.1. Lineage (NCBI taxonomy): Eukaryota > Viridiplantae > Streptophyta > Magnoliopsida > Asterales > Campanulaceae > Campanula > Campanula takesimana. The sequence continues at coordinate 318,169 of JAOWBW010001396.1, forward strand.
ATGGGTTTATAGGAATGCTGAAACGTCTGCGCAAGAGCCTGGCCGATGGTTTACTTGAAGGGTTTGCTGGCTTGAAGCACATAAGAGGAGAGATTTGGCCAAGGTGGTCCTGCGCAAAGCTGGTGTGCTAAGTATGGAAAGCGTCAGGAGAACATTACTCAAGCGATGACTGATTTCGCTGACGGGTTCAACCGCTAGGATGGACCAAACAATGTTTGACATTCAGCCAGCCGTGAACACCCAGCGCCTCCACACTGACACTCGTCCTTGAAGCTACGCAGCCGCCAGCTACGCACATCGCATCGACACCATCAATGCTGCTGAGCAGTCATATTTCAACCAGATGACTGGGCATCAGATGGCCTACGCAGCAAACTTCCGAGAACTGCAAGCAGACAACAGGGATATGCGCAAGGAATCACAGTTTGTTGAAGAAGCTGTTGCGTTCAAAGAAAAGTTTCAAGAGCTCAAAGTTGAGCTTATGAACAAGTTCAAACAGCTGCAGAATGAGCTGCGCGAAGCCCTTCACCGGATCAACATAGATTAGGATCTATGTAATTTTTTGCTTTGTCGCAAGTTATTCCTTTTTGTGCGCATATTTCTTTTCTCTTTCAAACTTGTAATCTCAACTCTTAACA